>OX411549.1:3415619-3795619 GCA_948146395.1 Fragum whitleyi
TCGACCATTTTATTTAGCGACCGTTTTCTAAATCCCCTTCTTTAATTCAAAAGTCACTGTGTATCTTGAAAAGTAGATTTTATTGGTCTATTCAATGATTGATTGTAATTGATTACTTTGGTGATAAAACTCAGCAGAATCGTCTCAATGAGACAATTCTGCTGAGTTTAATCTATATGGTCATCGAGAAATGGAAAACTTACATACTAATTAAATCAAAATTGTTTCTTATTTGTAAATAAAACGTGAACTAGGCGACCTGTGTCTGTATCGACACCTTTTTGGTGGTCCCGCAAGTGGTCGCTTTATACACGTTTTTCTGTATAATGCAAGTCGATATGAGTGAGGACTAATTTTACTTTTGTACATTGTAAATGGAAGCTTTGTTCCGTTTACTGATACTATAATCAAAACCCAATGCTATTTCATTTAATAAGATAGCGTTTAGGTTAGTAACAATATCCAAAACTAACCAATGTTTTCATAAAGTGCCACTTTAAAATTATCGTATCTTTTGATACGATTTTCGATAAGAAAATTGAAAGTATTGTAAGTGTAACAACGTAACAATGTTGATCCCTAACGTGACAGTTTTAATCCTAGATGTCAAGACAAATCTCTACATAAATACTCCAGAAACACTTGTCTGACATGACAGTGTCAATTGAGATAGTCTTCACATAAGTACCTGGGATTTGAATGTAATCTCCCAAACGATACACTCGCAACAAGACAGCACCCGCACATTAAACAACGCAACCAAAGTGTTGGAAAAATCGGGTTCCATATAAAGCGAAGACTATCGCAATTTTCAAATTCTTAATCGTCACTATGTTTTAGGTAATCAAGTTTCCCAATGAAAAGGGGAAATACATTATTAAAGTAAATTAGAAAAAATAAATAAATAGATGAACAAGGCATTTATGATATCTAAGCGAGGGCTGTAGACTTACAAATTAAGATTGATTGTTTAATTGTGTCATTTGTTAGCAGGCACAACGCATAACTATCACCTTTTTAAAGATTTAACGGTAATTTTCAGGGGTCCTTATGCTGATATAGAGTACTGAAAGTAAGATGAAGTCTAGGCAGTGAGCCCGGCTAGCTCAGTCGGTAGAGCACGAGACTCTTAATCTCGGGGTCGTGGGTTCGAGCCCCACGTTGGGCGTCCATATTTTCCTTTTGTAACGCCAAAAAGGCAATTGGTTTATTTTTTGATTGTTTAAATAGGCTCCTTTCGTACAGAGCAAATTAAATCTTTCCAAAGGTCTCTTGCTGAGCTTGAGTGTATGTTTGCAGCCTTGTAGAAAGATAAGTTAACTCTGATCTCTAACGGCTCTACCGGCTCTACCTACACATGCTATTTGTGAGAGCCGCCACCATAGCGCAGTTGGTTAGGCATAAGACTTCCAATCCGGAAGTCGTGGGTTCCATCCCCGGTGGCGGCAAATATCCTTTCCGACGTTTGTCTTTCACCAATGGGTAGATAATCGTAAACCTATGTGAAATAGCAGTCGGAGGCTAGGAAAGGGTGTAATGGTAGTACAGGTGAAAGAAATTCCAGGAATCCATTGTTAGGTGCTCCGGCCGCCGCGATATAACTGCGAGATTGTTGAAAGCAGCGTTAAACCCATTCAAACAAACAAACAAACTATTTGTGAGATTTGTGAGCCGCCATGCGAAAAGGGAGCGTTTGGGGAGTGCGTAAAGTGTCGACCATAGTCAGGCTGCGCTGTTTGCGCAGTCTGACTAGAATCGAAACTTTAAGCATTTTGATGATTTTCTGATTCTCGAATGACCATTCTACCTTCCTGTGTTGAAATGCAACCGTCGTTTGGCCTGAACTGGCACAACATTTTTTCAAATATTTATTCTACGGGGCCACAAAGTGGTCCAACTTCTCGTGACAGACAAAATATGTTAAAGGTGACCCATTTCTCGACAAAAGGAACATATAGGTAGTGCTAAAACAACAACTTTGGTCGGATTGCGCGCCGGAGACTTACAAATGTGCCAGTGAACAAGTAATATCACATTTCCTTAATCAAAATCTCTAAGAGAACTGTTTGATCTTTAAGGGAACCAATTTTATTATTTGGTTCTTAGATTATCTATTATTTACAGATTATCTTTGATAAACTCACGGCCTAACCAATGAAATTTTCAACAAGTAATACCCCGATGTCGTTCATTTCACTCTATCTGACATTGCCTAAGCAGAGCCAAACAAGCGACGACATCATGAAAGTTGCATAACGATCACGTGCAAGATGTCTCGTTTCTTTTTTTTTTTTTTTTCTTTTTTTTTTTTTTTTTTTGCATTTTTCGGATATTTTGTAGTTCACCCAGCAAAATACTGTATATATAAAAAACGATCTTGCACTGAAACAAACGATTGTCCTCTATTACAATTATAATCTGAAGCAGTCGCTTGAGCATTTTGTATTATCTGATTGCTGTAGTTATCTTATTCAAAATGCAGAACCGTTCACTGATTCTGATTTATAATAAAGCAATGCGAGATTTAGACAAAATAAACCGATTTGTCATTTTTTTCAATAAAATATACCTTTTAACAAAGAAGACATGGCAAATCACATTCTAGTGTTTTGTATAAATGGTTGCAATGATACATGATGTACATGTACATGTACATGTATCCCAAAACAAAACAAAATAAAAAATGTTTTCATTCACGAATTACTTAACGTGTTTCAATAAAAATGGCCTCAAGCTCCCGATTTCAATCCAAATTACACGAAATAGATTTCGATAAAACTGAAAAGAGATCTTTTTCACAAGTATGTGGTAAGAGATAGAACAGTTCAAAAGTAACTAAAGTATTATCAATTTGTGACCTGTCGACTTACAAAGACCTAAATTGGTCAAAATAGGGAACGAAAGCACAGCCCTAAGTTCAGGATGATAACCGGTAAAAACTGTTTGCAAATTAAACCCCGCTTTGCGTGCGTACTTATGTGCAAAGCGGGGTATAGTTTGCAAACACCATTTTGTCATCCTGAACACAGTGTTGGTGATTATCTTTCGAACAACAGATTTTTCTTACGGCTGGCTGGCCTCCTCCACATAACCCCGACATGAGATCTTATCCAAGATATCAAACGAAAGGCATGTCGTTGTTTTGTGACCAACACCTCGTATATGAAACTGTTGTTGTGAGGTTTTGGTCGCTTTATCAACGATATCAAGGACAAATATTCAGGACCCGAGGTTATAATCTTTTCTCATTCTCAACAGAAATTGTTCTCAAACTAAGAGCCTGAATACATGTATGAGCATAAGAGATAATATTCATAAATTGATTTAATTAACAAATTGTAAATATTATCAATAAGTTATATTTATTTACAACATTAGTGATCTTTTAATTTGATATATTTATTAAAGTAGTATAAATTATATTTCTAATCTCAATTTAAAATTTGAGTAACTTCTTTTCTGAGAATGATTACAGTTTTTTTAACCTCGTGGCTCGGGCCGAGTTTTCAGAAAGTCGATCAAGACAGAGGAGATTCAATAAGTGTTCAGCGTGAATTCTAAGGTTGATATTTGTTTGTTGTTTCAAATAGTATATTCTTTTGCGTGTCGAGTAGCATTTTGATTTTCATCGACGAAGTTTGAGGTGGCTTTCTACATGATCTCAACGCACATAAGTAAGATTTCAATCGACATAAATTTTGGTATACAGTCAATCTTGCCCGAGCGACCGCGTCTATTAAGCGACCATTTTCATTAAACGACCCCTTTTAAAATCCCCTTTCTTAAATCGAAATATCTAAAAGAGATAGAGATCACTGGTATAAAAAAGATTATAAATGAATCCAATGCAGTTAAAACTCACCAAAATCGTCTCAAGACGTTTTTGTTGAGTTTTTACAGCATAGGATTCTTGAGAATTTCGCAATAATATACATATTCGATTTCTTAATCGAAAACAAAACGTGTATTAAGCGACCATTTTCTTAAACGACCGCTTTTTGGTGGTCCCATTCCTGGTCGCTTAATACAAGTTTTACTGTATATATGTATATTTGATAACATAATACAAAAGGAACAAAATAATGTGACTCGTATTTTGAAAAAGTAAAGGGTTCCATTGGAGATTAACCGGATGTCCCATTCGAAGATTCTTTCGCAGAAAGATAGACTGATCATTCTTGATTCAGAAATCAGTCATGTGCTTAAAGTTTCGACCCTAGTCAGTCTGCACAGTGACGCTCTACCAAAATGGTACTTTTTCGTCTGACGGGTCACAATGAAAATAATAACGAAAATCTTGTATAGAAAAAAGAAAGGCAGAAAGAAAGACAGAAAGAAAGTCAGAAAGAAAGAATGAAAGAAAGAAAGAAAGTAAGAAATAAATAAATAAATAAATAAAGAAAAAAAGAAAGAAAGAAAGAAAGAAAGAAAGAAAGGCGATGATAATTAAAATATAGATAAATAGATATATATCAGAAGGAGGGAAAGAAGATAAAAAATGAAGATTAAAAGGACGCGATAGAATGAAAGAGAGAAAAGAAGAAAGAAAAAAAAAAACGTTTAAAAAAATGCAATAGGCCTAATTAACATTGGCTTGAAGAAAAACGTGATTCCTTCTTTATTTCTTTGCTGGTGTTTTTTTTCTCAATTATATTGAGAATAAAAATCCTTTTTAAATCAAATCCTCTATCTGAACTTGAAGCTGAATAGAATTTTATTATTATTAAAGACAGTTTTTTTATTGCAAACAAACTTTCTAAAGAAGTACATCGAAGGGATTAAGTAGACTACCGGAGAAAGATAAGATAAAATGTCGATGATGTTAATGACTTACTTTAGCACCAATCTGGTTTCCACACTGGCCAGCTTGCATATGCACTATTTCCCTCATGTTTATTGTATTGTGTGTGTGTGGTTCTTCTTTTCTTCAAAATATGCACTGGGTTCTTTACCCCTGATTGAATTTAACTCCGATGATCGAAGACCGATATGATCGTCCCTTTTATATCATGCATACAAAACCGCATCACAAATGATGGCGCTGCGGTCCTCAAAATATATTCCGCGCGGAGGGATATGAGAGATTGACGCGGGGTTGGCAAAACAAATTGAAACAGATATAAATATTGTAGCGGCACGTTGGATACCCTTGCTAGGTCATGAACAAGTGTTGAATGATATCGGGTGATCATCGGTGATTTGTTACCGATCTGTCCGTCATCTTTAAACAATACCCGTAAATAAACGATATCGAGTCATCAGAAAATTTACAACATGGACGTAAGGGATTTTATCTTATAACTTTACAAATATCCGTGTGTTAACATCCCGTATGATATTTTTTTATGGTATCACACAGTTATTTTTAGAACAAAGATATAATGCGGTTATTTTTAGAAACTTGCATTTCTATGAGAAACATCTATGAAAACAAGACAAATAGAGTATAAGATAAATATATTACATACTAAGTGAATTGTATGAAAAAAATATCTTACTCGGTTGTGAGAGTTGATAATTGTCTCGGCAGAGCCTCGACAATCATCAATTCTCCCAACCTCGTTAGATATTTTTTTTCATACAAAACACTAAGTATCTATTATATATTACTATGGTACTGTGGGAAACCTTGTGTGCTGAATTCGTAGTTGAATTACATTGTGAAATTGACACTCATCTCGATCAAAACCATTCAAAAACACTCGCTCAGCGCTCCACTCATTCGTTCCGAATACTCACTCATATCACTCAAAAAACGTTCCGAAGTTGTTCAAAAACTATGATTGAAAATGTAAGCGTCTGATTGTCTCTTGAGGAAAAGGGAAGCTATTCGTGGAATTTTTATTCATATTTTGTTAAAGAGAGGTAATAAAAATAGCTAATTTTATGAACAAAATTAGCGATATTTGATTGCCTCCCTTTTATTTTACTCAAAACTCGCTCGACACACGCACTCAGTTTCATTCTGAAATAATTCCAAATTCAATTGCCTTGTCAATTTTACGATGTTGTTAGATCTAGCTTTTTTCATTAAAGGAGACTGAAGATAACCCTCAATAGCTTTACGATGTACAAACTTCAAATTCAAATTCCTTTATACTTAAAGAAGCAGCAGATGATACTAATATTTTCCAGATTTATTTATTCATTTATTTGATTTCTTATCTTCTTCTTTTTTTACATGTACTTACAAGAAGTTAATTGAATAAAGCTAGGATTATGCCTCAAGGATTTCGGTACATACATGTTGACGTATGTGAAAAAGGTCGACAGAATACTTGCTATTTAGACACGAAAGAAGAAACAAATGCACCACCGGAAAAGCTACAATTCTCCAAATTTGCCGAGAAATTTCAAATATACGTCCGTCATCTGAAAAAACAATGCCTCAATGACAAAAAGGGCGCAGAACAAAATCTAGACAGTTACTCGGTTGTTTATAATTTTCTTCAAGATTTCAGTTAAAATACATACAAAATCTCATCGATCGAAAGACCGAAAAGTCTAAGATAGTTAAATGTGTTTGAACAATCCATTTAAAATACCGCTTGTGCTTTCCCGTAAAAAGTAAATCGGGCGTATTTTGTAATGTTTTTTTTTTGCCAGTTTTTAGGTTTTTCATTCATTGTTAGAATCTGCCTTGCAATACCTCATTGGAAACGTCTTTAGAAGACGATTCCATTGAGATTGCGCATGGCAAAATTGTATATTTTATTACTCCTGCAAAAGCAACATTGATTTTTTACTTCCGCTGAAAAATTATCGTAAGATGTTAAGTAAAACGGGCCACATGTCTTTCCGTAGAATCGCCAGGGATTCCGGATTGAAAACTTTCGAAATGGTGCCTTCAACATTCTTTCATGACACGCCGGTTGAATATTTGACAATTCTCTTCTTCAAATTAACACGTCGACAAACAAACCATTTTTGCTTTATTCTTTTCGTAACCTGTGAGACTATATATTTGTATTCAAACAACCTAGGCTTTTGCCGTTTTTTATATTTATTTTGATTGTGAATATGCTACATATCAACATGTTGTTTTACAGTCGTCCGGCCACATGAAAATTATTGCTCTAAACAATTCATCTATCTGTCCACATACTTAAAGTTTCAAATTTTGAATAAAGACACGAGATTCATATTTAGTATATAAATGGTGTCATTTAAGATACAAAGTTCTGCTTTTTGTCAGAGTTTTGTTTTTGAACAACATTGGCATTTGGCAGGCGAATGATTCTGACGGTAATTTGACGGCAGTGGCGAGACAGACATAAGATCGCGGAGAGCAAGAGGACGGAATTGAATTTGTATAGCGCCCGGTCCCACTGAATTTACGGATGCATTGGAGATGTAAAAGGTATGAAAACCTTTACATTCGTCGAGAAGACGCTTTGCACCTGCTTCTTTCTCTTTACTTACGCGTTGCATACGCTCTGTCCGTCAAGCGTACGTCTTTTGTGATTTCATCCGCCCAGAAAGTTTTGAGCTGCACAAAACTTGTAGACGAATACATTTTCCGCTATGTACGATGTAAATGCCAAACAATACGAGGAACAAACGCTACGTATTCGATACCATCCGTTTTACTTCCGCTGCATCATCAATCCATCCGTTAGGCATCCTCGGAACTCTAACCAGCTTTGGATGAAAACGTACAGAGGGCCGAATTAATAGGTATACGAGAAGTTTATAAAAGGAAGTAACACGGATATTTAAGCTAACGCATTTATTAAAATTTAATGATCCGCGCTTTGTCCTTTTTGTTTCCGCTCCGCATCCTTGTTTATACATCTAATGCTTTATACGTCCGCCCTTTCCGCCATTCGTTAACGTCACAATTACACATGGTTACCTCTTCCGAGCTGTCATCCGTTCTTATCCGCAAGGTTTCCTGTAAACATCCACTCAACACCCCTGCTACATACGTTTCCGAAATTTTCCGTTTTGAAATTTTTGCCACCATTATTAGATTTTATAAAGCCTACGAGAACGGATGGAAATTTCACTCATCCGTCGTGTCCGTTTAGCATACGTTTTGCGCCCGTTTGGCAGTGGAACTGGGCTTTTAAGGCCAGATCCCATTTTAATTACGGATGTATTTGGGATGTAAATGTATGAACATCTTAACATCCGCTGAAAAGACGCTAGGCGTCTGTCATGTGCTCTATACATATGCTTTATGTAAAATAATGAATACTCTCTTTCAGTCAAGCGTCCGTCCATTGTGATTTCATCCGCACAAAAAAGTTTTGAGCTGAACAAAACTTGCTGAGCGGGAAAATTTCCTATATATTTTATTCTAGAAGCATTGACCTTGTCAATTACTTGATGTTGTTTACCACATACTATATTAAAGATAAAAATAGTTGAGCCTTCTCAAGATACATCCCTTGCCTCGCCGCTCAAAAAAATTACATAGTGAAAGCTCTTTTGTTACGATTAGGTCACCCCAGAGGTTATGTCACACCTTTGGAGGTCGCACAACAACAACAGCAGCAGCAACAACAACAACAACAACAACAACAGCAACAACAACAACAACAACAACAGACAATTAATTATCTTTTTGGGACTCTGAATATTAACATGCGCACATTGCCCAAAAAATATTTTTGTCAAACCTTGATGTGTATTACAATCGTTGACGTACATGTGTATAAAGGGCTAGCCTAAATACCTTCTCAAATAACTTAGATTTAACGGATAGATGGAAGCAGTGTTCGACTACTTGGTCACAAATCAGTTTATTTGTCACCGTCTTTGTTATAATGCGTGTTTTAATTTGTTAAAATTATCTGCTGTTCTAATCAAGATATGCATCACAAGTGTTACCTAGCGTGAGAACATTGCTAATTTTATCCCAGTTTACGACGAAACAACTGTAGATTTGTTCTCAGTGGTTTTAGTGAATGATTGGTGTACAATGCCGCTTTCAGTCTTTGCGTTATATCACGACGGCTTGCGCACCTACCCATACTTTCCTGTTGTTTCTCACATAGTACAAAGACAGCATTTCATCCGGGCTTCGAGCTACCCATCTGACTAAGGCGGACGGTTTATCATTAACCAATTGGTAGGAGATAAATGACACCTTTCATAATGACTTTCATCAAATGTCGGATAAAAGTTTGCTGAGCTTGGGTTCGAATTCACGACATTTAATCTAATGTTAGACGACACAATTTTAAGAGGTCCCGTAAGAAATGAAAAAGAAACGACTTGGGATTGTGTTTTGAATTTTGTACACTGAAGATTAGAAAAGGTTTTTTTTTGTAAAAAAAAAGGTGGGATTGGTGGATAAAAGTAGCACGTTTTCCTTTTTCTCAGATTTTTTTCCTATGGTCATCTTGAGAAAAAAGTGTGTTTTTTTGCATCTACTGAAACACAAAAAACCCGTCACACTTGAACAATTCAATTTGTACAAAAATCCTTTGGTTGAAAGGCTTACTTTTGAACGTTCAATGAACATTTCCAAATTGATGTAAAACACAAATGGTAGCAAAAGTTGAGAATACTTTCGTATGGGACCCTAAAGGTATGGCGAAACCGATTTTGATCAAATCTAGACAGTGGTTGGTAATATTATCTATGTAAGGTTGCGTGTGTTTATAGGCAGAAATTTGAATAGTTTTTTTAATTTTTGTTTGGGACTAATTACAAAGGCAATGCTGAATAACCAAGTTTTCTTGAGAAAATGGCTGATTCTTTTCTTAGCTGCCAAAACGAGCTATCTGTGTCATTTAAATGTTTTAATGCAATAGGCGAATAACCTATATCCACCAGAAAATTATTGGCTATTTCTGGTGTAAGAATTCTTTGAATTAATTTATTTCTGGTTTTGACAGAAATCTCGGAGGCCTTTTTTTTTAGATAATGCCCATTGATTATCAAAGTATTTTGGTACTGTTAAAGCAGCAATATCTACTCACGAAAATAGGCATATTTTACATTTTACCAAAAAGCCTCTGACAAATTCGTCCCATCTATACAGCGAGTACCAACGCTTTTCACAACGCATCTAATTAACCAAGCTAAAATTTGATTACAGCGGTTTTTGTTCTTTAACTTGGAGCCCAGTTGAAGACATTTTATCCAAAGAACATTAATGCATCTTGATTTTCATTATTTATTTTTTGTAAATCTAAATACTGCGACTTTTCTTTTAAGGCTCAGTCTATCAATTAGTATGCCTATTATTATTACATGAATAATGGTTGTTAAAAAAGAACACAAGCCGTTCATAATCAGTCCTGTGTTCAAAATGAAAAAGTTCGAGAAGACGTAGGAAATGATACCTGGCTTTACACGTTAATTTACGTGCAAAGCAGGGAGTCATTTTTAAATGTTCGCCAACACAGATTAAGACAAATTTTTATGTCAGTCAGACAGTACTGGTACGTTTATTTCCGTCTTACATATCCATTCCAGATTCTATCATGTCCATTAGAGAGCAGGGCAATAAATCAGTAACAATTCTACCCAATTTTACAGCTAGATGGACTGGTGCTCTGTCGACAAACTATTTTGCCCCCAAATACAACCTGCCTTCAGAGTGGCTCCAATTCTCAAGCATCGACTACAGAGAAGACTACAAAATCAGCATTCTTTCTGAAGCCTTTTTCCCAAAAGAGATTTAATTCTTTTTTTGAACTAAGGTTCGACGATGATGTGTTTCTGCGTTACTTTTCTTGCTCTCATTTGTATGCTGTTTGATAAGTAAATATTGTAACGAGCGTTATGTTTGACTTGGTTTTATTTCCTTTTCGTTAAATGAGAATTGACCGTGACAAAATAGCAAAAGAAATACAATCCAACTAAGTAACGAATAAGAGTTAAGTATGTTTTATAATTAAGAATAAACAATTTTAGTAATTTCTACTGAGAAATTCTTCCCTCATTCAGAGATAAAGATAATATACTCATATGTATTTTATGATTTCCTTGGGATAAATAACAATTATAACCCCGCTTCGTAGTTTTATACAGTGTGATTAGGTTTATAGTTTCATACCACAATGAAATCAACAAGTGCATTCCGCATCTCTTAATTGGAATAATTATACTACTACTACTACTTATAATGATAATAATTATGATGATAATGATAATGAATAAATAGCTAAACGTCTGCCCTTCAAAGACATGAGAAAGTGCTAATGTTCAAATTTGACATTTACAATTGAGCCTGCGCGTGACATTTCCAACCATTTTAAATGTGTGTAAGGTACAAACATTAAGTAGCATAGACAGTCAAACACTATATATATAAAGTTTCCTGATGGGCAGCAGATACTTTGAAACCTTTTCTATCTACTCAACGTATAGTGAAGACTCTCTTCAGACTGTGTGGATGCACAGGCTGGTCATAGTCTTTGCTTTGCGCATATTTGAAATTGTTTGAAATAACACACAGAGGCTCAATTTAGCTTAGAAATAAAGAATCAGTGGATTATGAATTTGGAGCCACAATTTACTCGGAAAGCAGAAATATAGTTTGTTTGGTCTTTTAAACATTTATTAAATCACTGTGTTAGATCTCAGATGTTGACTCTTTGGATAAAAATGACAAAATAAATTTAGGTTTCTGTCAAATACTATCCTAAATGCATACTTAATTTTCGGTTCTTACAACAGTTTTCGGAATTTCGAAGATTATTTAATTAGATCGATTAAATCGTTTACATAGAAACCCTGTCTAAACGTTTGTCTTTTATTCTCTAAACTGAATAATTATTATGATATTGACTTTATTAAGTACTGGCACTATTAGCATATTTCAAGTGGAAAAAGACCCTACTTATTTGACTAAATTATTTACTGATACCGTTAAACAGACATACTGTCAACTAGACACCATATAATGTAAAGACGGAACGACCTTTGGCACGGTGCTACAGTTAGTTACATCGTGAAATTGACATTCATCTCAATCAAAACAATTCTAAATCGCTCAATCAGCGCTCCAATCATTCATTCCAAACACTCACTCAAATTCTATGTATAAATTATATTGTTCGGTGCTAAATAACCGTCTTCTAAAATGGGCCGAGGAAAATGTAAAAATAGTAGATGAACAAAATGGTTTCAGAAAAGGCCGAAATACTATTGACCATTTAGCATCACTCACTAATATAATAGAATCTGGGAAAAAGATCAAAAAATCTACTTTCTGTGCATTCATTGATTTCAAAAAAGCATATGATCTAATTGATAGAGTTAATTTATGGAACAAGTTACGTGACATAGGGGTTTCTGGTAAATTGTTCAAAGCCGTTAGATCTATATACAAATCAATTTCTACATGCATAAGAATAAACGGATTACATACTGATTGGTTTGAAGTAAAACGTGGATTAAGACAAGGGTGTGGTTTATCTCCCCTTCTTTTCAATTTGTTTATTAATGATCTAGCTCTATATTTGAAATCATTAGGATGCGGTATCGAACTTGGTGATGAGAAAGTTTGCATATTACTCTATGCTGATGATATTGTTTTATTAGCAGAAAGCGCTGAAGATTTACAAATTATGTTAAATGAGTTAGATTCTTGGTGCGCTTCAAATCACATGATAATAAACCCTATTAAAAGTAACATTGTTCATTTTAGACCAAATTGTATATCAAGAACAGGCTTTACATTTAGCTGTGGTAACTCTATTTTAAAGTGTGTAGATCGCTATACCTACCTCGGTCTTGTCCTTAATGATTACCTAGATTTTAATGTCACTTCAAAAGCAGTTGCGTTGAAAGCAAATCGTGCTCTCGGTCTCTTGATAGCAAACTGTAAATGCATTGGTGGTTTTACTTACGAAGTCTTTACAAAGCTTTATGATACTCTAGTTTGGCCGGTTATTGAATATGGATCAGCAATTTGGGGAGTCAAGTCTTTTTCATGTATAAATGCCATCCAAAATAAGGCAATGAGATTTTTTCTTGGCGTAGGAAAATATACACCCAATGCTGCAGTAGCAGGTGAAATGGGTTGGTACCCACCTATTGTCCATCAATGGAAGTCCATTAGCAATTTGTGGTGTCGATTATCCGCTCAGTCAAATACAAGAATTAACAAACGTATTGGTCTGTGGGCTCAACGCTCCTCTGGTCCAAAATGTAAAAATTGGTTTTATATAGTCAAGGAGAAACTCTTAAACTTAGAGTGCTCAGACTTTCAATCAATAAATAGTAGCAATGATAAAACAAAATTGTATGACAAAGTAAAATGCGGGTTAATTCAAGAATTTTTACAAGAATGGAATAATTCTCTCTCCAGACAAAGTGGAAGGAATAATATTGGTCGAAATAAGCTAAGAAACTATTCCCTTTTTAAATTCAATTTTACAACAGAATATTATTGCACAATGATTTTACCTTTACACCATCGTTCGGCATATAGTAAATTTCGATGTGGTGTCGCACCATTGAGAATAGAAACCGGAAGATATGAAAATGTAGACCTGATTGATAGGAAATGTTCTTTTTGTAACGCAATAGAAGACGAATGTCACGTATTATTCAAATGCAATACATACAAAGAGTTTCAACTAAACCTTTTTGAAAAAGCTATTAGCGAATATCCGACTTTCATGAATCTTACCGATATTGATAAATTAAAAATCCTGTTTTCCAACCAAAACTTGATCAGAATTACAGCAAAAACCTGCTATTTAATCTTACATAAAAGATCCTTACTTTTGTGTAAATGATCAACAGATTTGTTTAATATCTATAAATATGTCTTTCAATCAATATTTGGATATATTTATAGTTACTCTAAAGAATCAGATGCTAAAGGTGGATACATCACTATATATGAAAATAACTATTTATTTATCTATAAAATTAACACATCAATCTTTATTAAAGAGAACCTCTTTCTTCCTTTATGTTATTTTCTTCCCCTATGGGTACACAATGTACTACGAATTCGAAATATCCTTTTCCTTAATTTAGCAACTGACTCTTTACCATATTTTACCTAATCTAGTTATATATTGTATAGTTGTACATACTATAGTTGTACATATGTATATGTGTATATGTGTATGTATATATATATATGTCATGTACTTTTATATTTGCAAATTGTTTTAAATGTATTGTAATTTTGTATGTACATGAATGAGACTGAAATAAACAATAAAACTCAAACCATTCAAAAACGCTCAAACCCACCGAAAAATATAGAATCAACAACGTCACTCAAATAAATTTTGAGAGAGAAAAATCGCGATTTCATTGTCATAATTCAAATTGTAAACGTCTCATAGGTTCTTGAAGCAACAGGAAGCTATGTATCGAACTTGTATGCATATTTTATTAAAGGGAGGTAATCAATATCGTAAATTTTGTTCATCCTGAACAAAATTTGCGATATAGGATTACCTCCCATTAAATTCACTCAAAACTCGCTCCACAGACTCATTCAATTTCATTCCTTAACCATTCCAAAGTCATTCACCTTGTCAATTTCACAATGTTGTTAACTGTAAGCGACCATAACAACGATATTGTTGTTCTTGGTTAAAGTGCGGAGAGCACCAGAACTGCGGTCAGGATGACAGAACAGCCCAACAGTTTTCCAATTATTCCCCGCTTTGCACGTGAACTTGAACATGTAATTTGAACGCCGTTAGCACGGTTTGGTCACCCTAAATGCAGGGCAGACCTGTGTTCAGGATAGGTTGATTGATTGAATGGGGTTTTACGCCGCTTTCAACATTATTTCAGTTATATCGCGGCGGCTGGAGTACCTAACAATGGGTTCCTGGTGTTTCTTTCACCAGTACAACCACCACATTCTTTCCTAGCCTCCAGTCGCTATCTCACATAGGTCTACGATTATCAACCCATTGGCGAGAGACAAATAGTCGGAAAGAATGAGTGCCGCCGTCGGGGATCGAACCCGGGACCTCTAGAATGACAGTCCGACGCGCTACCAACTGCGCTATGACGGCGGCGTGTTCAGGATAGGAAGCACTCGTGAACGCCTCCATCGTGATGAAGGCATAATGAGCCACTTTATTTTGGCAATGTATGGTTTTACTTTCGAGGGGCCTGTATTCATTTTTTTCCTAATTGAAGGACGTGTTTGAATATTTGCCTACTGAATGGATGTTCTGAATTTATAGAAGAATGCTTATCCAACCATAAGATATAACCATTTAAAATATGTCTACGATAAACCTCTGCTGGACACACGCTTTTGTTGTTTTTTTTATTCTATAGATGTGTCCGTTTGATCCTGTTTGCGTGATAGGTCATGATATTCAAAGTGAAAAAAGGAAACTCTCATGGAGGGGTTAAGAAATTCCATGCCTTACTTGTCCCGCACGGGCTTGGCTAGTTGTGGATAAAGTAATTTTTATATGCCACTTGTCCGCGGACAAGTAAATACCAGGACAAATCCTGGAAGGTTCTATATAGGTCTAAGACCTAAACTATCCCAATGTTTATACCAGAGGGTAAAGAAGAAAAAACGTTTTTGATGAGGAAAAGCAGTTTTCTTAATATTCATCTATGTACCTATTTGTGGTCAGTTCATTTTCATCCCGGACAAGTAATAAAACATATTTTACTTGTCCGAGGACAAGTGGGGAAAAAAACTATAATTCGACACCGACCCCGTGAATATTAAAGTCAGTCTACATGGGCCAGTTTGAGGTAAGGAACTTGATTTCAGATTTCGACATCACCTCAAGATTCGGTTTGCGTATTTGGCCACATTATTTTCCTAAAAATATAATGTCATCGAAGAAATGAAATAGCAAGTTGAATAGCTTTATAGGTATAAATTTGGTGCTCGATTCTTAACGGTTGTGCGCCATCTTAAGAGCTACATTTATTTGACATGCGTGACCAACATTGAAGACGTGACGAAATGTTGATATTAAGAGACCTGTCTTGCGTTTAGGTCGACAAAACGGTGGAAATCTTTGCAAATTATACCCCGCTTTGCATGAAAGTGCACGTGTTAAGCGGGGTATAATTCGCAACTATGCTTCGCTGGTCTCCACCGTGCGTTTAGGTCGACAAAACGGTGGAAATCTTTTGCAAATTATACCCTGCTTTGCATGAAAGTGCATGTGCTAAGCGGGCTATAATTCGCAAGCGGTTTGCATGGTTTTGTCATGCTCCTTTCAAACCAACCCCGACCTGGCTCACAGTCACAATAATTTCTAGGCCCAAGGTAATAAAACTTTTCTCATTCTCAATTCAAAATTTTCTCAAATTTCAATTTGAGATTTAAGTCGTAATTCTGTTTAATACTCATTTTAATGTATTAACATTAAAGATAATATCAATATATTGTTATAAATAACAACTTATTAAAATTATCTTTTATTTTCATACATATATTCAAATTTTTAAATTCGAGAAAATTCTCAGTTGAGCCTGAGAAAAGTTCATAACCTCGGACCCTGAATTTCATTTCCACCATTATCATTAGAATTGGATTAAGCATCGTAAGAAACTCGCGTTGATAATCTATGGATAATGTATTGTATTGTTAAAAACATCTCAAATCAGTAAAACTTAACGGAAATATGCTATTCATCAATCAGACCGTCCTTTTCCTATCCCTGTTCAATAACTTTGAATTATAATGTGAAGTTTAAATTAAATTCGTATACAGGAGAACAGCTTGGAAACAAACAAAGCTCTGATTTTACATCTACATAACAGAATGCTTAAAAAAATAATATCCACATTAGAAGTTCTACTTTTATGTCAAATGACCTCGATGATTGACCGAGAGACTCTTTTTTTTCGATCATGATATATCCTTATTACATAGATTAGCAGGTTTTATTAGAAACAGAGAGAGGCAATGAATTCTAACCGCTGCTACCCCCACTTTTACAGCTAGTTGGACTGTGGTTCTGTCTACCAGGCTTCCGTGGTGGCCGCACCCTTAACCATCCGACTACGAGTCAAACACGCTGACAACTACTGTTAGTTACATCGTGAAATTGACATTCACCTCAATCAAATCCATTCTAAATCGCTCACTCAGCGCTCCAATCATTCATTCCAAACACTCACTCAAACAATTCAAAAACGATCAAACCCATTGAAAAATATAGAATCACTAACAGCATTCAAAATAAATTTTGACAGAGAAAAATCGCGATTTCTCTGACGTAATTCAAATTGTTGGCGCCTCATAGGTTCTTGAAGAATTTGTAAGCTATGTCAAGAAATGGTATGCACTTTTTATTAAAGGGAGGTAATCAATATTGCTAATTTTGTTCATCCTGAACAAAATTTGCGATATAGGATTACCTCCCATTAAATTCACTCAAAACACGCTCCTTAAACTAATTCAATTTCATTCCTAAATAATTTCAAAATCATTCACCTTGTCAATTTCACGATGGTATTAACTGTAATGAGACGGACTTAGATTTTTTGTTTTGTTTGAATGGGTTTTACGCTGCTTTCAACAATTTCGTAGTTATATCGCGGCGACCGGAACACCTAACAATGGATTCCTGGTATTTCTTTCACCTGTACTACCGTTACACCCTTTCCTAGCCTCCGACTGCTATCTCACATAGGTTTACGATCATGTTCCCATGGGTGAGAGACAAAAGTCGGAAATGATATTTTGTCGCCTCCGGGGATCGAACCCACAACTTCCAGATTGGAAGTCTTATGCCTAACCAACTGCGCTATGGTGGCGGCTTGAGACGAAATTAGAGTCAGAATACATATTTTGCCTTCAACTACCACCTTCATCTAGGGCCTACATGTGCCTTAGTTTCAGATTTTATATACTACTCATGGTGGGCAACTTTTATGCAAACTCGCTCCATTAAATGTTCTTATTTTTATTGAGCGCTCAATGCAGGCATTTACAGACCTTTTATAGGCACAAACAATTGTGTTTTGCAGACCAATCTATATGGTTCGCACATTGCTCTAACTTTCATCTGTGACTTTAACATTTGACCTACATGAATAAGATCATACACTTATACTAATGATAGAAGGAAAATGAAAGGATACTTTCAGAATTCATTTCGCATTTCGGATATATTGGCGTCAGGACAAGGTAAGACGGACGTACAGATATACGCGCGTACGCACACTAACACATCATGACAACTATGTTTCGCTGGCCTCCACCTTACTCGACAAAGTGTTTCAGCGTGATCGATATGTCATTTCCGCAAGCTGAGGGAGATGCCCATTACGAATAGAACACGTACAATTAAGAACATCGTGAAATTGACAAGATGATTGATTTTGGAATGGTTCTGGAATTAAATAAAATGAGTGTGTGAAGCGAGTATTGGGTGAAATTCAAGGAAAGTAATCCAATATCGCTAATATTGTTCAAGATATCCAAAAATTAGCGATATTTATTATCTCCCTTCAATAAAATATATAAATATATATTTGTGGGTCTTCGAGGACCAACCAGATACTTAAAAATTCTACACTAGCCAATAAAATAGAAGAATAATTTGGTCGATTTGAATTAAATATTGATCGTCTTGAATAATTTTCGGAGCGCTGAGTGAATGATTTAGAATGATTTTGATCGGAATGAATGTCAATGTCATGACGTTTTTAACTGTAGTGGTCATCACCCTTGGCTAGCGATGATGTCAGTACTTTGATTGTATCACATTGCTACCGGTACACAGTGCAAAGTTTAAAAGACCTCGTCATGGTAACTTTGAATTCTTCTTCAAATCTTCATGTATCACGCTTGTAATTTGTTCATCTTTTCTGACAGAAATTGTCAATTAAGAAGAATTTGCTATGGGGTTGATTAAACATTACACTTAAAGGTAGCCAGGTTAGTTTTGAAGTGGAGGTCTTTGTATCTTGTCAACACGTGTTGAAATGAACTTTCCCTGTCAATGATAATTCTCATGTAATCAACCCTATACTAGATATCTTGTTTAAGGTTCATGTAATGTGTTTGAGACCCAATTTTTAGGGCATTCATTTGCCAAGAAAAAACAGTATGTCCCAGAATATTATATATCAAAATGAAGCTATTTTAGAGCACAAGCAGTTGAAAAACATAAGACTGTTATAGCTATAGCGGTATAGCCTGAACATTGTGGAAAAGGGTCATTTTGTACAGAACAAGCAACTGCATGACTGTTGGATAAATTTGGCTCATATTTTAACAAAGTAAAACAAAGACCTTGTCACTAATTACCTAACCTTCTCTGTGTTGAAGATTAAAACGTTCGCGAAACTTTTTCGAGATGAAACAGCGCTTTTTTAAAAGTTCGTAAACGTTAGTTAACACTTTCCTGTTTTACAAAATTTTGGACCTGTCCAAATTCAAAGGTTTTGCAGACAAAAATTTAAAGTAGATTTAATTTGAAAAATAACCATTCAGTAGGGTAGAATATAGTGTGAAAAAAGAAGAAATTGCTTGTCAGAAGCAATGTCTTCTTTTTTCACAATGTTTTCTCCATCATAAAATCACAGGCACGTAAAAAGCAGGGATTAAACTGCAAAGGGTAAATGTTTTCACAGAGTTATCGAGGGCAGATCACGCAAAATTCCTCATTGTGATGCTCCTCAAGAACAGACAACTAGAAATATATTGGATAATAATCAAAAATTGATTTTAACAAAAAATTTCTTCAGTTAAAAAAAATATTTCTCTGGTATCAAATTGCCGTCTTCAAATTCTCTCAATTAAGACGGGTCTATAATTTTTATAGTGTTGTACAGATAGTGACATCGTGGAAGTGACATTCAACATGATCAAAACCATTCTAAATCGCTCACTCACCGCTCACTCAAATCACTCAAAAACGCTCTGAATTATTTTACGATCATTATTGCCGGTGTGGATTTTAAAGCGTCTGATTTGTTTGTGAAGTATGTAGGTCGTAAGTTGGACGGAATTAGCAAAATTGTGTTACCCCCCCCCCCCCCCCCCCTCCTAAAATTTAATTTAAAACTCGCCCCACACACCAATACAATATCATGCCAAAATTACTCCAACATATTCAAACCGTCAATTTCATAATGTTTCTAACTGCAAAAGGTTGGCGCTTATCAGTGGAAGCTACGTAAACTTTCTTAACCCTTGTCATACTGAACCCGGAATATTCCTGCTTTGGCAGGAGCTATAGACCAACATCAGTCTGCACATACGTGCAGCCTGATGTTAGTCTACACCACCTATTTCTCACTTTCAAACCAGAACAGTTGATAGATTTAGTTTTTCAAATAAAGATTAACCTACAGTTGGTACTTTTAGTGCTTTTTATCCTTTGAATTTGATGAAAATTTTTAGCCAAAATTTATTCAGCATGACAAGGTTCAATAATTTAAATACTGTGAGTACTCCCGAAACAAACTTGAATAAATCACTTGAAATGAGGTTTAAGAACGAACTAATCACTGCAAGATAAGTGTTCATTGACAAGATAGATATTTGGAAAAGATAACAAAACACTTGAAATAAATTTTGTATAGATACATGATTTGTGTTTTTGGTTTGATGATAATGTAAAATGTGCAAACTTACATGTATATCGTATAAAACAAATTGAACTTGTTTCAATTTAAAAAAAGCATTCCAAAGGGTAATTTTTTTTTAAAAAAATACAGCAACTGGTGAGGAAATTGTTTAATCTAGGATTCAATTGAAATACAAATAAAAGTGTGACCCATCACGCGAAAAGGGACTATCTGAGAACTCTGAGAATGGATATTTAATGTTTGCGCAGACCGACTAGGGTCGACACTTTTCACACTACTCAGATGGTCCCATTTCGCGTTACGGGTCACAATTATTATAAAGTCGCTGAGTCTACCCCTGAATTTAGACAAGAAAGATCGCATCTGGTTTTGAAACATTATTTGACTTCAAACTTTTCGGCTGTGGACATGAAACAAAAAAGCATTTTGATAGTGGGCGACCAAATCGAACAGTTTTCTAGCGAGCGGCCTTTATTGTTTGTTTGTTGGAATGGGTCTTTACGCCGCTTTAAACAATCGTTTGTTGGAATGGGCTTTAACGCCGCTTTCAACAATCGTAAAGTTATATTCTAGCCACCAGCTGATATCCAACATAGGTCTAAGCTTATCAACTAATTGGTAGAAGACGAATAGTCGGAAAGGATGGGTGCCGCCGTCAGAAATCGAACCCGCGGCATGGCCTGGCTTGAAATTAGAATTTGTTTGTTTGCTATGCTAGTCACTTCACCAGGCTTCTGACCGATTATCGCGCGTGTCGCAAGCAAGCACACCGCTTTACTTTGGTAAACATGCGGCCTCTATGTATTAAAAGTGTAAGAGCGCTTGCGTATTCTGAACGCAGGAATAAAGTCCCACTGTCTACTATCATAGAAGCCCGAAAGTTGGACCAGTCTTATTAATCCATAGCTATCATACCTTTTTAATACAGTGAAGACTTTACCCTGCGTTCAGAATGAAAAAATGATCAAACTGTTTGACAATTATACCCCGCTTTGGAATTGCAGTTGTGTGCAAAGCGGGGTATTGCTAGCAAATAGTTTGCACCGTTTTTTTAATCCTGTACGCAGAGCTGGTCAGAATGTGCATATGCACAGGCTGATCCGATGCTTTACGTAGAGCACTGGTCTGGCCGTCAGTCTCTTCATTACAGCATTTTTTTCATATGGAATTAAATGCGATTACGAAACATTTAATTTAGTACCCTTACTATAAAAAAAAGTTTTAAGCAATTGCTGATATGAACTTGGACTCAAGAGGCTTGTAAAAGAACTATTACAACACCTCTTTTCCTGAAAATGCCAAAAAAGACTGAAACCAGTCTAGTTCAGCTCATGCATGTATGAAATTGCGTAAATATTGCGCAAAGGCTAAGTTATACTTTGATCGCTAGAGTAAATTTTTACATTCTAGAACCACATGGCTACATAGAACCACGCTTACAACTTGTAATCATTCTAACCGTAGAAACGGGTAAGAGAAAGTTTTCATTTGACAACAATAAGATCTTTGAACTTGAGGACAATTTATCTGTCTTTATCTACGGGATCATCCCATCAAATCAAAGATAAACTTTCAATAATCCCCCAACAAAGACACATAAATCCCTCACTAAATTCTCTAAATCGGAAAATTTACCTTTTTATTAGATTGGCCTCGTATTTTATCTCGTTTTACATAAAAGGCAAGAAAATCGAATTGGTAATCAGTTTTTATGAGTGATCTTTGACGTCTCTGTGACAGCCTCTGAAAAGTTGTAGCTACAGATCAATTAAATGAGCAGGTAGCTTTTCATTTATACATTGTTCAATTTTAGCTGTGTCCATTACAATTCGTCCATTCCTGATCGGCGAAAAATGAATTCATTCCCTGATGAACACAATTTTGAGTTGGCACCTATTTTGTAAACGTGTGCACGAAGTATTCCCAAAAGAAATTCTTTCTTTTTCTTTAGTGCTTTTTGGTGGTTTATCGAGAAATAACAGTAGATTATCACTTGATAATCTCACCGCAAAAGCAGTGAATTTATCAAATACTTTTACCTTGATTTTGTGCATTTCATCCTATCTGGCGTCATTTATGCAGTGCGACATAAGTGACGTCACAATGAACGCTGCATAGCAATCACGTGCAAAATGACGAGCTTTCCGAAAATATGTCCTAGAAATTTCACATTTTGTCTCATTTTTTTTGCATAAAAAGAAATAGAATAATCGTTTGTTTTTCGAGTAAGATCGTATTTCATTTCGTGAACAACAAAAGCTATATTTTCACTCGTGGCTCCACTCTTCGTGGAAAATATAGCTTTTGTTGTTCACTGAATGATTACAAATCGATCTTACACTGAAACAAATGATTTTCTCTATTTATAGATAATCATTAACATTTTGATTCATGCATTAAACTATAAGACACGAAGAGATTATTCTTTAACTTCAATGAGGTTTGAAACTACAATTCTTATCACAGCTTTTTATGAATCCGGATTGCGTAATCATTAAATGTGACAAGCTTTTAGTTTCAAACCTTCATGAAAAAAAAAAACAAAAAAACACTCTCCTCTTAATTATATCATTAAAATTGGGATTTTTAATCGAAATACCGGAACTAAACGTTACTCAAAATATTTTTGCTGAGCCAATGCATAAGAAACGAGTAAATAAAGAGAACATGTGTAAAGAGGGCATGTGCCACTTCATGGAAAATTTCAGTGAGAATATTATCATCAAAGACCAAGGATAAGGTCACGACATAATATCACAAAATTGCAAATATGAGCAATTTGTTACCTAATGTCGGTCATTCTGTGAAATTCGTCGCACAAATTTTGTTAATTCAAGTATGAAAAAGTGATAAGCTAAATGAGATTGAGGTGGTTATCTTGGTAAAAGGAATAAAGACAGCCCTTCAAACTTTAAAATTGATATCCCGCTTCTAACATAAGTGCACTTGCATAGCGGGCTATACTTTGCAAACAGTTTCGCTAACGTTCACGTCCTTAACGCAAGACCGATGCACTGTTCCATGTCCTCAAAACCGGTATGAACCTCGCCTCCCTGACACAGAGCATGTATAAACAGGTATAATATAAATCCCTGCAAACATCTTTATTGTTTATACTCTAATCACGTTCAATGGTTGATCAATATTTACACATCCGAGCTTTCTTATCTATTCATCTTTAAAAACAGATCTATGTGACTTGTCAATCGAAAAAGGACCATCTTGTAACTGCGTGAAATATATTTGAAAGAAGGATTAATTCCGGCAAACACAAGAAGGCAGAGTAATCATTCTCGATTCAGAAAATCAGGCAACTATGAAAATTTCGACCCTAGACAGCTTGCGCCTTTACGAAATTAATCCTCACTAGTTGTGCATTGACATACTAATGGGTCCAAAGCCTCAAAAATAGCATCTGTACAATAGTCGAGGCAATTCTGTCCTAATATTTTAAAACTTTCTCATTCTCATATCAGATTTCACTCAAATTTCAAATTAAAATTAAATCTGCAATTCTGTAATACTACCATAATAAATAAAAAAATGATAATATCAAAAATATGTTTTTTATCATTATTATGTTTTATGCTCATGCAGTCATTTAAATTCTAAACTTAAAAAAATTCTCATTTGAAACTGAAAACAAAATATAGCCTCGGGTTAAGGTTATGCTTTAATTCTGTGTTTTTGATTTTACGTTATTTGAACCTTAGCGTAAATATCTTGAGTTTAAGGCGTAAAATTGTGTCGTCTGGAAAAGGCGTGACTTCAAAATATAATTTAAGAAGCGATATTTTGCTTAAAAACGCGTTCTGATCATGAACGATTATTTAGAATAGATTTTTATATGTCTTTTTGTGCATACAAAGTTTTTTTCTTCAGAGATGAAGAGAGTATTTGTTGATTTCATTGAGGTGTGCAACTAAAAGGGTAATCACACTGTGTAAACACGCTATAAGGTTCAAACATGAGTGTAATTAGGTTGTTTGTTTCATACCTTTATGCAATCAACAAATACCATCTTCATATCTTATATATGAGCCTGTGCGTGACATTTCCAACAATTTCATGTGTGCATGGAGGAAAGACGTTGAGTAGCCTGGATACTCACACAGTGCATTGAAATCAATTTTGGGTTGTGAATAGCGATTTTAGGCCCGCATCCATCTATTGAGCGCAAACTTAAGACTCTGGTAAACTTTTCGACCGCACAGACTGATTTAATTCTCAATGTTGCGCATATTTTAAATTGTTGGAAGCATATATAGATTTGTCAATATTAAATGAAAAGGATTTCACACAAGACCAATTTATGCGGAAGCCCACAAAAAAGCTGCGAAATCTTTTTTTTTCATTGAGAGAAAAAAATAAAACAAAGAAACAAACAAACTGATTTTTCAGCAAATCAGAATGCACAAAACTTGTTGGAATCAATTAAGATTGAATCATTTGATGACCAAGGAAAAGGGACGTAACTTCGGTTAATCTCTGTAGCTTCTGGCCTATTTTATGTCCCTTGTATGAAAGAACAGATTGATTTGACTAGTTTACCATCATCATCAACTTACCAGACATATCGTGGATACAAGAGTACATTTTCTCTATCTCCTGGTAATTTCCCCCAACAGCACTGCAACCACAACCTATTCGATTATTCAGTCATTTAAAACTTCTGAGATGTTCATCATTTATTATGGACAGTCAGACCGATGGCGGGAATATTATCCCCTACCGAAGTCAAACTTTTGTCCTAATCATTAACAATCCCTTTTTAGTTTTTTTTTCTTATGACCGCTATATCCTTTATTCCATTTTACAATGAGATTTAAAAAATAAATAAAACGGAAGCAATGTGGCTGAAAAGCATTAAGCATACAATGAAAAATTAATTTACTGAAAACGAATTTGAGTGAAAACGAAAATGTATTCGAATCACCATTCAAAACGACAAATAGAAATGTGACGATTTCATTACAATGAAGAAAATGTTGTTGGAAGAGAAGAAAATGTGCAGATCGACTGCTCATCATTACCTAATGATGCTTGACCGAGATAATTCTCATAACAAATGAATAGAGGTTGTAGTGTAGTAGTTAAGACGCTAGAGTCAGGGTAGAATTCCGAGCGAACCACTGGAACTCTTGATCAACAGACCATACAGATTACAATAAGTTACATCGTGAAATTGACATTCGTCTCAGTCAAAACCATTCTTAATCGCTCCCTCAGCGCTCCATTCATTTATTCCAAACACTTTCTCAAACCATTCAAAAACGCCCAAAACCCATTGAAAAATTTAGAATCGATTTCAATGAAATAATACAAATTGTAAACGTCTCATAGGTTCTTGAAGAAATAGGAAGCTGTGTAGAGAACTTGTATGCGTATTTTATAAAAGGGAGGTAATCAATATCGCTAATTTTGTTCACCCTGAACAAAATTTGCGGTATAGGATTACCTCCCATTACATACAGTCAAAACTCGCTCTTTACACTCATTCAAAAATCACTCTAAAATCATTCCAAAATTACTGTGTCTTTTTCATGATGTTGTTAACTGTATAAAAGTGTACCCGTGAGAGTTATGAGTGTAGGAGATGTGGCAGCCGAAGGAGCTGTGAAATGGGCGATCTGTATTCGATGGTGTTAAAAGTATCAAGTTTTTCATAAAGAGCTGAAGAGCGTATTTGTTTATTTCATCGAGGTATGAAACTAAAAACCTAATCACACTGTACGAATACGCGAAGCAGAATTCATTTATGAGTGTGATTAGGTTTTTAATCCAACAACTCCTATTTATAAAATCAATATGTGCTCTATTCATTTCTTATTATTTTATATATCGCGTCAGTTTATTAATCACGTCAGTTTTAAATGGGACTACTTTGTGTGGTAGTTTACAAAATAGCTGCGTACTCAAAATTGTTTTCATTTGGGGATAACACCAATTTTTTAGATGATCAGAATGCATGTACTCAATGAACACAATTTAATTTAATTTGAGAGTATGGAATAAAACAAGACAATAAAACAAGAATTTAGCTTTAATCCCATAGCCGTGTGCTCCATCGGGTCGGCCAACGTTCATCCGGTGATAGTTTTATATTATAATCAATATTCGTGCCACCTGATTGGCTAAAAAATGGTTTTTATTCCTAAAGGAAAACAATTTTTAGTACGTAGCTAATTGGTGAGCTTGCGCGTAAAGTAGTCCAGCAAGAAATATGTTTAATTATGAAGAAATGCTTCCATTTTGCTTCATGATATTAGATTATAAGATATTAAGAGAGTTTTGTTTATTTCATGGATATATGAAACTAAAAACCCAATCATATCAATGTTTGAACCCGCTTCGCGTTTCAATACAGCGTGATTTACTTTTAAGTTTTACACCACAGTGAAATTAAAAATACTCTCTTCATCTCTTTATTTCACTAAAGTCATTTTGTAGACGTCGTTTGTTTATCAAAAACGTGCTTTTTTAGCAATAAACTTACGGATACGCTACGTATGCCTTCAGAAAAATGAAATATAAAAAAAAAACATCTTGCAAGCCAGTGGCAACGGAGAAAGACAAAGATGCAGACGACAACACGGCTATGGTTATATACAATTAATAACATCGTGAAATTGACATTTATCTCAATCAAAACCAGTCTAAATCCCTCACTTGGCGCTCCCTTTGCTTATTCCGCAAACACTAACTCAACCCTTTTAAAAAGGATCCAAAATGACTGAAAAAAGATAAGATATATAACTATATTTTAAAAAATAGGCTCGAAAAAATCGCGATTTCACTGATATGATTTGAACTGTAATCGTATGATTGGTTCTTCAAGTCAAAGAGAGTTTTTTCTTTAGATCTTGTTTGCAAATTTTATTAAGGGGTGGTAATAAATATCGCTAATTCTGTCCATCCTGAACAAAATTGGAGAATTTGGAAAACCTTGCTTTAACTTCACCAAAACTCACTCATTACACTCATTCAATTTCATCGATTTCATTACATAATCGTTCACCTTGTCAATTTCACGATTTTGTTAACTGTACTGAGTTTCTCCCGAAATAAATACAGCTGAACCTGTGATAGAAAGACAAAAAAAAACCCCATCAGATCCATAAATTCCGTAATTGATTATGTGGAAGTAGGTTTGCTTCACAGTGAATGATCATACATTTTTAGATTTTTACATTTGAAACAGTTGTAAAGGGTTGACAGATTATGTTAGTATGATCCAAACTAATAGCAAACTATTAGATGACAAAATTAACGACATGTCAATTATCACAGTTTATTTTTCAAATACATGTATTATTTTGTTGTAAGTAATAAAGGTAAGAAAAAATTCGGACAAAAGAAAAAAAAACCATCTGCCACAAGATATTTCCTCCTTTACAGTTTATCTCGCAATGTTATTTCTTTTAAATTTTGAATCATTGCTGGATGATAACAAAAGAATCCCATTTGCTTGCTAGTTTGATCGATTTCTCTTTCATTGAATTTGAACGTAAAAACTATATTTTGACCATTGGCGAACCCATAACTGAATCTTTTTGATTTTTCTTGTACTCAATCGTTAAACTCGATTATACAGCAAAGCACTTAAGATATTTCTTTAACAATAAACAGAAGAAGAAGAAGAAGAAGAAGAAGAACAACAACAACAACGCCGACGACGACGACAAAATCCAATAAAAATCAAATTTCTGTTACAGAAACTCATGTCAATTGCTACATACATCACCAGGTTTCTTAATGATGTCATCAAATATTTCAATCCCATTCAGTTGAATGAAATGAACGAAAGCCGACCTTAATCTAAACATTGTAAAATTGATTGTCTAATCGAATAATTTATTTTGAGCGAAAAAGGGTCGCTGACAACCGTCCTTTTCCGTCATTCTTGTTCTATTACTTGGACCATTAAACATTATAACAACAGCTTATTCAAGGTGTATTTATGATATTCAAGTTTTTTTCACTAACGAATCGTCTTTTTGTTTTATGCCCACAACAAAAATTTGCAAACAAATGTCGTTTTAATTTCTGAGAAGGTCGTTCAGATCGGTCAGTCGAAGGCCAAGGAGCATGGACAGCGATCTGTATAATTATATAATGGAAGACATGATGGTTTTTACTCATTCGGAACATCACTCGGTCATTTCCGTAAACTGCAATAGACCTCGGATGTATGTAAGGCGGATGGGTATGTTACAAATTCGTTCATTTTGTTAGGCGGAAACAGTGTAAGAAAAACTAGCACTGTAGATTTATATCTTTTACAGTAAATAACGGCTGAAAAATCTTAATTTTTGAGAATGACGAATCATTCTCAAAAATTAAGATTTTTTCAGCCACTATTAAAGAATGTTAAGATATTTATATAATGATACGATGATTTCACGTCAGTGACTTAAACGAGTAGCGTTGGCGACGTCGAATGTTTTCACTCACAGTTTCGAGGGCGAACGCCATTTTAACTAGCGTCATTGAGTTTTTCCAAGTTTTTTCCGTGATTTTTAAAAGTAGTCCGTCTATGTACATCCGAGGTTGATCGTGGGATTGGCCGAGTGGTGTTCCGAATGGGTTTTTACTCTGCGATAGCTGATTTTGTTCTGGCGATTGTCGATGACGTATGAGACATGGAGAATGTCGACGACTCGTCGGTCCTGTGTCCGAGTTTGCCACACATCAGGAACCTCAGCTCCTTTCTGAACCTCTTACCACTCAAACAATACAGGAAGAAATTGATGGAAGAGTTTATTACGATTCCCAGTTTGGCGATCGAGAAGGCTTCCGACACGATCTTACGGTTTCCCTGAAAAAAGTGAAACAAATGAAGCAATAAAGTTATAAATAAATCTATAATATGAACAATAAATGAGTGAAACGAGTGAATGAATGATTGAATGAATGAATGAACGGTTGATTGATTGAATGAATGGTTGAATGAATAGTTGAATGAATGAATGAATGAATGAATGAATGAATGAATGAATGAAACAGGCCGTCATTTTACGTAACCTTGTCCTAAGTTTGAGAACATTCCTTCTATATTGATTCTAATGCATCTGTTTTTTATAGAATATTTTCTGTACGGGTAACAATCAAACATGCATAATTCGTCACGCAAAAAGGGGCCATCTGGAAAATTGGTCAAGACAAAAAACACAGCTGCAAAAATTACATGGAAATAATATAATTGGTCTTTATCCTTTTTTTAACAGGCCTAGAAATTTCATCAATACATCTTTATGTTAACTTACCGTTTTCAGCATGAAAAAGCACTGTGTAATACACTGTAGGGCAATCAGTACAAGAAATGTGAAGGTCACCGTCAACAATATCTTCGTGATTTGAGCCTCGGACTTTTTTGCCTTCATACTGCCCTCTAAGCTCCTCTTTTCGTTCATTTTTCTGTTTACTTTCGTGATCTCTCGGATTATCAACATGTTCAGAATAAAGATCGTAGCCCATGGCGCCAATACCAGAAACATACAGTGGACCCAGAACTCGTATCTTGCACTACCCTCCCCGGCGCCATATTCTGTTGGTTTAAATGCGTCGTCCGTGATGCTGCGATTGGTGTCTGGTACAGGAACATAGGTGGCGAAATGTGGAATGTTTATAATGAAACACAGGATAGATATTATAGTAAGTCCGGTGATGGCTCGCTTTGTGTTACACATTTTCTGGAAAAGAGGAAAAAAAAAATAGAAAAGATTTGATTGTGTGGGGCATTACAGCTTTTATCTTTTTTACTCATAACGCGGTAACTGGAGCAGCTAACCGTGGATTCTTGCTAGAATCATCTCTATCCAGAAGGGCCTACTACCACGACATCTTTTCATAGACTTCAAATACCTATCCCTCTTTATTCACAATTAATATCTTTTATGAGTAATCATATTAAACATAATTAAACCCATGCTGTCCACAATTTATGAAAAGTTTTAGCAGCTAGTTAAGACTTTGATCAACCTGCAAAGACCAGGGGTCCGTTTTACTAAACTTCTTAGGAACAAATTAATCGTAAGTCAAAATCACAAATTATACCTAGTGTTTTCATTCATTGTTAGATTCTGCTTTGCAATATCTCATTAGAATCGTCTTTTAAAGACGATTCCAATGAGATAATACATGGCAAATTTCCATATTAAGTTACTACTGTAGAAGCAACTTTAATTCTTGACTTACGCAATTTTTTTTCGTAAAATGTTTAGTAAAAACGGGCCCCTGCAATCTGATCTTAGCCTACATAAATGTTATGCATATGAACTCGGTTATTGTGGATAAAACTTGTGTCAGACTTGTAGAAATGTTTAGAAAATTGGCAAAGAAGCTGTAGCAAAGTTCAAATTTATAAGAATATTGGTTGAATGTACTAACCTTGGCTTCTGAAATCCAACAGACTTGAATATATCTATCAACCGTGACTCCCACAGTGAACCAAATACTGCATATAACGAACAAGAAAAATATCGGGAACCCGATATAACAGAAAAACACGCCGTATGAATAGACCTTCTTAATATCAGGGTCCATCATTGGTACACTGTCTGTGATGAAAAAGAACAACAACAACCCCATGTCCGCGATAGCTTGACCAATCAAATACGTTCCTGTAGAAGATCTCATCCGATCTCGTCTCCATACGAGAATTGACAAAATGTTGCCGACTAATCCGACCACAACAAAAATGGTTCCCACTATAGTGCTAGTCACAAAATGCATTTTCTTGGCTGTTTCCATGTCGAATTCCATTCCGGCTGTTTTTGTTGAAGATTCAAACCCTGTATCTGTCATGCTGGTTGTATTAACTTCATCCATGGTTTCTGTTGAAAAATTCAAATACAAATTTAAGATTATCAAGTTTAAGTCCGGTCTATCTAGTTTTTGGTTTTCTTGTTGGATGTGGAGTTTTGTTGATATTTCCACGAATAAACTTTTGAATAAAGAACTATCAAACGAAGAATACCATAAATGTCTCAAAACTAGCTTTCTTTCATCAAAATATGCGTAATGAAGAAATTGTGTTGTTTTTTCAACGAGGTAACTAATTGAAACCATAATTACACATTTATTGCCCCCCCCTTTCTTCAAAATTTTTAATTAGGTTGTAATTTTATTATTTTATACTAAATGCAGATTCTCTCTTCGACAAAGCGTCGTTATAAACTCATTAACCCACAAGCATTTAATTCAACATTCTATGAAAAAAGGTATTGTCCAATTGTCGGTACTCTTAGATTCGTCATCATATAGAGGATTTAACCGAATGTACTTATGATTGTTATTTATCCCCCCCTTTTATCATTTTATTTTTTATTTCTTTTTATTCATCTATCAAATTTATTTTTAGCTAAATGAAATAGATTTATAAATATTTAACCTGTCATTACATTTATTCATCTATCAAATTATTATGCTCGATAATAAAAGAATATGATTAAATGAATATTTATTTGCCTTTAGAATGCTTCATGTCCTAATATCCCTTTGATTAGTTCATAAATCGTGTTTGAACTCTGGTACAACAATATATGAGCCTGTAACAATTTGAAATGTGTGTGAGGAGCAAATATAAAGCAGCCTAGTCAGACACATACTGTATATATAAGGTAACCTGGTTGTCTGCAGATACTCCGAGACCTTATCTATCTAAAAACGAAAAGTGAAGACTCTGGCCAGACTGTGCGACTGCACAGGCTGGTCAGAGTGTTTGCATTGGGGTTATTTGAAATTGTTAGAAATCCCTTGCACAGGTCTATATAGTTTTGAGCGAGTAATTAAATGAAACTTTACGAACAAAATATATAGGTTCCTATTCAAGTCTAGGTTCGTGAGAAATTAATGAACTATCTTAATTGAGATCAATCCTTTAAAATGTACAGTATATAAAAAAACATATTTGTGAATGAATAGTGAATAAAATATTCATTCATTGCAGTACCTACTTAATTAGATTTTTCGTATTCCTTAAAGCCAGGTCCAGTTAGTTGTTTATAAACAAATAATTATCAAATATATCGTTTGACCACGTTTTACATTTTCCAATTAATTACGCGATGTTTTCTCTGGCTGATATATATACTTGCAGGATATGCAAAACACTTGGAGTGCTCTTAAACGACCGACCAATCAAAGACGACAATTGCACGTGACAATGTCTACGTCATACTGCAATAAACAGGAAGACGTCCGCGCGTGAGAAATAAACAAGGCAGTACTTCATTCATAAATTCTGCATCTCGACTCCTTATTGGTAATCTGGTAGTACGACTAATTTTCCACAGAGGTTACTAAACGCGGATGAAAATGAAGCCCTTTATTTAATAGAAAAAATTGTGATGTATAGTGTACCTTCAATTGTTAAATGCATCCGCAGTTTAACTTGTATTAAGTGACCGCTTTCGGACCCACGTAAAAGCAGTCGTTAAAGAGAATGGTCGCTTAGAACAAGTTTTGTTTACAAATAAGAATCATAATTTTGACTAAATATGTTTGTTATTGGGATTTTATCAATAATTCAATGCGGTTTCAGCTCAACAGAATCCCTTCATTGAGAGCATTCTAATGACAATTATTTTTAGACCTATGAAATCGACATTTTAGATATCTTGGTCTTAAGAAGGGGCTTTGAAATCGGTCGCTTTATAAGAATGGTCGCTTAATAGACGTGGAGGCTTGAGCAAGATGGACTGTATTTCCGATTAAGTTCGACTGTGATAAGTCTACATTGGTGGCTTTGGAAAGCCACTAGAGATCGGCTAATAAGGATAAAATACTTATCACAGAGGACCAAATTTTTACACCAATACAGATAGGATAACCCAGCATATTAAATTCTTTAAAACTGAACTTATTCAAAATGAAAATTGCAATCATATACAAAACAACCAACTACGCATTTGTACATGTTGGTCGTTTTCATACCATATGTTTTTGTGTGTATTTAAAAAGGCTTTTTTCAGTGATTTAGTTTCAGATGATACCAAATCATCAATCACAACCAAATTTTGATATTCTTTAAAGTACATGTATATATGAACTTTTCATCTTTGTTAGCCATAAATAATCGCTCCATTTTTTGTTAATTCCGAACTTGACCTCTGATAGTTCTCGAACGATCCATCGGTCACACCAATCAATTCATATGTGACCCATTTCTTGAAAAGAAGACTACCTGGGAACTTCGTAAGTTCTATGCTCTAAAAAGAGAAATGTCTCGGAAGACGACTTGTTTTTTTTTTGTTTTGTTTTTTTCTTTTTGTTTGAATGGGGTTTTACACCATTATCAACACCCTTCAGTTATATCACGGCGGCTAGAGCACCTAACATTAGTCTCCTATAATTTCTTAAACCAGTACCATTATTACATCTTTTCTTAGCCCCAAGCTGCTACCCACAGGGGTCTACGATTATCAACCTATTGGTGGAAGACAAACAGTAGGAAAGGATGAGTAACGCCGTCGGGGATCGAACCCGGGACATTTAGATTTTCAGACCGACTCACTACCAACTGCGCTATGATGGCGGCGCCTCTGAAGACGAGAACTAGATGTCTGGTTTTCAACATGTGGCTGTTTAGTATGGAGGAAAAACCATTCTTATATATACATATCGCTAATTTTGTTCATCTTAGACAAAATAAGCGATATTGGACTACCACCTTTGAATTTTACTCAAAATTTGCTCAACACACTCATTCAATTTCACCCAAAAAGCATTCCGGAATCATTCATCTTGTAAATTTCACGATGTTTTACAGTTAACAACATCGGGAAATTGACAAGGTGAATTATTTTTGAATGATTTAGGACTGAAATTGAATGAGTGTGTAGATCGAGTCTTGAGTGAAATTCAAGTAAGGGTAATCCAATGTCGCAAATTTTGTTCAGGATGAACAAAATAAGCGATATTGATTACCTCCCTTTAATAAAAATGCATTCAAGATTTATACATAGCTTCCCTTTTCTTCAAGAACAAATGAAACGCTAACGATTTAAATTTTGTCAGCGAAATCGCAATTTTTGCTGTATCAAAATTTATTTTGAATGACGTTGTTGATTCTATATTTTTTCAATGGGTTTGAGCGTTTTTGAAAGGTTTGAGTGAGTGTTTGGAATGAAGGAACGGAGCGCTGAGTGAGCGATTTCGAATGGTTTTGATTGGGGTAAATGTCAATTTCACGATGCAACTAACTGCAGTTGTACCTTGACTAGAGATATCGTCACAACATAATACACCAGATCAAAAGTTCGTTCATTATGCAATGGGGTCGACAAGTCAAGTACTTCCCTTACATTGTTGTATAAAATGTATCATTTCTTTCGTATGAGCTTTGGTTAATTGCCTTTGAAGCTTTTGTATGCTTTTCAACATTAATAAAATACAAAGTGATTCGTACACTAGTGATTCAACTTTTGAATATTGTGAATATGCGACCCCAAACGCTATTAACAAAACTACATCCGTCACTCCAAACTAGCTACCCCGTCCTAAATCACTTAAAGCGCGTCGTTTCTAACGAGGATTATTTAAGGTTAAAGGAATCAAGGTTCCCATGAAAGATGACGTATCAGAATAAATCAAAATCAATGAAAGTTTAAATCTGGGCAAATTATCATTTAATAACAAAAGGCGGTGTTTTACTGCGTTTTGTCGTCGAATTATGATATGCCTAAAAAGTCTACTATCGACGATTGGAAAACATTTAAAAAGAAAAGTATTTTTTCACCCGTGTTGACGAAAGTGCAATCGAGAACTAACTAAAATGACCTCAAATCAACACACTTATGTCCGAGGCTTTTTTAAATTTACGGAAATATCCGACCGATTGCAGTTTTTAAAATTAAAAGATTTTCGCTCTTTGATTCTAGGTAAAAAGGGTTGCGCCCGCGTGGAGCCCAAATATGATCCTAGGGTCTTGATATGAACAAACTTGGTAGAGGTCTACTAGATGATGCTACATACCAAATATGAAAGCTGTCTGCCTTCCGGTTTCATAGAAGAAGACTTTTGAAGATTTTCATTTTTTTACCCTTCGTGCTCATAAAAAGATAAAGGGATGCACCCGTGCAAAGCCCAAATATGACCCAAGGGTCTTGATATGAACAAACTTGTTAGAGGCCCACTAAATGATGCTACATACCAAATATGCAAGCTGTCTGCCATCTGGTTTCAGAGAAGAAGATTTTTAAAGATTTTCGCTCTTTGATTCTATGTAAAATAGGTTGGGCCCGCGTGGAGCCCAAATATGATCCTAGGGTCTTGATATGAACAAACTTGGTAGAGGTCCACTAGATGATGCTACATACCAAATATGAAGGCTGTCTGCCTCGTTCTAGTTGACGACAATGGAAATGAAAAGGAAACGGACTACAGCATGACGTCGGTAAAATGATTTTGTTAGACGACTCGATGGCTCAGCGTGAAACAGTTGTAACTCCCTATAAACATATAGGGAGTTATAACTGTTTCGCTCTGAGCCATCGAACAGTTGAGATAATGGAATTAACTAAACAAAGCTACATAGCTATAATTCTAGCTGTATTTACAATATATTTGGTCACACACATGGTCGACGATATCACCCGGTCTTTAACCTCCCTTGAAACATTCACAGTTCAAATTTCTTTCTCATTTCTCACGCAATATTTGCTTTTCGATCATGAAATGACTCGTCTGTCCATTTTCTGTCTTTTGTTTTTGTTGCTCTATTTGGTTTTTTCAGATCTTTTTCTTCATTTTTATAACCGTTGCACTGTTGCATTTGTTTTTATTACTTTTCCTGTCGTTTATTTAGCCCCGGACTATCATTCAAATTCTGGTTCCATTCTCGACTGCGGCATTGATCCTGTTCAACCATTAGTCTTCCATCCATGAATAATCATAGACCTATGTGGGATAGCAGCTTTAGGCTAGGAAAGGGTGTAATGGTAGTACTGTTGTAAGAAAATCCAGGAATCCATTGTTTGGTGCTCTAGCTGCGCGATATAATTGAAGGGTTGTTGAAAGCGACGTAAAACCCAATTCAAACAAACAAAACATATTGTCCTTTTATCTGATCATTTTTTTAAATTGTTCTTAACAGCGATCATATCCTTTGATTGGAAAGTGAATGGTGCTTCATATTTCACATCACTGTGTATCGCCTACAGCAAACCTTTTCGAGGTCATCAGTCTGGTTTGAGGTCATTTAACAAGGTCAAATATGTGTAAAAGTTAACCTTTAAAATCGTTCATTACTTTGAATTGTAAAAAATACAATCTTTTTTTTTCTCGTGCGTTTTCCTTGAGACAAGATATTTCGGTTGAGCTTAAAGTCCAGACCACAAGCAAAAATCAAGGTTATATTTTCAAGGTAACACATTTTGAAATTTAAAACTTTAACATTTGGCATAATTGTTGGTTAATAAAAAAGTTGCAATATTTTGCATCTGTTTTGCATCTGAAAAGACCTTTCAGATGATATCAACTTCCAGGTCGCAAGTCAAGGTCAAGGTCATTTTTTATAGTTAAATATTTGTAAAATCAAAGCGTTAACATGGGATGATGCTTTATATTGATGGGTGATGGAGCTTTATTATTTCACATGTGTATTGCTAGTGGCAAGACTTTGAATCAAATTCATTGTTGTCAGTCAAGGTCAATATCAAGTTTCAAGGTCAATAAAGACTTAACGTCAAATATGACCAAACAACAGCTGCAAATGGCAAGAAACTAAATTTTAAATTGTTCGCGAAATTTTGATTTGCTCATAAATATGGGTGTTGCAAGGCGGGGCATATTTTCAGACAAATCTTTGAATGACATCTACTCCTGATCCATTGGGCCGATTTCAATGAAACCTTACTAGAATGTTCTTTATGTAACCTTTTTTTCAAAAAATGCTCATGAAATTTTGATTGGTCCTTAAATATGGGCGTGGCAGGGTGGGCTTATTTTGAGCCCGAAATGTCTAAAAATTATCTCCTCCTGAACCACTCGGCCATTTTCAATGAAACTTTACCAGAACGTTTTTTCGGTGACCTTTTACAAAAATTGTTAGCGAGATTTTGATTGGCCCATAAACATGGGTGTGGCAGGTATGGGCTTATTTTGAGCCCGAATTTTTTTTAACAACATCCAATCATGAACCACTGTGTCGATTGCAATGAAACTTTACCAGAATGTTCCTTGGGTGATCTTTTCAAAAATTGTTCATGAAATTTTGATTGGCCTATAAAAATGGGCGTGGCAGGGAGGGTTTAACTTTGAGCCTGAATTCTTTATAGGACATCTCCTTTTTAAACTCTGGGCTAATTTCAATGAAACCTTACCAGAATGCTCCTTATGTGACCCTTTTCAAATATTCTTTATGAAATTCTGACTAGTCCTAAAATATGGGCGTGGCAGGGCGGGTCTTTTTTGAGCCCGAAATCTTTGAAAGTTATCTCTTCCTGAACCACTGGGCTAATTTCAATGAAACTTTAGCAGTGCGTTGCTTTTGGTGACCTTTTTCAAAAATTGTTAGGGAAAATTTGATTGTCCCATAAATATGGGCGTGATAGGGTGGAGCTTATTTTTAGCCCGAAATCTATGAATTACATCTCCTTCTGATCCACTTGGCCAATTTGAATGAAACTTTACCAGAATGTTCATTGGATGAACGTTTTCAAAAAATATTCGCGAAATTTTGATTGGCCCATAAATTTGGGCATGGCAGGGTTGGGCATGAGTTCCTTCTGAATGATGGTGACTTTCATTTCCTTTCTTTTTCAATATCTCTCTTTAAAATCTTGAGATGTTGAAGCCAGTGGAGCTATACAGGCCCTCGATTGCCTCTTGTTCAAGATTACCACCGGAAGAAGCCGAGGTTTGTCGCAGATTGGTCGAAGGTGTTCCAAAATGGTAGACTGGCCCATTGTCGACTATCATCCATGAGTCGATAGTAGGACTTGTCTACCAAAATGGTTCATAGGATCGCGAAGTATTTCGGGAAGTAGAGATCACATGACCGCCACATAGATCACGTGATTATCCTAAAAGGATAAGGCAAAGCACAAAAAATCGTATGCGATTTATTACCCTATTTTTCGAGTAGTTAAAGAAGCCTAGAGAAGGTCTTTAATAATTATAAACACCATCTAAATTATATGTTTAATAATACGATTTTCAATTGCAACTGATAAATTGTCCACAACAAGTTCAGGTGAGAAATAATCCCGCGTAGAGATCATGTGATATGGAATGAAATTGTCTTGGGTTCATTTGCGGTTTTGTTGATCTAATATGGACTTGCTACGCATTCAAACACAAAAAATATGCATATACACATTTTTGGTGAACGAAAACGTTCATCAGTGTAACTATGTAAGAAAGACCCAGTAGGTTTTCAATAGCTTCGAAATAAAGCAGTGCCCATTAGGATTCAATTTCGTATTTCTCTAGACTTCTTGTCTCAAAATCACTGTTTATTTCGTTAATGGCGTGATATTAGAATTCTTTATCACGTGAAGATAATGAAAACTCATCCCAAAAATACAATTTTTTTAGCAAATTTTAATCGGGCGTTTGGATGATCCGCGTAAGCATGTCAAGGGATTTGAGCAAAAACAAAGTTATCCTCTATACACTGTTTAGACGCATACTATGTTTTTGGTCTAAGCCCTCGATATTGCAACGTGTAGTTACTTGCCGGAAAAAAATGTGTATCTAGGTCGTGACCTCCTGAACTTTGTTTTTTGGTATATACCCACGACTTAGTAGAATTAGAAACGGTAACTAGTCTCGTTATATCCTATAACAACGATTGCGTTATGATTTTTACCGAAATGATTAGCAAATAATTAAACACGTAATGACAGGTCTATAAACAGCATACAATCGCATCACGGTTAAACAGCAATGGACACACATCGTCATTTTTACGCCCAATGATTTTTTTCTCGTTCACATATGTTGTAGATTAACATTGTATAGTCATTAAATCAAAACTTAAAGATACCTTTTCATGCTTGTATTCATGCTAGAGCTATATGCCCTTGAGTTATACATGCCATTTTTCAGTTAAACGCTTATATTCGTTTTAGATCGAATATCATATCAGTACCAGCTGATAGCTATAAAACACATACATGTTGATAGACCTTATACATGTAAACAATGGCTGTTGCTAAGGAAATTTTTTCTTTGATCAACTGCATTTGCATGATGTGCCTTCAAAAGTTAAAAATGCACTTTTTTGTAATTTTAAAGCTGCTCTTTCACAGATTGGGAAAATATGATTTTTGAAAATTTTCGTAAAATCAACTGGAAATAACGACCTCATCATATTGAAATCTTTAAGATAATAAGGCTTAACCTGGTAATCCAAGGAAAGAAAGACCGATACTCCTGGATTAAGCGAAATTCATTCTGAAAAATAAATCAACTACTAACGCCTAAAAAATAATCTTTAATTTCGAGCCAACTATTTACTATTTGCATGTTTCTCTCAATCAATAAAAGATTAAGGTTAGAGTATTTACCAGCTGGAAATTTCATATCAATACAAGCAAAAATGAAAGATTATTTACGGAAAGTAACGAATTCCTATTTTATAGACTCGAAATAAATAGACTGGATCCTTTACTGGTCTTGCCACTTCGATAAATAATTTACAAATTTTGAATTTGAAATATATTGTTTTTGTAGCCAATGCCCTTAGGCCATTATCGTCAAGAAATACACAATGTTATGAACCAAATGTAAGAACAAGCTTTGTATTTTTTATGAAAAACTTTTAAAGAGCAGGTAAAAATGGCACAAAAACCTTTTTTCTTTTAAGAAATACCCAACATTTTTTCCTTATCTTCAAATGTGTATAAAAATCATGTTTCCCCGTTATTTTGGTAAAAAAATTCAGCATACTTTTCCATGCAAATATATTTATTTTTTTATTCTAAAGATACCCCCCCCCCCCAATTGAAAGACACTTATAACGTATTTCTATTGATAAATTCAATATTCCAGTCATTTAATTGATATCAAATGTAGAAAAGAAGCTGGGTTATGAAATTAATCATCATTATTCTACATTATTTCTATAAGCAGAATCTTATGAAAACCGGTCTTTTTAAACAAGGCAGAGAAAGAGTCGTAAAATAAAGGAAAACCCATTTCCGGTTTATAGAGTCGGGAGGCCGCTGTCCATTGTCACCTTAAATGGGCGTCAATCGTGAAAGTTCCAAGTGGCTGCTTAAATTACAAATCATGATTTGAAATCACATTAGGTAAATAATGTTAGCAAAAAAATCATCTAATAAAAATACCTAAATTCGTCTATGCTTTGAGTCTTTTTCACGCAAATGACGAAATTACGCAACGGTGCATCAGTCTGCAAAATATAAGTATGATTACATGCTTTTTATGACATTATTCATTTGGTGAGATCCCTTTCTTAGAAGCTAAAGCATGCATGGATGTCAACCAAATCTCACAAGAATTATCACGAGGAACACTTTAACAGAAGAAATTGATATCATTCCAATGAAAATCACTCCATTTATGAGCAGAGTTTATTTCGATATATGAAAAATATTCATTCAACATTTTAAAGAAATGATACCATGGTAGCTTTTAACTTGCTTGGCAAGAAAAATTGATAAGTTGCATTATCTTGGTATTATCGATTGGACATACTTTCATATAATGCCTATATTGAGTAGTTTTTCGACTATCTCTTTGACCTTTCAATGTGAAAGGGACGTTCACCATCAGCACTTTTAGTGCCTTGATTTCGAACAAAGCGATACGTTCCGGACCAGACCGACTTGTTTTGCGGTCGATATTATGAATCATTTATTGATGACCTATTTAATATTCCAACCACGTGTAAAACTTTGACTCTCCATTATTAGAACATATTTGTGCTGGCAGAGTTGTTTTTGAGCGAAGATACAGTAAAACCCAATGTTGTTGGAACTTATTTGTGATGTGCCGTCGAGACGGTTCCAATGAGTACCAGCAACATGGGGTTCGTGCTAAAATCTAAATTTTGATCTAAAATCGAAAATACCCAATTTATCTATCGCTGTGCAGCATGTGCATTAATCAGATTAGCGATTTTTTAGATTTATATCTTGAAGAAGATTTAAATTCAAAGAAGAATAATTTTACATGCATAGGATTATATTTGACGCATGTAATTTATTTTCACTAACCGATGTTACGCCTCAGCTATTTTACTTATATAATAGAAATGTTTGCTGCGTTTTAGGAAAAACGATCTTGCGGGATGGAGAGCGACGAAGTATGTATTAATTTTCAAGTAAATTTATTTGATTCCATCTGAACTACATATATAGACTACATAATTCGTATTGCAAAAACTTGCAGACTACAGATTGAGGCTTTTATAGAAGATCGGAAAGCACCTGAGACATTTACTTGTGTTCAAGCGTTCTAAGCGATGTCCGGCTTAAGCAGAATCATTTTTTTAGAAATAAATGACTCAAAATTATTACACTAAAGTCTAATGTACTTTCTCTTTATCGGAAATATCCGAGCGATGATCCGAATTGAGTTACCGGTTCAAATACGATTCCGATCCCGTAGCGAAAATCCTTTCTGACATTTGTCACTTAAAATTTAGAATCAACGTAAACCAAAGTTGGGTAAATAGTATGGGGCGTCGCAAAGGATGTAGTGGACTAGAGGTTGTATTGTTGAGTTTACTCCTCTACCATGTTGAGCCTGTGCGCGACCCTTCCAACAATTTGAAATGTTCGCAAGGTGCAACAATGGGTAACGTAGACAGCCACATACTTGCCCGATGGTCTATAGATACTTTGAGACCTTATCTATCTACTTAGCGCACAGTGAAGACTCTAGTCAGACTGTGAGGATGCACAGGTTGGTCAGAGTTTTTGCTTTGCGCATATTTGAAATTGTTGGAAATTTCACGCACAGGCTCATTTATCAACGGAGCTAAAATAATTATCAACATCTATAGAGTTTCGCGTAAACATAAATGCTTGCGAAAAAATCTGGGTAATGAAGAAATTTTACAACATTGTTTTTAAGTAAGATGAACACTTTTTGGGAAAGAAAATTATACTTTTTCTTCCTAATACCCTGCATGTTGTTGATATAATGTTTGTATCGAAATTTTGTTTGCAAGCCCTCCCGTTTGCCTTTGGCAATTTCATAAAAAAATGATAAATTCGATAATGTCTACAACCCAATGAGAATATTCCCCAACAACTTTAGGAGAGTTTTAGACCGTTTATCTGCAAAGCGCATATTAAATAATTTAATTAGACTGTACCGATAGACTGTGCTGGTGCACAGGTTAGTCAGTCTTTGCTGTGCGCTTATGGGTAAGGTTGTTAACCCTTGTCATGCTGAACCCGGAATATCCCTGCCTTGGCAGGAGCTATAGACAAACATCAGCCTGCACATATGTGCAGTCTGATCTTTGTCTATACCACCTCTTTTTTCCTTTTAAAACCAAAAAAGTTTCAGAAATTATATTTTCAAAATCAAATGCTGACTCACAAGTAGGAAATACGGAGCTTTCAGCACTTAGATTTATATATAATTTTGCCATTTTTTTTCAGCATGACTAGGGTTAAAACTCACAAACAGGCTCATATATCAGTTTTAGAAATTCAAAAAAACAACCTTTCCTTAAAAGGCGTAAATGGTTAGAAATAAAAACACCCGGAAAATCGGCTAAATGTTTAATTTGAAATTATCTAAAGTATATTTACAGTTTTCAGTGAAGCATTACTTTAAGCAGAATAACAAGAGTGCAGTGGGTAAAAATAGACAATTACGCAGAAAATATATATATAAATGATACAGAGAAAAGGTGTAGCTTTAATACCCTTGATTTACATCCTTGATAGGCCCGTTGGTTATATAATGTTATGGTCTTACTTAGTCGTCCGTCCGTTCACCTGTCTTCCTGTGCGTTCCTCCTTATATCCTTAGTAAAATGCATTTAGATCTTCATTTATTCTTTAAGCTCCTACCCCTGAGTTGGAAAGGAAAACTCTTCTGTGTGTTAACAACACATACAATCTGAACTAGAAGAAGTCCATGGCACTATTAATCTCCATTCGTTAAGTATCTTATTGTGCAATGGACTGAGCCTTTTCCCGAAAAAGCCATTTTTCATGGATTATCTATTGGTCATTATTTTGAGTAGTAAGTGTTTTAAGTTCGTTATAATGCTTTCGCATATTTCTTGCAAGACCTGCCGATTACATAAAAATCGTAAACTCGTATCATATTCGGTCAGGTGCGTTTTTACGTTTCATTTAACGCAAAAAATAAACTTAAATCATTTGTAGTATAGATATATGGACGGGGATACTATATTCATATTTCGCATATTTATTTCGTGTAAACAAACAAGTTCGGCAGTCAAGGCAATAGTCATTTAATTTACCTGGGCGAATATACTTGCATGCATGTTCGTATTGAATTGTCGTATTCTTTTGTGATTCTTCGTTACCTGAAGTACGATTTTTTTACTTAAACTTCGTCAGTGACAATTCGAACGTATATGAATAGCTTTGACATAAAATCTTTGCTTTTAAATGTTGATTCCAAACACTCAAAGCAAAAAGCACATGCTTTTTGATATTTGGTTCGCTGGTTTGAATAGAAAGACCGCATTCAGTACGATTAGTCCAATATTATGGAACTAAACACCACCATACATCAGGAATTTAGATCCATTAGATATCTTTAATCGTTAACTTAAATCTTTCTATTTTATGGACTTTATGGAACTTTTATAATCTAAATTATTTTCATAAGCAGGTGATCATCCCAATCTTTGAATAAATGTTATCTATAACATGGTTGACAAAAATATCTGTATAAAGATTCAATTTTACTTTGTTACTTTCAAAGCCGTATATTATTTAAAATATGTTTGTTTTAATGCTGTTATGTACGTCTACATTGCGTATTTTCAAATGTAAAATTATGCGTTAAATCAATTGAATACTTTTCAATTTTCAATCATTGAACAATTATTTGTTCTATCATTCATGTGTTTTTTGTCTATTCGAGTCACATACCGAAATATCATCCAAGTAACATTAAAAATGCAACACACACATGGCTATACAGTCTTCCTCGGTCATGGCTTACACTAATCTCTCTTCTGAATATCACAATTCTCCCATGAATGTTTCAACAAAACTCTCATCTTGAATAAGGTGAATGAAGATACAACACACTGATGATCGTCATTGCCTTCCTTTTCTTAACCCTTTGCTGTTTAATCCCTGCTTTTTACGTGCCTGTGATTTTATGATTGAGAAAACATTGTGAAAAAAGAAGAAATTGCTTCTGACAAGCAATTTCTTCTTTTTCCACACTATTTTCTACCCTACTGAATGGTTATTTTTCAAATTAAAGCCACTTAAAATTTTCGTCTGAAAAACCTTTGAATTTGGACAGGTCCAAAATTTTGTAAAACAGGAAAGGGTTAAAGCATGTCAGCACATTGTATAAACCGATATTTTCTTTCGTTTTAACTTTTAGTCCGTGTCTATTTTACAAGATTCAACATACTTTCAAACATTGTTTTTATCCCGTTTGAATAAAGAGAAGTCTTAATTAAAATATTGCTCTTACACATGGGAGCTGAAAAGATTTGCCTTGTTTTTATCCTCATAAGACATGAAGCATATATATTCTTAAAATATGCTGAAGATACTCCCAACTGTTTAGATGTTTCGTTTTAATACACTAGTGAGATTGTTAGGAATTTATTGCCAATGCTCATTTATAAGCGTGCATTTCAGGATCGACAAAGCAGCAAGATCATTGCTGCTGCCATTGACTTTGGAACGACGTTTTCAGGATGGGCTTTTCAATTTATCCACGACTTTCAACGAAACCCTACAAGGATTCACGCTAAAAGCTGGAATAATGGTACAAATATATCAATGAAAACACCGACCACTGCGCTCTTCAAACCCGACGGTAAAACTCTGGAGGCGTTTGGTTATGATGTTGAGAACTTATACGCTGATCTCGTTAAAGAGGAGGACCAAAATAATTGGTTTTACTTTAGTCGATTCAAAATGAAACTGTATGAAAATATGGTAGGTAGTTTAATTAAGTCTAAGACATCATTTGACGAAATTGTTATAATTTCCATATTTTGGTAAAAGATAATCACTTTGCTAATCACTTAGATTTTATCCTTTTTGTTAAAAAGTATTGAAACATTTACCTTTCAAATGCTTCTTTACATTTTCATCGGTATTATTGACTCCTAACGTAATTAATTAAATTAAATTTTGGTCGATCTGGAAGAGCATGCGAATGTAGAAAGCAGATAAATATATCAAAGAAAAAAATGAAAGATGAACCGTCAGTTAATGTGACGGTAAAATGATTCACTGAAATAATAGAACAAAAATCTTCGCATATACCAAACGTATATATTTAGATATCCTTGCATTAGTCCAATTCCTTTTTTTCAAGAAACTCAAAAGAACTATGATGCTAGAGGCAGCTAACGGTAAAGAACTGCCGGCGATTGATATTTTTTCCTCTGTGATAAGATACCTAAAGGATGACCTCACTAAAATGAGCCGCCAACAAAAGGTAGATCATATCCACGAGGATGAATATCTGTGGGTGTTGACAGTGCCAGCGATCTGGACCGACGCGGCAAAACAGTTCATGAGAGAGGCAGCAGTAAAGGTAAGTTTGGATCGTGGGCTAGCCCGCTTAAGTCACATGTTAAACTAAGGTCAAGGGGATTTTCAGTCACCTAAGTTTGAAATTTTAATTCAAATTATAAACAGATACACACAAATGTTTGATGTAAGGTACGCTTGTGATGCCTTACTTATCTTACTAGTTTTAAACGAATAAGTACTTGTTCACTCCGAGTCCTAAAAAATGTATCGATCTTCAATACTATAAACGCTGAAGCCGATGTAACCTATATAAAAGACTAAACGGTCTATCGTAAAAGCATAGATCGATTACGGGCGGGTTCTTAGAAAATTTTGTTCACATATAAATGATTTACTCTACCAGATAATAAAACTAATACTAGTCACGTGATGTTTCATTTCTTTACCACTCTGTTACTTCACAGGCAGGAATAAAGGATGAATGCTTAGTGTTAGCACTGGAACCCGAGGCAGCATCCGTGTTTTGTAAATATGAAGCCTACAAGAGAGACACTGGATCAGGCATGAAATGTTTTACACCAGGGTCTAGATACATTGTAATAGATGCTGGAGGTAAAAAAAGTTTCTGCGTTTGAAATAGGTATCATTATATAAAGGATATTGAATGAGTGGTCATTGAATACTGAATTTATTAAACGGGTCATCTATAAGCAGATAAAAACGAGGCGCAGTTTTTATCTGTTTTAGATGACGTATTTAAAAAATCTGTATTTCATGAGCACAAATTTTATATTCTGTTTATGATATGAACCGAGTTTAGCGAAAAATCGACAAAAATCTTGAATTTCAACGTTTCAATTTTCCGCGAAACTTACAACGCTGTTTAAAAATGACGTCACAAAACATAGATTACGACGTCAATTTAGCGGTTACAAAATAGCGTTGCTATTCGCTCTGAGCTCGTTTGCATAGTTACTCCGCTAGTGTAATAACACAGGTGTAATATCAAAAATATTCAACGTTTTTTTTTTACTCCGACGACGTAGGTCGTATGATAAAATTAATCTGTTAAACAACTTTAAATATAGATTCCCAAACTTCAGGCTTGCTTACATTGTGAAGAGTCATAATTCGCAAACTGTAGGAATTAAAAAATCTTAATGCTATGACATTGATTAAAATACACTAAAATAGGTTGAATCACGGGACATTCCATGTAATTCTTTTTTTTTTCATTTCACCTCAGGTGGTACAGTAGACATAACTGTACACGAAATCCTAAAGGAAGGTAACATTCGTGAGTTACATCCACCTGTTGGAGGCTACTGGGGCGGGACCACAGTGGACAAACAATTTGAACAATTTCTGGAAGACATCTTTGGAGTCTCTGTTATGGATACTTTTCGCAAAGAAGCACCTGATGATTATATCGAGTTCCTTCGGATTTTTGAAATAAAGAAGAGAGATATATCGGTTGATAACAAAAGACCTGTTTATTTGAATATTCCCTTCTTTCTCGCTGAGATATATAAAACTCAATCCGGTCATAGCTTGACCGAAGCAATCAAATCTAGCAAGTATGCCGAAACAGACAGTATGGAAATCACTAAACGCAACCAGTTAAAGTTCGGGTCCGATATTTTGAGAGGTTTCTTCGAATATGCAACAAAGAAAATTATTGGACAGGTAGAAACACTGCTTAATGATGAATTTGTAACTCCTTGTAATACTATTTTGTTGGTCGGCGGTTTCTCAGAATCTCCGATTATCGCAGAGACTCTCAAAGCCGATTTGAAAAATGTAATAATCGTAACGTCATCTGAAAGTAGTCTAACAGTACTTAAAGGTTCAGTGTTGTTTGGTCGACAACAGTCCATCATATCAGAGAGGATAGCTAGATTTACATACGGCCATCAGATTAGACTTCATTCCGAAGAAGACGATCCCATAGAGTTTTTAGTCGAAGGAGATAAAACTACACTATGTCGTCAAAGGTTTGCACCCATTGTTAAGAAGGGAACAGTTGTAGCAAACAATAAACAATGCGCTGCGCAATATCAAATAGAAGCAATTGATAGTAAAGGTATAAGGCTGGATATTTACAGGTCAAACGCAGAATGCCCTCGTTATGTTACGGATGATGGCTGTGCCAAAATCGGTACTATGGAAGTTAATACAGAAAATGGAGAGAGTCCGTCTTATAACGTTTGTGGGATTTTCGGTGGGACTGAAATCAAGCTACTTCTTAAAAACATAGAGACAGGAAGTATTACTGCTGCAAGTTTTGATAATCTGTAATCGTACGACTAAGTTGTATGAAATATGAAATACATTTTCATCGGACTTCTAGGCTTAATTATATATTTTTACGTGTATTGCAGGCTCGTATGAAAATAATTATGCATTTTTTGAACTATATTTCCAATATGAATGCATTGTGTAAAGCATATGATAAATTAATAAGCGCAAGGTACTTATTTCGTCGTCTAGACTGCAGTCTTATCTGGAATGTTCTGTATATAGAGAATAATGAATGTGTGGTGATGAAAAACAAGTTTGATGAAACGAGCCATCTATAAAAAGATAAAAACGAGACATTGTCGAGTTTTTATCTGTTTTCGATGATGAGTTTAATGAAGTTGGTCTTTTATGAGCACAAATTTGATATTGTACCTATAATTTAACCTGAAATTTTGAGGGAAATGAAATAATTTACAGCAATCTATATCTTCTAAACAAATAAAAGAGTCTCAATACAATTGTTAATTTGGTGATTCTTGCTTCTTGTTTCTTCATTATAAAAAATTAAAAAGACAATTTATTGATTTCGTGCGTTCAATCAGTCGCGAAATAAAACTCTCACAAATAAAATCCGAATAACAAGGGCTCCATTTACCTGTAGGGATCGTAAGTCACATTATAGAGCGCTGAGTCCGCCAAAAACCAACTAATTCCTGAGATATAGATTACTTCGCCCGATACCGCTTTGCAGACAGGCGCAACCCGCGTTTTAATAATTTTAGTTGAGTTGATTGGTTTGCTACTAGTCAGTCAAATTATCCATTCGATCATTCCGCCAAATAATCATAGAAATGCTGTTTTCCAGGGGCACAGGCTCGTCGGCTCTTTTTTTTACATTGAATTGAAATCCATAAAGATATTGAATTTTACTGTGGGAACACAAGAAATTGATAAGGTCAATTTCTCCAGTTCCCACAATATGGTCCATCCTATACTCATATCCCATTATTTTTTTAATTTCTACCCTAGATATATATCAAATTACATTCATGTTAAGTTATTGCCTGCAACATGTTCCAAGTAGGCCCAGTCTAAAATTTTATCGTCTGTTTAAGGCTTAAGGGGTTGTACAAGGCTTTAAATTTTTCCAAGAAAATTAATCCATTACAAGACAACAATTGTTTAGACAGGTCCAAATTGTAAAGAGTTGCAGATTACATACAATATTTGGGCAAATTAGTAAAGTTTGTTGCAAAATCGGTAGATAATATTAGGGAGAAGGGAGAAAGCAGCATTTTCTTCTTTTCCCTATTAGCAAGGTTTCCGTCAAGATCAAATATAAAAGCTATGTATCTTTAACACAGCAGTGATTTTGGTAGTGATAAGTAAGAAAATATCTGGTTTACCTGATAAGGACAATGTGAATAATCAAGGTTATATTCAAGAAAATTGAGCTCGTGTGTTGTTTCGTCTTGAGTACTATCAAAACTTTAATTTTAGCACAACGTATTTATATGCAACCACTGCGTTGAACACACAACGCACTTCGCGTCGCACAAAAGTTTATGACGTATACTAGACTTATTTTGTGCGCGCATGAGCACTAAAAGCTACGTTTTACACATGTTGTTCGGTTTTTGACTCGATCATATTTTTCCTATGCGATTTCCAGGATACAGTGTTGTTTCCTATGGCCTGCTAAGTCAAGCCAAAAACATATACGACAGAAGCAACTACACGCCCATAATCCTAAACAAGGCTCGTGTTAGTGTTTGATATTTAGGAATCATTGATTCCTTACCTAAGAAAAGCTGGAGGTCAAATCTGAATTTAAGGGGTTAAAATGACAGAAAAAGCAAAAATAAATTTGTGATGGTAATTGTGAAAATCTTAGGTATAAAACCATGTTTTTGCCCTTAGAAATCCCCCTCAAGAGGATCAAAATGACCCCTTGGGAGAAATTTCTACGGGTCAAATTAAGATATTTTCAAATTTTTGGGGTAAAACCCCTTGTTTAAGGGTCAAATACGAGCCCTGCCTAAAATAATCTACCATGGATAAAGATGAATATACCTCCTACTAATCATATCTTTGTCTATAATTTTTGGGACATATTTTTGTAATATTTTAGCTCAAGTTAAAAGCGATTGGAAAATCAATGTCTCTTTTCACGTTTTTTTTCTAGAATTCGATTCTCCTATTCTCATTTTTCCCTGTCAGTCTTGTTTGTTTTTCATCATATAACTTGCCCTCTATGCTAGGTGCTAGCTTACTGTTTCTATTAAAAGAAATATGAGCCTGTGCGTGACATTTCAAACAATTCTTCGTGAGGTGCAAACATTTAGTAGCCCAGACAATTACTTAGTGTAAGTAGGGGATTGCCTCAGTCTACAGATACTTTGAGGTCATAACTATCTATAAATTGTATAGTAAAGTCTCTGGTCAGACTGCGCGGAAGCACAGACTTGCCAGAGTCTATGCGGTGCGCACAATAGGAAATTGTTGGAAATGTCACGCACATGATCATATATATTTGCATTTTTGCGTTTAAATTTGATAGCTTGCCAAAGAACATAGAAATGCAAAACAGTAAAATTTGTGCAAACGAGAGCTACAATACATTTTTTACATTTATTTAAAATTAAAATTGGAATGAATTCGAATGACTCTTTATATGCATTCGGACATAAAGTACCCAGGAACCTTCGGCGATTCTACAAAAAAGACAGCGGGAATGTTAAGATTGTAGACGTGAAAGCGCGTCGTTTCCCCGCGTGTGATTTCCATGGTATCACATATAACAAGATGACGTTGAAAAAGAAAACAAAAATCAACGAAGGTATAAAACTGGACATATTATAACTTGATAACAAAACGCGTTTCACTGCGTTTTGTTATCAAATTATAGTTTGCCGAAAATATCTCCATAGCCGAATGGAAAGCATTGAAGAAATTTGCATTTCTTCAAAGGTTTGGATCGCGGTACCTCGAGAAGTCGAATTATATATAGAAAATAACCCCAGATTACTTCACCTACGTCCTAGGTACTTTTCAGGTTACAGAAAATTCCGAGCGACGTTTGAATGGATAGAAAGGTGATATTGAATGAGTGGTCATGAACAATCAAATATATTCAACGAATTATCTTTTTCCAAATGGACAATTCTAGACTGTAATATGTTCCGAAATAACAATGTGTGTGAAACTTTATTAAACTTTAACTGTATGAGATGACGAAGTTGATAAACATTGCCTTTCGCTAACACTTATTTTATTTGTATTGTGACTTTAATTTAACATTGAATCAAAATTTCATTTTTGTTTAGTCAAAAGATGTTGCATGATATGATGATGAGTTCTATGATGCTAATTTGGTAACGAAGAGTGTGTACCATACGCTTAAGCTTAACTTCGTAGGTATTACACTAGTGTATTATCACCGAAGAAATATTTATTCACTCCCATGCCACTAGTCCTTTCAATTTATTGGTGTATTAAGTGATCGTCTTTTGAGGAATGACCGAGTTAACTGGCATGAACACACCCTTTTACCATTAGGTTTCCTCGTTTGAAATCATACAATGACGGCCATACAAAGTAATTGATAATTCGTGCCTCCGATTGGCTACAAGACCACCACAGTTTGTGTAAAACGTCATCAAATTGTGTGTCCGTCGTTGATAGGTACATTGGTGTTTGCTGAATAACCATTTGCCACGTGACTCGAGCACATTGTGCGATGTAGCGCATTATTGACTTGTGTGACACCACTCCTTCGAACTCGGACCAGTTGTAACTTTCAAACAGTTTGTCTTTCGTTCTCTGCAAAAAGGTTCATGGATATCTATACTACACATTTAATTTCAGTGTTACGTTTGAACATGAACAAATTAATCAGTCTCATAAATCTAATGTACATTCTGTAATTCTTGAATCTATATGGATGTAAATTCACATGTTTAGAGAAATAAATACATAGTTATGGCCAAAGCTTAAAACCAATTTCAGCGTTAATTTTAACTTATGTAGAAGATTAATCAGAAATGGCTTGTAAGGTTTTAGACTGATCTTGTGTTTTTCGTTACCAGATGGTTTATGCAATAATTTAGTAAACCCATTTCGTTGTTGGATTACCAAATCCTCGTAACTTCACAAGTTGGCTTGGACTTGGACAAGTTAACTTGGACAAGCTGAAGTTACAAGGACTTGTTTACCAATCCACGATTTCAACTATGACGAGTAACTATTCAACTGATTGATAATAAATAATAGTGCTAGGGCATTTATCTTGAATTACAACATATTTTTTCAGCCAATTAAGATTTGAATATTTTGAGATGACCTCTCCGCAGGGAATTTAATTTCGTTATGCAATTTGTCTTATTTGTAATTTCTATAAAAGAGAAACTTAATAAATGAAACAGTAGCCTATGGGTCAGGACTTTACCCGCGATGAGGTATTTCTCTTACCTCGGCTAATATTTCTGCATCAATCTCTTCATAGTTGATCCGTAAATTATCTTTAATACTGTTGGTAAAATCTTCACTTAAAGGTTTAATACCGTTGGCACTGTTTATATGAATACTCCCGGTCTGAAACAAAACGAATGACACACGGATACAGTTAAAAACATCGTGAAAATGACACTCATTCCGATCAAAATCATTCTAAATCATTCACTCAGCGCTCCATTTATTCGTTCAAAACACTCACTCAAATCGATTGAAAACGCTCTGAAATCATTACAAAAAATCGAAATCGTTCAAGACGATCAATATTTTATTCAAACCGATCAAATTATTCTACGATTTTATTGACTCATGAGGGTTTTAGTGTGTCAAATTATCCAGGAAGACACACCAACTGGAAAACGACGTATAATCTATTAATGGGAGGTAAAACATGTCGCTTATGTTGTTCATCTTGAACAAAATTAGCGATATTGGATTACCTCCCTCTATTTTCACTCAAAATTCGCCCCATATTATAATTCAAATTGATTCTAAAATCATTCGAAAAAATTATTCATTTTGTCAATTGCACGATGCCCTTAACTGTATATTATTAATATACAATACAATACATTTTATTGCATTAAAATGTATTGTATTGTATATTATTAATATATAAAGATGACCCGTTACACGTGGGAGCTTCTATGAACCCGGCAAAAATGGGTCTGTGCGTGACATTTCCGATAATTTCAAATAAGCGCAAAGCAAAGACTCTGACCAGCCTGTGCATCTTGAACACAGAACTATTTCAATGAAATTTTACCGACCGACTTAGTCGGGTCCCTGAGAAGTTCGGATATAGTCGCTTCTAGCTCCGAAAGCAGCTCGGTGGAACAATCATACGATGTCTGAAAATTAATGAGAAAACGATGTTAACCATTACCACTTTTCGAAATTTAAGACCGGTCCAAACTTGAAGAGGTTTTAGACAACGATAAAATGGGTGTACATTTTGGGTCCCAACCATCCTATTTGGTAGGAAATATTGTTTGGAAAAGGTGATATTGCTTGTTACAGTCACAGGGGCGTGAAATTCTTCATATATACGTACAGGAAAATGTTTGTGTACGAAAGCAATGTACTAAATGTTTGAGCGTAATTTGTAACATATTTTGTAATCTTTAAAGGTGTAATTTTTTCCCCATTTGTATGAAATTCAAAGAACGACATGTACTAACAAAGAATAGACTCTGTTTCTGATAAAAGTTTTGCGTCAGAAGGGATGAAAAGTTAGCCGACCTTTTCATATTTTGTTTTGCTTAGAATGAAATTTGAAATATATATTTTATGATATCTATAAAAACACCCTAAATACCCAACCTTAGACAAAAGTACATAGCTAAATATGCGCCTGAATATCACACAGTCAAACCTTTGTCATGGTTTTCTTAGTATACACTTATTTATGAAGCATTAAGAAATCTTAAAGGAAAATTAACTTCTTAAGTTCTTACCATTACTACGGCACATAGGAATCGAATCACCATTTCTTCATTTTCGAACCCTATATCTTCGAGACTCTCTTTAGCATCGACCCACTCCTGTGACTCGAGGTTGTTGTAGCTCAAGGCTATATTAGATGGTCGACATTTCTCGTTGATATTTTCTACGTGTTTAGTGTCAGGTCTGATCATTGGTTTCACACTCTGAGTGAATCTTGAAGCGATAACGAAGAAAAATAATTAAAAAATAAGCATTTGTTTCGAATATGGAATATTTCTATATCAGTTTATTTTTGTGTTATTTTGATCAAATAACTTAGGAACTTCCAGGCAACGAAATTTATAATGCCGGATGTGGGGTAATTTGCTTCTTTGACAGAAGAACGAGGAATCTTTAGATGTTCTACAGTAAAAGCCATTGTTTCAAATCCTATGAAAGGCAAAATAGAATAATCCCCCCCCCCCCAAAAAAAATAAATATAAACTTACCTTCTCTTCAGAGTATCATTCTCTGTTTTAACTGAGTTAAGTGAAGTCTCGAGGCTTTTCTGTTCTTTACGTATCTTTTCTAGCGCTCCTTGTGCAGTTTCTTGTGATATTTTTGCCCTCTTGAACTCATCCTGTAGCGTAGCATTCACCTTTTCCAATTCTTTAACCATCGTTTGAGACTTCTCCAATTGAGCTTTAATGGCTTCGTTCTCTTGTCTAGATTTATGAAGCTCACCGATAATTACCTCCCCTGGACCCTGGGATTTATTGGAACCGGGACTACTTTTATCCTCTTTTTTCAGAAGAGCTCTCCGTTTGAGATCTTCATTCTCCCTTTTCAGCTCCTCCATTTTTACCCAGAGTTGACCCATACTTCCGCCACGTCCTGATGGTTTCGGCATGATCGGAGGTCTCTCGCTTTTCACTCGTTTTTCAGCGAGTAGCATCTCGATCAAGGACTTGGCCTTCTCTAACAAATGTTGCGTTTGTGGGTCTCTTCGTTTCATCATGAAGACATTTCCAAGGGAGTCACAAAAATTCTGGGCATCAGAGCGCAAGTCTTTGTCTGATTGTTTCGACGCCATGTTTCCCCAAAACTGAAATGAAATTCCATTGATTGGCTACTAGAATGTTGAAAATGGTCGCCAAATGATATATGGTTAAGCGATAAGGACACTATATTTGAATTGTAAACAACTGCAGAAATTTCGTAAGTTTTAGTTATTCCAGTTATATATTTTTAAATGAATAAAAAACTCAAAACAAATTCTATCTGTGCTGAACTTGTTTGAAATAAAACACTAGAAATTTGAAATTTTTCTTATACCGTGACCTTAAACCTTTACAATCGAAAAAAATGTCAAAATTTAATTGGTGTAATAAGGGACTTTGACCTGTATAGTCTATTTTAGGAAAGGCCAAGTGAAAGAAAACGGAGGAAATAATAAATAAAAGGATATTTAATGAGTGGTCATTGAATACTGAAATTATTAAACGAGTCATCTATAAACAGATAAAAACGAGGCTATTTTACGAGCACAAATTTGATATTCTTTTTATAATATGACCCGAATTTTCGCGAAATGTCGTCGAAATTCTTGAAATCCGACATTTCAATTATCCGCGAAACTTATAACGCCGTTTAAAACTGACGTCACAATATATACATTATGACGTCAATTTCGCGGTTACAAAATAGCGTTGCTATTCGCTCTGAGCTCATTTGCATAATTATTCCACTAGTGTAATAACACCCGTGTAATACAAAAAATATTCAACGGGGTTATTTCACTTCCGCGACGTTGGTCATATTATAAAAAAATATTGTGTTAAAATCAGTGAAACGTCGTGACAAAGTAAAATTCACATCTATCACAATCAAAACCATTCTAAATCGCTCGTAAAGCGCTCCGTTTTCAGCATTCTAATCACTCACTCAAACAAGGTCAATAAATCGCACTAATCCTCTCTTATTCGTTCAAAAACGTTCAAAATTTAATGCGAATCGATCAAATTATTCCACGAGTTCATTGGATATTTTCGGATTTTAAAGCTTCTGGTTAGTCCGTGAATACATACAAATAGAAAAATACGTAGACGTTCAATTGGACGAAATCAACGATATATTATCCCTCATTAATTTCATTCAAAACTCGTTTATCCCAGTAATTCAACTTCATTGTGCCAACATTCACTAATTCATTTTGTCATTTTCAGGATGTCGTTTACTGTTCGCTATTCAGAAAGTAAGTCGAGAATCCAGAATTGGACCATTTCGAATTCGACACAGACACCTTTTAAATATATAGATAACATGCGTTCTTACATTTGACACGTCATGCGAAAAGCGACCATATGGGAACTTCGTAAAATAAATGTTTGGCCCGTAATGCAAAAAGGGGCCACATTGGAAATCAGTAAAACAGATATTTGAAAACAACAACAACAACAAAAAAAAAAAAAAAACGTCAATAATGTGGTATTTCAAAAATTCTTTCAAAGAAAGACAGATTGAGTATTCTTGATGCATAAAATTAGAAACGGTTTCGACCTGAGTCAGATCGCGTAGTCTGACTAGAGTCAAAACTGTACGCGCTTCCAATTCATTCCGATTGATTTAAAGACGGCTCTAAGATTTGTTCAAGTGCAGGTCAACCAGAGATTGCATTTTCAATGATTCTTTAATAAATTGATTGTATTGTGTTTTACGCATCTTTTGACATTTTTTTTTCGGTTATATCGCGGCGGCTGGAGCACCTAACAATGGATTACTGGTATTTCTAACAATACTACTACCATTTCACACTTGCATAGGCTCCAGCTAATATGCCACACAAGTCTTGGATTATCAACCCATTGGTGAAAGACAAATAGTCGGAAAGAATGTGTGCCGCCGTCGGGGATCGAACCCGGGACCTCTAGATTGACAGTCCGACGCGCTACCAACTCCGCTATGACGGCGGCAGAAATAAGCATCGAGTATGTCAGATAAAATTCACTAAATTAAAGCGAAAATACATTCAATACTACCGTTGAAAATAAAAAAAAGACCATGCAAAAAGAATGACCGAATGTATAAATTCATGCATACGATCCTAATGTCAGATAAAAGATAGATTACATGAAAATGTAAAAAAGAACATGCAAAACAGAAAACCTGAAAGTCAAATCCATAAAACAACAAACCTTTGTTTGATCCGAAATTCAACTCCGAAAAATGACTCAAAGATTGATTTCGAAATTTTAGAAGCGTTCCATGCCGAAAGCACATCGATTATATTAAAACATCTTCTCTAGTAGGGTTCCATGGTAGCAGATTTCTCGCATATTGATCGGCTGCTTTTATGTGTGAGTCATACAGTCACTTTGTCATCAGACGAGAATATTCAGTCTGCCATTATCGTCTGACAGAATCATGACCAATATTGGAACATCATTTTAAATCAATAATGAATATGCATGATACTGACATCGGATATAATTTATTCTTCTGGACTTGGTTGATAGTCTATTACAACTGGCATAAATTATGCGTCGTTTTTCGCTTTCATTTAGTTTTTTTAACAACTTTTTCCCCCTTAACTATTTATAGATTTAAAAATCTAAAGTGCATGTAATTAAAGAGTTTGAGCAAGTTGTATTAATTTCCATAACGTATGATTATAGTTGAATGATTAATATTTGAATTTTAGGTCATCTTCGCTATCAACGCAGAAGCCAAGCTTTCTATGATGAACTCAATGCTCAAGTGACTGGAAATCGATTTGCCCTCTGTGATATATCGTTGGTGCAAACAGTTTTCCAATTATACCCCGCTTTGCATGCAAGTCCACGTGCAAAGCGGGTTTTAATTGGAAAACTGTTTGCACCGTTCGTTGATCCTGAACGCAGGGCAGTGAGCAGGTGAGCAGTTCATAAGTGCCAGCATTTAGATAGTGCGCAGAAACGAAACTTCAAAAGTGCGCACAGAATTGTAGTTTGCTAATTAAAATTTGACAGTTTCCGTTCTTTTCACGAATTTATAGCTGTTTCGTAAAACGCTTTTCAATTGGTGACCAGACCAAATTACTGCAATAATAACTCAACTCAAATAAGCTAGAGAACTTAACATGAGTTTGGTTTCAAAACAAAAGCAAAAAAAAATCCTTTAACACTAGTTGATGTATTGTAATGCAAAGTCGATTTTCGAAAATAATTTGAATTGTGGTTTTAAAAAATCTTAGATATAGAGCGGGAATGTTCTAAATACGTCGATCTTAGTCATCTTGCGCTGACAGATCGAAACGTTTAACTAACGCTAATAATAAGGACAATCGACTTATTTATTATCATCATTATTGTCGTTGTTATTTTTAAAGTTGAGCCATGTTAGAAATCTATCAAACTTTCAAATAATTTATACATTAATGAACACAGATGGCCCCTTTTATGCGTTTACAGCCGGTTAGATTTTTATGCATTACTACTGGTTAACGCGGAATCGGATCCCGTGTCTATCTTATTGGGAAAAATATCGGAATTCCAGGGAAAATAAATATTCATAAGGACTTCGTGTACTAGTAATATTGATCCGCGTCTCTCCGTTCTGCAACTTTAGTTCCAGTACACATAGTAATGGACAAATTTGTGTTATCGCGTGACTAAATAGTTCTAACAAAGGAATATTTTTTAATTCGATAAAATTATGGCTGATACGGATATTTCAAGCAATGTTGAGAGAGAAGATGGTGATAAAGTATGCGAGGGTGAACATGCCGACCAGGAATGTCATGCAGAATCCGAGCTAGCAGACGAGAATTCAGAATCCGCGTGCAATCTTGAAGAAATTAACGAGAGTTTTAAAATTGTGGCCGCGATTGATTTTGGGACGACGTTTAGCGGTTATGCATATTCATTTGCAGATGACAAGGAGAAAATTTACACCAATAAAAACTGGGGACAGACGCAGGGATTTCTTCTGCACAAGACACCGACGAGTCTGCTACTCAAACCGGACGCGGAGTTCGAAGCGTTCGGGTTCGAGGCCGTGTCTAAGTATAATGATCTGACGGAAGATGAAGCAGACGATTATTACTATTTTGACAGGTTCAAAATGAAGCTTTACGACAATAAGGTAATATAATGTGACCCGTCTCGTGAAAAGGGACCATCTAGGTAGTGCGTAAAGTGTCGACCCTAGTCAGACTGCGCGGACTGCGCAGACTGACTAGAGTCGAAACTTTTTGCCCCGTGCCTATTTTCTGAATCTAGAATGTTCAACCTACCTTCCAGTGAAAGAACGTTTGAAATGCGACTTTTGGTTGACCTATGCTGGATCAAATCTCTTTTTCAATAATTCATTTTACCGAATTCCCTGATGGTCAAATTTCGCGTGACGGGTCAAATATTAATTTTCATTATTATTATTATCATTATTGTCAATAATATCATTCCAATATTCAATATTACTTAGAATCTACTCATTGCCAAAAAGAAAGAAAAAATTGTCAGTGCCATAAATTCACCATATACAGTTAGTAATATCGTGAAATTGACATTCTTCTCAATCAAAACCATTCAAAATCACTCTACCAGCGCTCCAATCATTTATTCCTAGCACTTACTCAAACCATTCAAAATCCGTCCAAAAACAAATTCAAAAGATAAGATTGATACTAGAAATAAATGTAGCTAGAAGAATCGAAATTTCACTTAAATAATTCAAATCTAGTAGCTTTCTTGAAGAAATGGGAAGCTATTTATAGAACAGTTATGCATATTTTATTAAAGGGATGTAACCAATATCGATAATTTTGTTCATCCTGAACAAAATTAGCGATATTGGATTACCTCCCTCTAATTTCACTCAAAACTCACCCAACACGCTCATTCAATTCTACTTCAATATCATTCCAAAATCATCCACCTTGTCAATTTCACGATGTTGTTAGCTATAACTAATTGAGTGTGGATGTTATTGAAGATTAAAACAATATAATTCTCATTTTCGGCTTACCTTTTGTGGCCTGTTTTACATATTAGGCCTATAAATTATGTAATAATTTCGTGTGCACCAAACACACTTCAAGTATTATTTAATAAAGAAAACACCAAGCGTGGTGAAAGTCATTTATTTTACTGAAAATACATTTAACCGTGTGCCGATATTTACTTTAATTTGTTTGTTTGAATGGGTTTTACGCCGCTTTCAACAATTTCGCAGTTATATCGCGGCGGTCGGAGCACCTAACAATGGATTTCTGATATTTCTTTCACCTGTACTACCATTACATCCTTTCCTAGCCTCCGACTGCTATCTCACATAGGTTTACGATTATCTACCCATTGGTAAGAGACAAACGTCGGAAAGGATATTTGCCGCCACCGGGGATCAAACCCACGACTTCCAGATTGGAAGTCTTATGCCTAACCAACTGCGCTATGGTGGCGGTTTATATTTACTTTAAATGTAGAAAAAGAATTTTTTTTTTCTAATAGCATCCATTGTCTTCTACAACGAACAGCCGTCAGAACTTTCCTTGTCTTTCACACCGATCTAAGTGACGCCATCACGGCGTCATATAATGTATATTGTTGAGGTATTTCTATCACCTGAGCGTTCAAATAAATAGGTTTCAAATGCAAACTTATTTTTAATGTGATAAAGTCTGTTACCAGATTTTGTTTAAGATACGCCGATCTTAATTTCGTCTAGAATAGAAAAACTTGCCAATGCTCGCTTAATAACATTTCAATTCAATATATAGTTTAGATCGGCTTTTCTCAAACCAACTTCTGTGACAGACTTTCTACATATCAACAGGCTGCCTTTCACAATATTCAGATTATAGTATCTCATACTTTTCGAGAAAGAGGTAAGTATTCCTCGAAAAAGTCCTTTTATACAATAGTTACAGCTTGAAATTGACATTCATCTCAATCAAAATCATTCTAAATCACTCTCTTACAACGCTCCATTCATTCATTCATTCCAAACACTCACTCAAACCATTCAACAACGCTCAAAAATCACAAAAAAATACCAGATCAAGTACTAAATTCAAAACAAAAATGGTAGAATGTAACCATAATTTCGTAGACTTAATTGATTTTTGAAGCGACTAATTGTTTAGGAAAGAAATAAAAAGCCATTTACAGAACTATTAAGCATATTTCATTAAAGGGAGATTATAAATATAGCTATTTTTATCCTAAACAAAAATTAGCTACATTGGGTAACCTCCTTTTATTTCATCCAAAACTCGCTCCACACACTCATTCAATTTCATTCCATATTCATTCCAAAATTATTCATTTTGTCAATTTTACGATGTTTTTAATTGTAGTTCCTCATGCTTTTCGAGAAAACGTTAAGTATTCCTCGAAATAGTCCTTTGATATTTTCAAAAATTAGCATTGTGCGCTATTATCACAAGAACTTGAAATTTCATCAATGCAGCCCAATAAAACAACTTATCAAGTCACAGTGCGTAGTAATACCACATAACATACATGTCAATATAAATAAACATAATATTATGTGTTTATCTATCTATTGATAGAGTAGCTATATGACACATTACTCAAATTGTGTATTTCAATATCTTTAATTGAATTTTCAAGTTCCTCTGCTATAATAAATGAAGCAACAATGGGTTGGGTAGCTTTCAGGGCCTTTTTGTCATGAGATGTATGGTCCAGAAATCACAATTGACGTTTGAAAAATGTGATTTATTTCTAGACTGTTTATTCAGTAATTTCCTATCGAGGTTTTACGAAATGTAAAAATGCATTTTAAATACAATTTATTCTGAATGATGAATCTAAAGATAAAACATCCGCGTTATTGACCGATATGTCAGAGTTCGCTTAATAAATCTATCAGGATTTAGTGTAACAATTGTATGAGGTGTAACAATTGTATGGGGTGTTTCCGCAATCGTATTGATTACAACTATTTTGAATTACTTCCCTGAGACAGCATATATAATATAACACTTCATATATTGATTGACTGGTTGATTAGTTAATTAATTCATAGACGATGGATGGCTGGATGATTGGATGGCTGGATGGATGGCTGGATGGATGGCTGGATGGATGGCTGGATGGATGGATGGCTGGATGGATGGATGGCTGGATGGATGGATGGATGGATGGATGGATGGATGGATGGATGGATGGATGGATGGATGGATGGATGGATGGATGGATGGATGGATGGATGGATGGATGGATGGATGGATGGATGGATGGATGGATGGATGGATGGATGGATGGATGGAGGGATGGATGGATGGATGGATGGATGGATGGATGGATGGATGGATGGATGGATGGATGGATGGATGGATGGATGGATGGATGGATGGATGGATGGATGGATGGATGGATGGATGGATGGATGGATGGATGGATGGATGGAGGGATGGATGGATGGATGGATGGATGGATGGATGGATGGATCGACAGATGGGTGGATGGGTGGATGGTTGTATGGATAGACGAATGGATAGGTGGATGTTATCAGGCAGGGATCGCCGGAGGAAGTAACGGAAAGATTGAGGGATTAATTGTTGATGGATGGATTGATTGAAGGGTGGGCGGATATATACATTGATATTGGAAGGTTGATCACTTTTCGTACTCTATCATTTCACTTTCTTCTGATGCTTGATCTCGGGACTAGTTTAGTTTAACAAATATCCCCTGCTGATCAAAACGCACAATAAAAACTATTTCTTTTTTTACGTATTTGTGTGAAACAAAAATAAATCACATATAGGCCCTTAATGCTTAAAAGTCGGAAGTAACCACTTATTACAGTTAAAAAAAAATCGTTAAATGGACGATCGTTCCCAATTAAAACCATTCTTAATCAGTCATTCACTGCTCCTTTTTTTCGTTCTATATCTACTCACTCAAACCATTCAAAAACGCTCCACTTTAAATAAAACGATAGAAAAAACGTTCAAAATTATGAATATTTCAATCAAATAGAAGTATGTTTTTGGCCTGTGTTGATTTATAAGCAACTTATTGAACGTGACGACTCAAAACCAGAAAAAATGCGTACATTTTATAAAGGTACAGTTAATAACATCGTGAAATTGACTAGGTGAATGATTTTGGAATGATTTAGGAATGAAATTGAATGAGTATGAGGAGCGAGTTTTGAGTGCATTTAATGGGAGGTAATCCTATATCACAAATTTTGTTCTCGATGAACAAAATTTGCGATATTGATTACCTCCCTTTAATAAAAAAAAGTACATACAAGTTCTGTGCACAGCTTCAAATTTCTTCAAGAACCTTTGGGGCGCTAACTATTTGAATTATTCAGAGAAATCGCGATATTGCTCTGTCAAAATTTATTTTGAATGATGTTGTTGATTCTATATTTTTCAATGGGTTTGATTGTTTTTGAATGGTTTGAGTGAGTGTTAGGAATGAATGATTGGAGCGCTGAGTGATCGATTTGGAATGGTTTAGATTGAGGTGAATGTCAATTTCACGATGTTATTAACTGTAGGTAAAACGTTATCGCTAATTTCGTTCAATTATGGTTTACTTCCATTGAAAAGCATTCAAAACTCGATCGACACACTCATTCAATTTCATTCCAAAATCATTCCAAAATCGTTAATCTTGTCGATTTCAGTATGTTGCTAATAATTCTGTGTAGCTATTATATAATTCTCCCTACGGTTTGAAAATGATCGGACGCGAACTATACTTTGTAATTGAAGACATTAGAAATTTCAGAAGAGAGCGGTGGGTTTTTTTTTGTTTGTTTGTTTTTATCTAGTTAGTGGGTATCATAATGATTCCCAACGTAAGAAGCAATGGTCAAGCGTAGTTGAAGGTCAAGTTTTGTCCACTTTACAATGAGGTTAGTCAATTGTATTTCTGTTTGACCAGTAAGGTCAAATATAAGTACGGAAAACTTGCCCATCCAGGATTTCCGACAAACCTTATACAAAACAATTCGTGTCTTGGTACTTCTTGTAGGAGTATTGCACTCAAACCCATAGCGTACAAAAGGAAAAAATATATTGCCACTCGTTTGCTTAAAATACGTACATATAATCGTTAGTAATTTTGTACAAGCGTAAAAAGGACATACCCAGCATTTTTATGGAAATCTATTTAAAACCACCACTGTATTTTAAAATGTCTATCTAGTAATTAGGTGAATGAGTTTCGCAAATATATATAAGCATAATGCAAAATCACAAATCGTACCCGGAGCATGTTTAACTAAAAATCTTACGATCATTTTTGCGTAAGTCAAAAATTAAAGTTTCTTCTACAGTAAAAACCAAATATAGAATGCTGTCATGCATCATCTCATTGGAATCGTCTCCTGATGACGATTCCAATGAGATGTTGCAAGGCAGAATCTAACAACAAAAGAAAACACCAGGTACGATTTTTGATTACGACTTACGATCAAATTTTGCGTAAGATGTTTAGTAAAACGGGTCCCTGATGTTTTCATTCATCTTTGATTCTGCCTTGCAATATCTCATTGGAATCATCTTTAGAAGACGATTCCGATGAGATGATGCATGGCAGAATTCCATATTTAGCTACTAACGTTACTGTAGAGGCAACATTTATTATTGACTTAATCAATAAATGGCCTTGATAAGATGATAAGATGTTCAGTAAAACGTTCCCCAGGAGCCGAAACTACCCAGATTGGACCCTTTTCGCCTTCGGGATCACATCAGTAATTTGGAAAGGGCTGATCATTTATAATATTTGACCTGTGGTCAGCATCTTCTCAGGATACTTGATTAGGTGGTTTGTTGGTCTTTATAAGAAGCAATCTCTGCTCACGTGAAAACTGAACACGTGAAAGAAAGTCCTCGTTAGTTCAATTCGTCATAACATTTTCGTTATTTTCATATATTTGTAGCATATTATTCGAGAAGGTGAATGTAGGCTGCAAAGTGGCACTGTCATGATCAAAAATTATTGACAATAATATTTAATCGATTTTATTTGTTACATACTCTTGATATATAATATTGTTAATATTTATAATAATAATATAAGAAATACAAACGGTTAAGTCATTTACATCGTGAAATTGTCATTCACCTCGATCGAAATCGTTCTAAATCGCTCGCCCAGAGCTCTGGAGACATTCAATGCTTTCAAATAAAAAATACTCCGAAATGGTTTTAAAAAAACCACTTCGAAATGGTTAGAAAAAAACTCTCCGACATGGTTTAAAAAAACAAACAACAACAACAAAAAAAACCCACTCCGAAATAGTGCAAAACTATCAACGTTTCATTCAAACCAGTCGAATCATTCTGTGATATTTATTGAGTGGATTTTATAGAATCGGGTTGATCCATGAAAACTTGTTAAAAAGAAAGGATATAGATTTTATTAAGGGGGAGGTGGAGTGAAATAATATCGCTTATTTCGTCAAATTTGACCAAATAAGCGATTTTATTTTAACTCCCCTCCTCTCTCCCTCCTGAATTTTATTCATAATTTGCTCATTCCACTCTTTCAATTTTGTTCCGCATACGTTCCAAAATCATTCACATTGTCAATGTCGGGATCTTAAATGCACGATCTTTTATTTTATTTATCCCCAGGACCTACATACGGATATTCTTCTCGAGGACGCCAAAGGGAAGCAACTCCTGGCTGTAGAAGTGTTTTACAAATCCCTACACTACATGAAGAATCACCTTATAAAAGCGATGAGGTCAAATCTGGAATATGACCCCGACCCAATGTCTATTAGATGGGTGCTAACAGTTCCCGCCATATGGGATGAAAATGCCAAACAATTTATGAGAGAGGCGGCTTGTAGGGTAATTATTTCTAGCATTTTAACAATTATCATAAAAACATTCTCTTTTTTTTCATTACAAAAGTGATTAGAATTAGTTACACTATTCTGGTACCTGGGCGACGTATCGTCCATAACCAGATCAACTTCCGAAGCGAACCAACACGTCTGAAAACTATCTAGCATGACGAAAGCACTGTTTTCCTTCTATACGACTTGCATTTATTTTCCAGTCTAAAGATTGCATTTACATAACTTTATAATGAAAAGAATTTAAGAAAATGATTATGTCTGTAAGTACCCGCACGTCTTCAAGCAAACATTAAACCATTTGCTACGAAATGTTTCTGTAATAAATCAAAATCTCTTCAAAGTCTTAGAACAAACTGAAATCGTAACTTGTAAAATATGTAGTCCTAGTTAACTTTTATGAGCCTATTGGTTCGTCATGGGCAAATTCAGTCTAGTGAATTAGAATTAACACTCGTTCTTTGAATGTGAAATCATAAACATACGCTCACACTCATATGTTATTGATACATAGGTTTAAATTTAACGGATGCATCTGTCTTATTTACTCACGAAATAAAGTAGAATTTTGGCGTAAATGTTTCTCCTTTAATCTTTTCCATATTGGTAATTACGTGTTTTAGAACCGTACAAGAAATTAAAATAAAAACTTACAAAATGGGCTCTGTTAGGTTTAAATGAAGTGCTCTTATCTTGCAACTGGACGAATTGTCTATGCGCATCTGCAATACTTAATGTTCAGAGCTTTTTCCTATTCTTTTCTAGGCGGGCCTTATTGACAAGGTATACAGCAGTCAGTTAGTGATAGCTCTGGAACCTGAGGCTGCTTCCCTGTACTGTCGAACATTACCCATGAGTATGTTTCTAGCAAGTGGTGATACAACTAAACCGAGCTTTGAACCGGGGACCAAATATCTGGTGGTCGATGCAGGGGGTATGATTGTTTTAAAATTGTTATAATAGCTAGAACTTTGAAGACCTTTTGATCAGTTACACCTTATTCCCTATATAGTTATATAATTTTATCCTTAGTATATACAATGATTAGCCCACGTACAAAGATTTTTCTATCAGTGTCTCTACTTTATTCTCATTCGGAACATCACTCGGCCATTTCCGTAAACTGCAACAGACTTCGGATGTATAAAAGGCGGATGGGTATGTAACAAAATCGTGCATTTTGTTAGGCGGAAACAGTGTAAGAAAAACTAGCACTATAGATTTATATCTTTTACACTAAATAACGACTGAGAAATCTTAATTTTTGAGAATGCCGAATATTTTTTTTCATCCGTTATTTAAGAATCTTAAGATATATATATTGAGATACGATGGTTTCACGTCAGTGACTTAAACGAGTAGCATTGGCGATGTCGAATGTTTTCACTCGCAGTTTAGAGGGCTAAAGCAATTTTAATTGACGTCATCGCGTTTTTCCGAGGTTTTCCCGTAATTCTTTTTAAAAAAGTCCGTCTATGCACATCCTAGGTTGATCGTGAGATTGGCCGAGCGGTGTTCCAAATGCTTTATCCTCTGTAGATGTTTGCTGACTTTGATATAATATCGATCACATACATTGTATATGCCTAGGCGAATATTGTATATTATGAATGCTGTGACTGACCTATGTCTAATCTTTATAACTACTCGTGTTTAATTACTATTTTTTATTTATTCTATTCTATTTTATTCTATTTTATTTTATCTATTCATTTACTTTTTGCCTTTGGTGAATTCTGAATGAATTCATGCATAGATAAAATAAAAAAAAATATATTGAACTTACTGATACACAAAGTTTTATGAGGCTTTGTTCTCCAATTCTTATGAAGGATTCCCGTTGGTGCCTTTAGATATGCATGTATAGTATATATAACATTAATAATAAAATGATAACCTCGATCAAAACCATTCTCAATCCGCTCAGTGCTCAATGCCCCATCATCCATTCCTAACTCTACATCAAACCATTCAAAAACACTCCAAAGTTTCCTAAAACACTTTGAAATCGTTGAAAACGATCGAAATTTTGTTCAAATCGACCAAACCTTTCCATGATTTCATGTCTCGCCCATGGTCAGCTTACAAGTGCAGATGGCACAGACATGCTGACTTGTAAGGTATGATATGATTCAAGTAGTTTTTCCATGACAGTTCAAAATCGTTAAACCTTTCGTTTCAGGGGGTACAATCGATATTGTTGCTCACAAGATCCGGAAAGATGGTCGTATCCGAGAACTTTTCCGAGCAACAGGCGGAGCGTGGGGCGGTACGATCGTCGATAACCAGTTTGTTAACCTAATGAACAAGATATTTGGCGACGACTTCATTCAAGCATTCCAAAACGAATTCCCTAAAGACTTTGTTGAATTATTACAAGATTTCGAAATTAAGAAAAGAGGAGAATGTGAGAGTATTAGAGTTTCCTTGCCTTACAATTTTTGTAACTATAAACATCTCGGGCGCTCTGTACAACAGTGTATCAAAGAGTTTGCTAGCCAAGCGGAAGCGGAAATAAAATTCTCTTCCGGTAAGTTGGTGCTTTCAGCCGAAGTTGTCAATGAACTTTTCCAAGACGCGCTTTGCCAGATAAATGATCACATTAAATCTCTTATGCAGAAATCTAAAATGAAGGACTGCAAATACATTTTCTTGGTTGGTGGGTTTGCCGAGTCGAGCCGATTGCAGTCGTCCATTAAGGATGAGTTCAGTGAGACGGTAAGTGTCCTTATACCGGAAGAGGCAAGTCTCGCGGTAGTTCGTGGTGCTGTCGCCTTCGGGCGAGATCCAAGCTCAATCTGTCAAAGAATCTGTCGATATACATACGGTGTTGGGTCCTACTTGCCATTTGACGAGGCCGAACATAGATCCGACTTGAAAGTCGAATCTGATGGAATGACACTGTGTAAGAATATTTTACAGGTTTGGGCAGAGGCTGGGGAGGTAATAGGTCATAATGAAATCTGGAAGGAGAGTTACACACCCATTATAACCAACCAGAAGGGGATAATTTTCGAGTTTTATAAATCCAACAAGAGAAAAGTGAAGTATACGGACGAGGATGGTGTGATGAAGTGTGGATGTCTGGTGGTCGAGATGCCGGATATGACGGGGGACAAGACGAGGTCGGTCGACCTCGAGGTCATATTTGGTGGTACGGAGATTAGGGTGGTGGGGTTCGATCATACCAGTCAAACAACTCGAGAGACTTATATCGACTTTTTAACTACATAAGTCCATAAGAATACAGTAACAAAATATCTGTTTTATGAAAACATATTCGATTCGTTTTTGATTGTTTTTAGCATGTGTTACCAAAAGAAAGAATAAAAAAAGGTCATGATTAATTTGTAATCGCTCTTTGATCATATTTGCTATAGTGCATATACAAATAGGAAAATATTATTTATTTTGCCGATGATGTATATACAGTTAACAGCATCGTGAAATTGACAAAATGGAATGATTTTGGTATGAAATTGAATGAGTGTGTGGAGCGGGATTAAGGTGAAAATCAAGGGAGGTAATCCAACATCGCTTTTTTTCTTCATCTTGAACAAAATTAGCGATATGTATTACCCCCCCCCCCCTTCAATAAATGATACGTTACTTTTCTGTTTGTATGCCTCACTTGATTAATCAGACACATTAAAATCATCACAGGCCAATAAAATGGTGAATGATTTGATCGATTTTAATAAAATGTTGATTTTCTTATATGATTTCGAAATGTTTCTAAATGATTTTGGAACGTTTTTCATCGATTTAAGTCAGTGTTTCGAGTGAATAAATGGAGCGCTGAGAGATGAATTATTTTGATCGGAATGAGTGTCAATTTCACGATGTTTTAACTGTAAATGCTAATTTCATTTTGGTTAAAGAGATCTTACTCATAATTATTTTTGATTGCCTCATTGAAAATATTAAGGGTAAATTTTATCTAAAATGCTGAAAATGGTTTTTGTATCACCTGGTCCTATTCCACAGAGGTGGATGTATAGTTTTATTTTTGTCTTTGTGTTTCTTCTTTTGTGTAATTATGTCACATGTATATTTTTTTGACCGGTCATACCTCCTAATGTCATTGTGTGATTGTATAGTTTGACCAATTGTAATTGAGAACTACACTTTTCCTTTCGATTATCTGTTATTTTAATAAGAAACCCAACGCTATTCCACGAAAAGGGTCCTCTTAGGTTACTTAACCAGACTAAGAGCGTTAGCATATGAACCTGTACGTGACATTTCCAACAATTTCATATATGTACTTTGCAAAGACTCTGACTAGCCTGTGCATCCGTAGATAGATAAGGTCTGAAAGTATTTGCACACCATCAGGTAACATTACAATTGCAGTAGGTGGCTGTCTACGCTACTCAATTTTTGCACCTCACGCATATTTCAAATTGTTGGAAATGTCACGCACAGGATTAATTATAATATTAGGGTGATTTGTCATTTTACCATTAGTAATTCTCAACAAAACTAATCCTAAGTTGTTGGTGATCATTCGAAAAGACCCGACAATACAGGGATTTCAATATGTGTTTCTTTCATAATGTAATCTAAAAACCTTTCAAATGACGATCAGTAATTTCTGTTAATAAATTTTGGATCCTGCGTGACATAGTTGTTAGGACGACAGACGTTATGCGAGAGAAATTGACGTTCGTTGGTTCGAATCCTGGAAATGTCACGCACAGGCTCAAATTATGCTTTGCACTGCGTTTGGTTTGTACTGATTTAGAAGCCAATTAACATTAATTCTATTATAAGAGCCTGTGCGTGACATTTCCAACAATTTGAAATGTTCGTGATGTGCAAACACTGAGAAGCGTAGGCAGCCATATACTGCAAATATAGAATTACCTGATGGTCTACAAATACTTTGAGACCTTATCTATCTACGAAATGCATAGTGAAGACTCTGTCCAGACTGTGTGGATGCACAGGCTGGTCAGAGACTTTGATTTGCGCATATTGAAAATTGTAGGAAATATCACGCACAGGCTCATCTTATATCATTTACTGATGGTGGAGAATAGTGTATTCTCAAATTCTGTCTGGTCAACAGGACCCAAGTTAAAAAAAAATCCCTCAGTCTCAGTTTATTATTTTTTTTTTTTTTTCAAATTTTAACTTAAGATAAAAGCCGTAATTCTGTTGTGATTCCAATAATATACATATAAATGTTAGACATCAAAGATAATAAGAATGAATTGTTTATAAAAAACAACTGTATTTTAACTTCAAACTTTTATTTGGATTTCAAATTTGAGAAAATTCTTAGTTGAGCACGAAAAAAGTATTATGACCTCGGACCCGGATATGTTGTTTATGTTGTTTTAACATTCCCTTTCATGAGATCGATCTTGATGAAGATGAATGTCAAAATACGATATTATAAAACCGAATAAGTCTACGACCAATATCCGCCTGCGCCTGTCATTTACTGCATCTATTTATTGCTTCCTCCATGATCTCTTCCATTCTCGTCTTTTTTGAAATTATGAATTAGCTTTTACTGGTTTTTATCACTGAACATGATTTCAATTCAAAATATCTTAAATTTGAATTTAATCATTTAGTAAGCGATTGTAAAGCAGATCGTTTTGACTCATAGATAAATAAACTTCGAACCAATTGTATTGTGTCTCATAAATGTATCCTTTTTTAGCTCACCCGGACACTGAAGTTCTGGGGTGAGTTCATGTGATAAGAATATTGAAGTACGTCCGCCTGTCCGTCTATCTGTCCGGCTATCTGCAATTACAAATATTTTTTTTTCTTCCAAATCCTACTCCATAGAAATAATCCTTAGGTTGATCTTTTTTTTCAAATTACTCATCACTTCATCCACAAAGTACCCTATTTTGCAAGGCAACTGAATGGAGAAAAAGCAGGAGCCTTGGTATTTGGTATTTGAAATCGCCTTTAGAATAGTCCTCTCAAAAGTATTCTAAATGATAGCCCTTCAGCCTTGTTTACATTTGGCTTACGGAGCCCGTTAGGCGCCTGTAACTCGTCGTAATCCCAAAATCGTGCGGTGCTCGTGCGGCGGCACACGGTGTCCGTGCGATCATCGCACGGCTTTACGGGTGCCGTACACACATGTAATTTTGTATAAAAAAATGTTATACAGTTTTTTTTTTTTTTAAAAAATCGCAAGACCGCATGGAGACCGTAGCCCGTATACTCGTCGAAGATGCATCGCACGATCGCAGCATGGACATCGCACGGCGACCGTGCGATATTTTGCATTAAAATCTTAATGGATCGTCCTACGGTCATCGTGCGGGTACACTACGATGATTGTGCGGCGACCGCACGGTTTACAGTTTAAATAGTTGACAAATCGCACGGTCTCCGTGCAGGGATCGCACGATTACCTTGCGATCGCCGCAGGGGCACCTCAATGATTCTCGTAATAGTTTTATGAAAACCCGCTCGGACACCGTACGATTTTGTGAACACATACGCCGTAGAAAATAAAAAATTGCACGATGTCGGAAATGTCATACAAGAAATCGCAGGCTGAGATATCGTACGGCGTCAGTGGCAAACGTAAACTAGGCTTTAAGGTGGAAGAGGACAATAGCGTTTTTTGAGATAAGTGCTTAAATTTTGGTATATATATAAACTCTTAGTAAGTGTGATCACAATGGCGTATATTTTTTCATTTTTAATTAAGAAATAACGTTACCATGACGTTGACGTCGTGAAAATGACGGTTCGGCGCGCTTTCCACAAACTACCCTTCCCCCATTTATATGCGCAGTGTGATTTTATACAAGACGTTTCTGTTACAAAAATTCTACCAAAATGAAGCTTAATGAATAATCAAAACACAAATGCCGTAATAAAGTTTTTGTAACTAAAACTATACACATATGAGTTGTTTGAAATCACTTTTCATATTTTTTAATGTTCCAAAATTCTCACTTTTAACAAAATTTTAAAAAATTGGCCCGATTAAATTTGTCCTACAATTCTTGTTCGGTAAACAGGAAAAGTTTTAAAAACTTTCACCGTTCAGATTTTTTATAATCCGGATGTTAAGTTTGTCATTTTGACGTTAAAACTATGACATCAACGATTAAATTACACCTAATATTTTCCTATGTTTGCTTGAATGCTTCTGCGATCTATTGGAATAAAAAGAATGAAATTCACACACGTGTTAAAAGGTCTTTGAGGAAAAGGCCCTCAAAATTTTATTCTAATACACAGAGAACTTCGCGTACACATGAATTTACCTAACACTAGTGTTGCCAATCGGTGACTTCAATAAGTTTTACGTCGACGGCGCGATAATTGATAATTGACTTTTGTAAGTTTATGAAACAAGCTCGACGTTATGACATTACGACTAATGTTCACGTTCAAAGACTATTGTAGGTTGCAAATAAAATGGCAAAACCTCTATGCATGTTTATGAAAAGCAAAAAATCTGTTCGGCATTTGATTTTTCTATATAAAGAAATAAAATAGATACTTTTTGTGAAGTTCGTCAAAAGAATTTACGTACCGCGTTTGTCCTTTTCCAACTTTCGACGTAAGGGTAATAAACTTTGATCCCAAATTTTAGAAATTCCGTACGGTAAAAAGTCACAAAAATGCGAGCATATTAAAAGGAAGCTGGAAAAAAAATATCAAATTTAAAAAAAAGAAAAATCATCGGGTCGCCAAAAATGGAAAAATTAACTTCAATTCAATCTCGTGTATCAAATCTTAAATATAAAAATGTTCTAATTACACGCCAATGTTCCAAATTCATTCAACTTCATTTTGGTGTATTCTGTTGAATTGAATCACCTTAAATACGATCAGGGTAAGCGTTTAAGAACGCGTAGGGTCAATTGTGAAAAACGCGCGAAATCGTCATTTTAACGACGTCATGGTAACGTAAATTCTATATTGAACGTTAAAAAACATACACCGTTGAGAACGCGCTAACAAAATATTTCCATGGATATCAATATATATGGACTTATCTCAAAAGACGCTTTCTTCCTCTTCCACCTTAATCGAAAATTAACTTTATGTTTTAAAACTTACGATTCTTATATGAATATTTTAGGAAGAGCCAACAGTCTTCATTTTCTAAGTGACAAAGCATATAAGTTTCATGCTTTGCTTCATCCTCATATACCCTGAGGTCTCCCTATTTGCTACGCTATATCATCAAATAGGGAGACCTCAGGGTATCCGAGGATGGATTTGCTTGATGAATTTCAAAATATCTCAAAAAAAGCAAAAAAAAACTGTATATTCTCTGCAGATCAAAATGAGCTATGTTTTTATTTGGATTCTGCCCTACAGATAAAGGACTGACATATTTACTTAGATTTTCGCCTAATTGATTAGAATCATAACCATGCATCAAGTCCTTTGTTGTGGGGCTTCATTTTACAACAGACTAAGGAGAAATCTCTTAAAATGTTACATCCGAAAAATTTTGACCTCTAATTTTCAAAAGTTGTAGTTCTGTATTTTCTTGCCAAAAAGAAAAGATTAATTTGTTTTTAAAAAAGTTGATATTTTACGGGTGCGGCCTATATATTGATTGCCGGGGTGTGGGTTACATGAAAAGATATTAATGTTCTATTTTTTAGGCTTCTGTGTGTTTTATAAGGACCCTCAAATAATGTTTTCTAATTAACAAAAAGGCGTTTTTTTCGCGATGGTTAAAGTTGACATATCTATTTGGTATCATACGTGTTTGAATGGCATAAATTTAGTAGGCGATTGACTTGTAACACAATGAATAAAGGTTATATATTATATTTATTATATTTCCATTGTTAATGCCTATTTTATGATTGTTTAAAACTTTAAGGTTTGGCAGATGTGGCCTTAAGGTCAGTGCGGCTAATTGTCCGGAACTTACGGTAATTCAATTGAGATAATTCATTGAGCCTGTACGAGATCTTTCCAACAATTTCGACTTTGTGCCTTGGCCATTAAGATTGAGCAGCCTCGCCAAACCAAAAATGCTATAATGCTATAGGCTGACCGGCTATATAAGGGTAAACACCTTCTCTGTCTACAAAGCACACAGTAAAGCCTCTGGCCAAACTGTGCTGAGGCACAGACTGGCCGGAGGCTTTGCTTTTGTGCAAAAGTGAAATTGTTGACAATGTCGCGCATCGGCTCATTCTTTCTAGCCATGCGTAAGTTGCCGAACGGACTGCATGACACTTGGCTAATTTTCTTAATCAAGAATGCTAATAATATCTTCCCGTAAAGGTTTCTTTGATATACGACCTCCGTTTCACCTGTACCGCAACAAATCTCTTTCATATATAAACATAAATTTTGAAGTTTCCGGATCTTTTTTGCGTCATAGGTTTCTGACCCAACCATTGACCTTCTGTACGGTATACACCTCAAATCTTTTTAAATCAAAGCACTGAAGTACTGGTGGTGGACGTTGCTGTTTGCTTACTAGAGTGATTCTTCCGTTTGTTGAGGAAAGAGCAATTTTACATGTAAAATTACGATAAAAGGAAAATGACTTGACCCAAGTTCGCATCTTGCTTCAGATATACATTTCTTAACATATATCGTCGATTGTCAACCAAGGTCCTGTAATTACAAGGTTGCGATAACTTTCGGCATTATGCCGTTTGTATTTAAAAGAGTGATTGCATGATCCATTGGGTATAAAAGGAAAGAAATGACAATTAGATTATTTAGGTGTCATTATTTTTTGCAACACTAATCTATTCTCCGTGTTCACAATCAAAATTCTGTTGTTATCTGCTTGAAAAATTCAATAAATGGATAATCAATTAATGGTCCCTGATTTTCATTTACAATTGGAAAAAAGAAAGGGTAAGCACGTAAAATAATTGCAGACAATCTCGAGATTGAATGTCGTGTGTTGAAAAGTAGTGTAAAACCCCATTGCATAAACCTTTATCGCACAACCCAACTGCTTTACACTACCTGCTCACGCTGTATCCGTATTCATGTGTGTCATCTAGGTTATTATTCTATTATTATCAGTAGTGCCAGGGGAGGTTACCATACCAGTAATTCCATTTACTAAGTTGTCATGAGGTACCTCCCATAGACCATCGGGAAACAAGGGGCAAATTACTCACTCTGCCTGAAAAGTAGTTCTACGCAAGCAAAACATTCACCCGATCTCATATGATTTCGCACTAAAAAGATGTCTTTGGGGTTTCAACAAGTTATGTAGAATACTTGTTTCACTCCATTTTTAAAATGCATAGTTGTCAGACGGACACAATTCTTGAAAAAGAGTAAATTGAATCTAAGTGAGCACTACTGTTTTGAAAATCTATTAACATCTGACAGGATTGGTCTAACGCGGTAATAACACCGGTGAACGTAAACATCCACCAAAAAGTCATTTATCTTTAAAATATATGGCCATGGAATGAAACAAGCTGCGAATCGTTTTAGGGCGACCTAAACGAACAAGTGTTTTAGTGCTAAATTCACTTTTTTCGAACTATATGCGTAGCAACAAATTGTCACACTCGATCAATAGTCCGGTTTTGACGTAATGTCGTATTCGACAAAATGTCTTAAATTCCGTACATACAGCTTATTTAGACTGTAGAACTTGACGTCTTAAAAGCCGCCCTTTCTACGAAAATGATCGAAAAAAAAGTGACGGAAAAAGACAGATTTTTTTCTTTAATGCTTTTGAGGTGGTTTATCGAGAAACACTTGATAATCTCAACACCTATCGGTGAAATTATCTAAAACCTACACCCCGTTTTCGTTCATTTAACCCCATCTGATGTTATCTATCCGCGGCCAAATAAGTGTTGTCAAGAACGTTGCATAACAAACAAGTGCAAAATGACGCCTTTTAGAAATTTTATCTTGAAATTTCACATTTTGTCTCATTTTTGCGTTAAGGACACAGAATACTCGTTTTTTTTCTTTGAAAGATCGATTAATGTTCATTTCGTGAAAAACTAAAGCTTTTAATTCGCTCGCGGCCCCGCCACACGCGAAAATATAGCTTTTGATTTCACTTTATGAAATATAATAAGATCTTACACTGAAAAAAAAATCATCCTCTTTGTTTTGATTGACGGCAGTTATCTGTTTATTACTTATTGGGTCAGGTAGGGGATGGAACCACTCATCTATAGAAATAAAAAAAAGGTAACTTTCGAACGTCATCCATTTCCAAACTACTGATTCAAAATAAACCTTTTTTGTCAGAAAAATAGTAGGCCTCTGCTGTCAAAAAATGTAGAAGACCTGAACTCGAAGAGAGACTCAGATTGACAAGTCAACCCGAAAAAATGATGAATAAAAAGTTCTCGAATATTTAGTGAACCAAAGTTTACGACGTCACCCGATAAGATCACGACATACGGCCGATCTCAAAATTTCTCATTGGGGACGAACTACCTTAACCCTTTTCCACAAAATCCGGATTTCGAGCACCCCTGAAGCTCAAAAGCTTTAAAAAATGTTGCGTAAAATTGTCGTCCTCAATGTATTCTTCCAAAAACATACGAATTCACCTTTTGCCAACGGAAGTCATCAACAATTCTTTAAACATCTGCTTCTCAGTAACCAATGGGCGGATTTCAATCAAATTTGGCAGAAATGTTCCTTGGGTGACCCTTCTCAAAACTTGTTCGTGGAATTTTGGTTGACCCCCCCCCCCCAATATGGGCGTGGCAGGGCGGGACTTTTTTGAGCCCCAAATCTTTAAACATCTTCTCCTCAGTTGCCTATTGGTGGATTTCAACCAAATTTGACATAAATGTTCCTTGGATGACCCTTCACAAAACTTGTTCGTTGAATTTTGAATGATTCCCAAATATGGGTGTGGCAGGGTTGGGCTTTTTTTAACCCGAAATCCTCAAACAAATTCTTCTCAGTAACCAATGAGCCGATTTCAACAAAACGTAGCAGAAATGTTCCTTGGGTGACCCTTCTCTATACTTGTTCGTGGGATTTTGATTTACTTTCAAAAAAGGGCATGGCAGGGTTGGGCTTATTTGAGCCCGAAATCTTTAAACATCTTTCCTCAATAAGCCGATTTCAACCACACTTTGCAGGACTGTTCCTTGGGTGACCCTTCTCAAAACTTTTCGATGAATTTTAATTTACCTCAAAATATGGAAGTTGCAGGGTGAGGATTATTTTTTAGCTTGAAGTTTTTAAATGTCTTCTTCTCAGTGAACGATTGGCAAATTTCAACCAAACTTGGCAGAAATTCTCCTTTTATGACGCTTCTCATAACTTGTTTGTGAAATTTCGATTGACACCCCCTTTCCCCCCCCCCCCCCCTCCACACACAAACACACACAAAAATATAATAATAATAATACGGGCATAGCAGAGGAGGAGGAGTTTTCAGTGTTGTTCGCAGGCTACACAATTGTGTAGAACATCTTCTACTCAACAACTAGGCAAATGTGGATGAAACTTTGCCAGAAACTTACTTAGGTGAGATCCACTGGACCTATAAAATTCAGGTGAGCGGTTTAGGGTCATTCCTGTCCTTTTGTTTGAATTCAATTTTTCAGTTATATCGCGACGGCTGGAGCACTTGACAATGGATTCCGGGTATTTTTCACACCAGTACTACCATTACATCCTTTCCTAGCCTCCAGCTGCCATTCCTCATAGGTCTACGATTATCGCCCCCAGGTGGGAGACAAATAGCCGGAAAGAAAGAGGTCCGTTGTCGCACATCGAACCCGGGACTTCTAACTTGACCGTCCGACGCGCTACCAACCGCGCTATGACAGCGGCTCCCAGCCATCGCGATATGACTGGAAGATTGTTAAAAGCCGCGTTTAACCCGTTTCAAACAAACAAAATAAAAAGTTGCCAACTAAGGTAGGTGTTGATAATGTTGCTGTTTACTGTACATTGTGTATACCTGTTGTTCACAAAACTTTTGCAAAGAGTTATGAATAAGACCAGCCTGCACAGCTCATTATGACCTAAGCATTTACTTTCTGCTTCATAATTAAGGTATGGTAAAAATCTGAGCCAGACTGGTTTAAATTTAAAAATCGAAACAATTTGAAATAACCCCCTTTTTACTCGGGGGTTATACAAAAAAGAGTCGTGTCTTAAATTCTGATTCTTGTAGGAAAGGAACGCAATTCCATTCAAGATTAAACTGATAACTACCCTGTCCTACGTTCAGGATAGCAAAACAGTGAAATATGTTTGCCAATTTTACCCTGTATTGCACGCAAGCGCACGTGCAATGCGGGGTATACTAGTAATTGGCAAACAGTTTGCACCGTTTTGTCATCCTGAAGACAGGGCTATTTTCCAACTCTGACACTAAGCCCCATTAAATCAATCGAAAGTGAAATTCCGAGTGGTTTTGTTTGTTTTAATCGGGTTTTGCGTCGCTTTTAACAAACTTTTAGTAATATTGCAGCGACTTGAGCACCTTACAATTGATTCCTGGTATTTCTCACACCGGTTTACCATTAAACATTTCCTAGCTCCAGCTGCTATCACACATCGGTCTAAAATTATCAACCTATTGGTGGGAGACAAATGAAATTTCGATTGGCTTTTTTGTGGAGGCTGTCGACACAAGAAACCTTACAGGGGGTTTAGGTTTTTTTCTACATCTACCTTTTCACATATGTCTAAACACATAGATTAAAACCCCAGATAATGATAGGTCTGTCAATAGATCTGCAAACCATACCGAAATGAAAATGTTCTATTTCGCTTGCTTTTTCATACGGAATTGGCCAAAAAGAACCTTTTCACTGGGCATCCGGCCAAGTCAACTTGATAGAATTTGTTTATACTTATCAATCGCGTTTTGTTTTTGTATTTATATCGTTTGATTTATATTGGAAATTGCCATCAATATGCTTCTTAAAATAGTGCCATTTAGCTAATTTTGGTTCGGTGAGCGATAAAACAACCCTTCATAATTCCAGTAATATAATTCACTCTTTGACCGTAGGAATGACTGACATCCATGACCGAAGCAAATAACGCTGTATAAAATGCCTTTTGAAATGCAAAGTAAAAGCAATCAACAAAATCTTCCCCCTCCCCCCCCAAAAAAAAGAGAGAGAGAGAGAGAGAGAGAGAGAGAGAGAGAGAGAGAGAGAGAGAGAGAGAGAGAGAGAGAGAGAGAGACAGACAGACAGACAGACAGACAGACAGACAGACAGACAGACAGACAGAGAGAAAAGTGCGTTCATGATGTAGAAACGATTGCGTACGTCTAAAAATAGTACATGTAATTCGCTCTGTACATTAGTCTACATGCCAAATGGGAAAAAAGTTACATTAACTTTTAACTAGGTTTTATGTTCTAAGGGAAATAATATTTGCCAAAAGAAGGCGCATAGTACCTTGATTTATCTCTCTTAGAATATATAGCGAGGTAAGATTACTCTATGTTGAGGGCAAGGTTCAATGACTTTGTCTCTCTTCAACTTTTTTTTTTCGTCGTTTGATGAAGTCCTTTTCTGGCAACCAGAACGAAATCCATTGTCAGTCAAACTCCAACTGTGAAAACGTATTCAGCACGCCGAGATTGGTTTCTTGCCTCTTGGCTTTAACTTCATGGTGTTTTAATGTAGGCTTACATAAACTAGGGCCATCATCGCGGCGGTATAAGATGGGTGCTTATGTAATTATTTAATTTTCAACTCTTTTCAAATGCACACTGAAACCAAATCGTTTGCCAAATAATCTCTTTGGGTCCAAAAATATTTTATACCTCATTGTATTTTTTTTTCTTTTTTTTATTAGAACTGTGTGACTGTGAGTCATTAATTAATTGATTTTGTATCATTTCGTGTAAGCCTATTTCTCGTAGGTTAAAACGTGTAATGCGACTAATATTATGCGAAATAAGCCATTTTGACTAAATCTATAGATCACTTTTCCCAATCAATAATTGGATGAATTAATCAATACACTCAATAATAATGAGACATGTTCTGCTATTTTGTGTCAATCGTTTTCGTTGATCATGGCAATGGGCGGCCTAAACATTGAAACTACAGCACTTTTGGCTCGCCATCTAACGATTTTCTCATCGTGTTATGACATAACTTTATACAAGTATTTTGCAAATGAATGATGTTTCAATATCTGAAGCCGGTTTATCATGACGGAGTTGAAGGGTCGAGGCTTGCGATGATAAATTACTAATAATAAGAGGATATTGAATGAATGGCCTCTAAATACCAAAATTATTAAACGAGTCATCTATAAACAGATTAAAACGAGACTTTGTCGAGTTTTTATCTGTTTAAGACGACGAATTTAGAAATTCGGTTTTTTATGATCACAAATTTGATATTCTTTTTATAAGATGACCTGACAAGCTGATCAGGATGGTTTCTATTCGTATTAAGCCGACCATTCTGAAGGCTAGAATGATCATTCTATCTTTCTGAATATTCGCTGTACAGTATAGGAAGAATTTAACATTTCTATCTTCAGAGGGCATAGTATAAACGCTGGTCAGACTTTGCAGATGCACAGACTGTTTCGTGGCTTTGCTTTGAGCACATGTGACATTGTTGGAAATTTTGCGAATAGGATCCATTGTCTTCCTAATGCATTCTCTGGGCGACTCGTGCTGGGTCAAATGTCCTCAATTTTCCATTTCAGGGAGCGCTTTCGCGTGAATGGTAATGTTTTTATATATACTACTCAAAGTTTGCTTTTTTTTTATATACTATAATTTCAGGAAAAAATGAACTTTGATTTAAAGAATGTTGGAAAAATGGTTGATGGTTATCAGTTTATCAAATTTTAAGATTATAAAGCTTTATAATGATTAAGAATACTTTAAATGTAGACCAAACAGGGAGACCCTAGAAATTTGTCTGTTATCTTGAAATTGAAAAAAAAAATTGAATTTGACCAAAAAAGGTGTTCTTTCAGTTGCATTTCGTTCAATAACGAGTATGAGAGCCGGCACTGTCAATAACCGCCTGACAACGCCTCTGCATACTCCTGATTAAGTTCTGAATTACTCTTTGGGGAATAACAGAACATTCTTCTCTAAGGATCTGGCCGAGCTCCTGGAGTATCCTTGGTTGGACCTGGCGAACCTAAACTCGGACCTGTAGCTCATTCCACATATGCTCTATCGGATTTAAGTCCGGTGAGCGAGCCGGCCAGTCCACCCGTAGAATATCCTCTTTTTGGCGATACTCTTGGCCGTGTGTGGACGGGTATTATCATCCATTAAAATCCATCCTCCAAAGCAACAGCGTAAAATCTTACGTGGGTATTAGGGATTTCATCAAATTACCTACGAGCTGTCAGAGTACCTCTTTCTAAAATAACAAGATCAATCCGCCCATCCAAACTGATTTCACCCCAAACCATAATAGACCTACCCCCATAACGATCGTGCTCAGCAATGTTTGCTGCATGAAACCTTCCCCCCGGCCTTCTCCACACCCTAGCCCGCCTATCAGTGTAGTCCAGACAATACCTGGACTCATCCGTGAATAGCACGGGCGCCAGCGTCTTATGCGCCAGCCAACGTGGTCCAATGCTCATGTTAACCGACGCCGACAATGAACTCGGGACAGAGGAATACGAATACATGGTCTTCTTGACATCAGATTATGCTCATGCAGCCGTGTTCGTATTGTTTGAGTCGAAACTCACACTCCCGAGGCGTTTTGAAGGTCTGAACGTAGCTGTGTTGTCGTAGCAAACTTGTGACTTCACGCTGGAAATTCCCTAAAACGGTCTTCTATGACGGAGGTAGCTCTACTCCTACCTCCACCACGTCTCCTTGCAGGTGTACCATACTGTTGGTATCGTGCCCGAGCTCTGGTTACAACAGTATAGTGTACCCCCAGTACCATGCCAACATCACGCTGGGAAGCCTCTTGCTCCACCATACCTACAGATAAATGTCGTCTAAAATTTGGATTAGCCATGAGTAACGACTTAAAAGTCAATAAAGTACTGAAAAACAGAGACTAAGCATCTACACGAAACCTGCACATGTAGAAAATGAGAAAGGACAGGTAAGAAACCGGGGTTCCTCATTTTGTACGAGTCTCGCGAGAAAACTGCGTGTCAAATTTGGTAATGTATATATTAGATATCTTTTCAATACATTATTTGAGCAATTTTAAACACGAACACGAATGTTTTTGTTTTTTTTAATTAGCTCCTGTTGGACAGCGAAAAAGTTTGGTGCTTCGGAAACTTTGAGTAGTAAAGTACCAAATATTTCCTGTTACACTGCTACATATTCCCTTCATCGTGTTACTCGTCATTTTCCTCCCACCCGAATGGGCAAAATGTGATCCATCACGCGAAAAGGGACCGTCTGTGAACTCTGTAAAATCAATATTTGTAAAAGAGATTGGGTCCAGCATAGGTCAACTAGATGTCAGCGCATTTAAAAAAAATCACAGGAATGCAGCTTGATCATTCTAGATTCAGAAAATTAGCAAAGTGTGTTAAGTGTCGTCTCTAGTCAGTCTGCGCAGGTCGCACAGTCTGACAAGGATCGACACTTACGCACTTCTAAGATAGTCCCTTTTCGCGTGACGGGTCACAAATTTAAAAGTAGGCTCATAAGCAGTTCAACTTCAAGTTATTTGATAAAATCACTGTTGTTTAAGGTGCTCTGTGTCCAGGGTGCGAACCGTTAAAGCATTGTGCCCCGCTTCGCCCGTGAGCACACGTGCAAAGCAGGGTACAATTTCTTTTCTGAAGATTTGCTAACGTTTTCATCTTCAACACAAGATTTGGTGGGTATATGATTAAACAGCAGTGACGGATCCAGAGAGGGGTCGAACACTCTGAGGCCTATTGATTTCATTGTCATGGGGAAATTCAATCCAAATTGAGTAATTTTAAGATATGTGCCTTTGGGGATTAATTTCAGAAAAAAAAATTGAAGACTGTTCGTAACAGTCTTCAATTCTTTTCTGATGTTTATTTCCAGAGGGTCGCACAGACTGCATCAGATTGTTTTGAGAGTCCTGGCTTCTTCTTTGCTAGTCTCAGACCCCCCCCCCCCCCCCCCAAAAAAAAAAAAAAAAAAAAAAAAAAAAATCGTTCCGTAAAACTCTGTCGGAATTTTGTATGTTCGAACCCCCTTTACAGAAATCCTGGATCCAGCCTTGAACAGGAAATCATAGCTAGGTGCAACAGATATCGCCGCCAATACTACCGGAACTGAAATACTGTTTATAGTGACTTTAAACCCAATACAAAGAAAAATATCGATGTGTGTAAATGGGTTAGAAATTAAGTAACCCGACGGTAATTCAGAGTCAACCGGCCATAGCTTATATAGAAACCAGGAGATCTTTTTAATTTTGTGACTTGGTTTGGATGGACTAAAACCCAATCCTTTGTTGTTGAGCTTGGACAAAGGATATTGGACGAGATCCGGTTTACAGTAAACACGATTGTCTAGCTTTGTAGAAAGGTATACTGACCTATGTAGGGCAATGTAACACTTAGGCTGTCGGACAATGACATCCCCTAAATCTGATTCATTCCTGAATACCTATAGTCGTCTTGATTTGTTCCTTAAGAGGGACAAAGTGGATATAGAACCCTTGGCTTGAGAAGATGTGAACATTAGGCCCATCGGCGCCTAACCAAAACGGCGAAATAGGCCTATATTCGTGTCGTAGATACGAGGAATTTAAAGTAAGTCGATTGAATAGTAATAAATGAGAACATGATACCACGATCACTTCATTAGCATGTTGGTCTACTCTGTGAACGAAAAGAAGCTGACATATGTATATGAAGAGATAGTATGGGCGGTTGTTTCACAGCAACTATTGTAACATAAGTTACCAAGCTACGGTAGGACTATAAAATCGGATGATGAAAGAATCGCATGTGTACGTAAGACTAGACAGTAAACAGACTATCGCTCGACAGAGCGTATGCCTACCAGACAGACCGGCAGCATGTGCGGATTCGGAATCATTTCTCGGGAGGGGTGTTCACCTAAAATGAACAAAATGTCGTAACTACAAGTTGCACATACATTTTCCAGATTTTCCGCTCATATTTTGTCGAAATTTAAGACAGTTGGTCCATACATACGGTTGCATAATCTAGATCAGCCGTTTCATCGTTCAAATAGCGGGTCGAGAAACCGGTCGGGAGACTGAAGCCTCTGGTTATTGCAATAATGTTCACGGTTCGCTGATAATCTCAATAAATTTAGGCCGATGTTGAAACTTACCACCACAGTTTTTAAGTTTTCAGTCCCAACTAAATATGGACCTACATTCTATAACATTTTTTAAAAAAATAACTTGCTCATGAATGAAATAATAAGGAATGGAGGAGAATCGTGACCGTGAAAGCAGTGAGCCCCCCTGACCCGCTCCCGGTTGAATCCGCCACTGGGCATTATTCTATAGTTTTAGTGTTGTGTTACTCAAGGGTGCAACTACCATTGCACATATCACGCATGTAACACAAATAAATTCCCTTCAGTCAAAAACATCGTGGATAAATGATCATAAAGCATAGTAATTACAGCTTGAATAAGCTGTAGTTACGATGTTTCATAACCCACCAAGCGGCTCAAATCAATTGAAAAAATGGGGTGTTGGTGGAGGGCATTTCAGTTCTATCACAGGCCACATATCGCCTTAATCCTATATATTCTTTTGTGGTCGCCTTCTGAGTGCGTAGGCCTATTACTTCAAAATTTACGCATAGTTACGCCTAAGTAGTCTATATGATCGCCTGTGCAACAATATTAAGTTAGGGTAGGCCTTCAGGACCCGGTAACAGTAGGATATATTGGAGGGAGTCGGAAACATGATTGTAGAAAAAAATGAAAGCCTTTTTTATACCACAGTGTGTTTATAAAGAAATATTCGGGGATCGGGTGCCATTAAGAATTGAACAAATGTGAACTTGGGATCAGGTCGTGCGTTCAGAATTACAAAACGGTCATAGACTGTTTGCAAATTAAACCCCGCTTTGCACGTAAGTGCTCATACAAAGCGGGTTACAATTTGCAAACACTGATTTGCACCGTTTTGTTATCCTGAACGGAAGGCCCGTTTGATTACTGACTAGTCTACATCACCATTCCGGTTTCTAAGGACTAAATTCATAACAAATAGAACTAGGCCTACATTCACGGAATGTGATATTTTTTAGGCCTATAAAACTATGCATTTTGTTGTAGTAGGTCGTATCTCTTAGGACATGAAACCAAGTTTTTCTTTCCAAAAAAGGCTGATTTTGATTGAAACAAAAATCGCCCTAACGTGTTTAACAACTTCATATTGTAATGAAGCCAGTCATTTTCACGAGTGACCTAATTATATTTTCGGGGTCAAAATGCTGGGCGTTTCGCGCCTATTTCTGGATGAAACACGTTCAAATCTCTTACATTGGTATTTATGTAAATTGTTTGAGAATCTTGACTTAAAAAAGTTTGAATTTAAAAGATAATTTGAACGAAAACTAAAGTTAATCAGGGCCGTCTGCTATATTTGTGATCATGTGACTTTCCACGTGTCCTAGGTGAATCGTACCCACAATGCACCGCAATATTACATTTTTAGGCAAAATGGCGGATCTTTGTAAGTTTACTATATTCGACAAAATAAGCTCTTATATTTAGATATATAAGAGCTCCCTCTCTTCGTACAACCGTCTTTTAGCTTCTTAAATTATTTACTATCAAGCTGAAACAGTCCTATCGACAGTTTGTGTATTGTGAAACGGACGATGTGAGGCCGTATGATAGAGGGCTCTTTAGCGGGTACGATACTGCGATTCGGAGTGGTCGCAGCACGTTGTAAAACATTGATTTTTACGCTGGTATGCGATGTGTCGAAACTGTTTGCAACATTCAAATAGAAAGATAGTGAGTTGTTCTAGTCACTGCAGGGTTATTTTCTGAGAGAGAGAAGGCATTTATTATGAAAATAGGGAAACAATTATCTTCCTAGATAGGCCGCGAGTTCGCCGTTCCTGTGTTTGTATACAAAGTCAAACCCCAAGGACAACACATTGACCCTCTGTAAAGGCAAACCAATGGCTTAAGATCTTATTCTATAGTTTTTGTTACAGAATTACAACTGTTTTAGATGATTAACTACAATATCAAATGTTGTAACTACAGTTAAATATAAAGAAGTGAACTTTCATGTAAGAATAAAAAAGTCTCAAATTCATGTGTTTTTCTTTTAACTTCTTTAGATTTTAATTGAAATAATGCTTTTTATGATCAATAATTAAAATCAAAACATTAAAATAATAAGCACAGCAATGATAAAGAAAAATGATTTTTTCTCCTTTTCCCACAATAGATCTACCTTGTTGAAGAAGGGCCTTGCAAATGTTCGAAGATCTATTTCACCAAGACGATAAAGCAAAACTCAAGTCAACCTTTCTCTTTGTGCTAAATTCCCTCCTTCCCACCTTCCTGAACCTTTCATTTAAAATCTTCAATTTTGGAATTTGGAAATAGATTACCATATACGGATAGTTATAAAAAGACAATTTAACCAATGGATCATTTTTCAACGAAGAAGCTTGATTTGATTTTGATACTATGAATTGCAAATACCAGTAACAAATAGTTTGTGGGTTAAGTGTTTCCAGTGATAAAAACAACAACTTAAAGATATGAAGATCATTCTAAAATATCCTTGGAGAAAAGGAATTTTAGGACAACTATTTGTCCTGGGTTTATGCCATTATGGAATATGTCACCTTTTTGACCACTGCTTTGTTGTACTCTTTCCATTCAATGGCATTGATTGATATATTTCCTTGTGTTTTTCATCTACCAGTCGTTACCAAATGACGAAATGAAGGGAATAGCCAAATCTAAGTTGGCAGAACTTGTGGCCAGAACCTTTTGCTTTAAATTTTATTTGTAAAACTGTGTATCATGTAAAGAAAAGTTATGATAGCAATAAAATATGTTTAAACTAAACTTCCAGAGAATTAATTGCCTAGGAGTATGAAAGGCATTATTTCCTCTAGATCTAGAAGATGAGTTTCATTAAAAATATCACAGATTCACTGTAAAAAATTCTTGATCCCCAACAGCTGCACTCATCCTCTCCAACTAAATGTCTGCCACCAATGGGTTGTTAGTTATATGCCTATGTGGGATAGCAGTTGGAGGCTAGGAAAGGATGTAATACCAGGAATCCATTGTTAGATGCTCCCGCTGCCACAATATGACTGAAGAATTGTTAAAAGTAGTGTAAAACCCCATTCAAATAAACAAACGATTCAAACTAAAGATTCTGGGTTTTCAAGTGATTGGTATAGTTTTGATTTGATCTTTTAATGAATTTTCAACTATTTCACAGGAATGTTCCATGAGTGACCAGGGGAATGGAATTTTATCTTTATTTATTTGTCTTAACTCTTTGGACAAGTTGTCATTAAAACATCTCACGTTTTTAGAATAAAACTTTTCTGAAAATTAACATCACTTTCTTGAAAAAAAAACTGTAAGCACACAGTCTGTAATTTTGCAAAAGAACTTAAAATTTATATGAAAAGTGTTAAACAAAACATATAGAGGAGAGAAGAAATTGCTTGTTTACTATTTTATTTTTTTTTTCTTTGTTCTTAATATTTTGCCCTCACTAAGATTAGACAGAGATGCAATTAGCCTATCTTACATGCTTCCAATTCCGCATTTTATTCTTAGACTGTAGATCAATTATTTGCTATACCACCTTAGACTGGGAGATGTTAATGTTTCCTTAGCAATGATACTTAGGATATTGAATTACAATGATTTTCTACTTGTCCAGGATCGAAAAGAACTTGTCCACAAAAAATAAAATCAAGTAATTTTGAGAAAACATTGTTTTGTAAAGAAGAAATTGCTGTACTCCAGCCTATACCTTTGATAAACACAAGATGATAATTAATCTCTTAGATCTGTTTATTATCGTTCTGATATTTGTCCTGCTTTTTACTTGTCCATGGGCAAGAGACAAAGAAAAATGTAGTTGTCTGCCGGTAGAAAAACTTGTTACAGACAAGTCTGGCATGAAAATTCCACACTCCTGATTTATATTCTATTTATATTCTATTTATATTCTATTTCTCATTAAAAATATATTGAATTATTTGTATATTCGAGAAAGCAGACAAGACTTTTGTCCATTAGTATATTTGATATTTTGGTAAAAAGCTTCTAGTTTTTGACATAATGTGATTCATTTAGGTATGCAGAACTAAAATTCAAGTCATTAATCAAGTAATTTGTAGGTTAAATTCTAAAACTTCATAACTACAGCTTTAAAGCTGTTCTTTCACAGATCGGGAAAATGTGATTTTTGAAAATGTTCCTTAAATAAATTAGAAGTAATGACGCCATCGTGTTGGAGGCTTTAAGATAATAAGATTCAATCTGGTAATGCATGGAAAGAAAAACTGATATTCCTGAATTAAGCAAAAATTATTCTGGAAAATAAAGCGTCTACTAACTCCTCAAAAATCATTCTTTAATTTCGAGCCAAAGATTTGCACATCTGAATTCCACTTGTTTGCCTTATTCTATCAAAAATAAAGGTAAAATAAAATGTATTTGACAGCTGGAAATTTCATAGCATTTCAAGCAAAATGAAAGATTATTCACAGAAAGTAGCGATTTTTTTAATTATAGACTGGAAATAAATAGACTGGATCCTTTTCTGATCTTGCCGCTTCGAAAAAAATAAGTAACAAAATTATTGAAACATGTTGCTTTTAGTGTCAATGCCCTTGCTCCATTCTTAATCGTCTAAAAGTACACAAATTTACAAATCTAAGAACAAGTTTTGTATTTTGTCTATGAATATACTGAGTGTGAAAGAGCAGCTTTAATCAAGCTATAGTTTACGAGGTTTCAGAATTTAACTGACAAAATTTTCTGTATCTGTATCTATTATCTGTAAAAAAAGAGATGACCAATTCTAAGCAAGAAGAGGTGCATTTTTGCTAGACATGATCTTGCTTTAGTGGAGATAATTGAAAAAAGCAAAAGGGAAAAAGCATTTTTAGAGGAAATATTCTTTGAGGAGAAAGGGTCTCTGAACAGTCTATGTTCTTAGTAAAAAAGGGACCTATGATATCTACTTTTCTTTGGGCAAGTTCCAAATAAAAATTTGAAATCTACTTGTCCACTGGCAACTAACCTGAAGTCAGACATGTTCGGCATAGAAATTCTACAACTCTGGTGTTAAACTCCCTCTGAGTTTTCACAAAATATCTTGTCACAGGCATTGCAAATGTGAAATATTAAGGCTATACCACTTACATTCCAAAGTTATGGCCAAAATTAAGTTTTAATGTATTGCAAATTTGATCTTGCAAAATGACCCTGACTGTTGACCTTGAACTTGATACAAACAGAAAGGTCTAGTCACTTGCAATAATCATGTAAAATATGAAGAAGCTATCACTTACCAATCAAAAGTTATGTCCAATGTTACTGATTTTATGTGATAATCATTGACCTTTAAACTGACCTTAACCTTGAAAGATGATTTGACTATAGTATTCACAAAAGGTCTTGTCACAAGCGATGCAAATATTATACTGGCACATACCAGCACTCTTCAATGTTTGAAACAGCACATAAACAATTTTCATTAAGACAGATCTTAACTCACATTCATAGGATTGTAAGTTGTCGTATAAAACTGTTACTTTCCGTCCCATGTGGACAATGGCCAAGTTTTTTAAATCTGTTATGTACTGTCACACTTTGTTGTCTTCTTCCCGTTTCACTTCAGTCTATAAAGTAGGCCATCTGACTGTTAAAACATTTGCTGTGCAGCCCCTGCAATTGTTTGTCAATCCTGTTCCCCTTTATTTTGTCATGGTCACCCGGTTTCTTCCTCTTTGGTTTAAAATGTGGCTTCTGGGGAAATAGTGTAAAGGTGGGATAGGTAGTGTCCGGCAAAAACTTGAATGTGCAACAGTCGATGGTGGGTCAATGCAAGTCCAAAAAATTCCCCAGTAACCGACATATAACTCATGTATTTGCCATAGATCAAACTTATTACATTTTTATGCCCAGCATCGAAAGATTAGGGACATATTGATTTACTGTTGTCCGTCTGTCTTTCAGATAACCCAACCAAAAAAACTTAACATTGCCATTTACTTCAAGGCTATTCAAGATAAAATGCTCATATTTGGTATGTTGATAGATCACGATAATGGGCATTTACAGGTGCAAAGATGGGTCATGTGACAGGGTCAAGGTCATCTGTCAAGGTCAAAACTTTAAAAAATTGCCGTTTCGGGGACAGTCTTGTTTCGCATACACATCTTGTATTGTGGATACTTGTCAGAGACTCAATGTATACAAATCCAAAAGCCTGCCATATATACTCAGCAAAATAAGAAAGTATCCACTTTTCTTTCTTCAATATCCTTTATATTTTTAAGATCAAATAATCAATTCCAGTACCATTGTGTTTGCAGGTTTAGTTTTCTCATGCAAACATGATTTTTCATTCAAGCAACATGTCATTTTTGGTGTTTTTCAATAAATGTCGAAATGCTTGTTTTCTACGTCGACGTACATTGCGTGTTCGATCGTGAGTTTCTTCTCAAATGAATATAACCTCTAAAGCTCTGTGGTTAAGAAAATCAAATAATAGTTGTGTTCTGTACATCACAGTTTTGTTACGAGACCAAGAAATACATGACCACAGGTGTAATCAAAAACCGTCAAACGTTGAGTAAATTTTACGGACGTTAGTTGAAAGAGAATAACAATAAAGACTAGGGATGGGAACGAATAGCAAAATTCATATTCGAATATTCGTTTTGAATATTCGAATATATTCGAATATTCGTTTCGGCTACTTCAAAATTGAATATCCGAGTATTGTTTATACTCGATTATTATTCCTTTTCTTGTTCGAGGTTACTTTAACTTGTACAGATAATGAATATTAAGAAAAGAGATTCAATTTAACTTGAATCGGATTTGTCTGATTTTAATTTGTAGAAAAAAAATGCTTAATAGAAATGAAATTAAAAATTACTAAATTCCGAAGGCGCGATCCGAGACGCCATTGAATCTCCAAGTAGGGTTACCTTGCGTTCCTCACACCTTGTGGAATGTTGAACTTATTTCGAGAATCCAATCACATCCAAAAAAATGGAATTATTTGTCTTGATTTCACTTTACATTACCTTTTCATTTGACAATAAAAATTAGTACAGTGTAAAATGTGCGATCAAAAGTTCGTGAAACATAGTGATTCAAGCTTTGATTGCGATGTTTTTTTTTGGCGTAGACAGACCAGAACATATATTTTGGAATTCGTTTTCCGAGACTTTACAATTTTATATACTCTTTGGTGACATGTTCTAAAGTGTTGTAGGATAGAACAAACACTCTTGAAACAAAATATTGTATCAACCCGAATCCGAAAAAAACGTCGAATACCCGAGAGAAAAATCAAAGCGTCATAAGTACGACGTGACTTTTAGAAACACAAATCGATCGCCCATTGACGAATATTGCAAATCTTCATGGTTGTGCTCTTGTCTTATTGCCGGCGAAGAGACAATATCTACTTTTCTTTGAAATCGAGTCAAGAGACAAATATTATAACAAACGCCGCGCGGCCTATGGTTTATGGTTTTCAAATAAATTTCGTTCGACGTAACGTTAATCGTTTTGACGTATCCGAAAATTTGCAAATAGATTTCAACTCTCCAAAGGTGTTATATTAACACATTGATACATTGGTCAATGTTTCACGGACAGACTGCTGATAAACAGATATGCAACCTGTCATAATTATTGATTTTCCTTGTACCTTCTTGACACTTATATACATACAATAAATAATGATGTGAGAAAATCGTTTCAATATTTAGAAATAACTTCCCACTTCTTTTACAGATATAAAGGCAAATGCTCAAATTCAGTCACATGAAAACGAATATTCGTATTCGAAAATCGTATTCGAATATTCGCGGGAAAAAACGAATATTCGAATTTTCGGATATTCGTTCCCATCCCTAATAAAGACGTTTGCTGGTCATTACCGATAGATTAACATTGTCTTTCGCCCTCTTCAACTCGATAGGGCTACTGGGAAGACGTCTCGCCAGATTCTTATTCACGTTGACGCAATTGCCTCTATGCTTCCCAGCCGATATTTCAAAGCGGAAGTAAATAAATGTCTGAACCTTTAAAAATGTCAAACTTTAAAATTAAGTCAATTGCTATTTAATCCTTAACGGGTGTAAGGCGATCAAATTTCCTTGATATTCACAAGAGCCTCTCCAATAAGCAAGATGAAACGTTAACGTAACATGGCAATGCAAATGTTGTTTTGGTTTTTAGCAAAAATGGAATAGAGTATTTTGGTTTTCTTGACAGGGAACAAGCAGACAGAATTTTGTTAATTTGAGCTTTGAATCTGCGCAAGATGTTTTATGAATGTTTGTGTTCATTTGACGTAAATTTAATAGGAATTAGCAGGAGAAATTATGTTGTCTTATCAATCCAGAATACCTAATGCAATAATATTCGCATTTCACCAGCTTAAAACTGTCAGAAAATCATTTGAATATTCAATTGAAAGTCTGGCTACGTTAGCGCCTACAATTCGGCAGCGGCTTCTTCAAATCACAAGAAACTGATCAAATTTATTTCCAAATGATTAGGGCGTAATTTGCAATCTGTTTCATAGAATTCCCGTGAGTACTTTTTAAATAATTGGAAGTTTAATTGGGTGGATACTTTTTATTTTTGCTCAGTATAATTGCCATATACATGTACCTATAAATCAAGATACCGTAAAAATTGAAATAGAGCCCCATGTCACCCCCCTTGTCAAACATCGAATTCAACCATATTTTGCAAAATTTTGGGAAAACTTGAAGCCTCTAATAAACCCCCAACCCCCTACAAATCATTACACTGAATCAAACAATTATCCTCTATTCATATGGGCCTTTCTGTTAGGGTTATGATCAATTGTAAATCCAGCAATCATTCTATCAAGTTAGGAGAACTGTTCTAAACCAATCTGCCTGAAATACTACTAACACCCCCCCCCCCCCCCAACACACACCCTCGAAAAAAAAAGAAAACAGACACTAAATGCTATTCAAAATGTGTTTGTTAACTGTTCAAATCAATCCTTTTGCAGTGAAGTCTAATGTCTCAATTAAATTGATGAGAAATGATATTGGCCTGTCAACAAAAAGGGATCATCTGGAATTTTTGTGAGACATGATGAAGTACATTTAATGCATGCTAGAATTTATAATCTAATTAAGACGAATCAGATAAAGCATGTTTGATAGCAAGATTTAATAACCAGTGAATAATAAGAATAAAAGAATTATAACTATACAAATATCTGTGTGATAACATCCCGTATGATATTTTTTATGAAATCACATAGTTATTTTTAGAACAAAAATATCATGCAGTTATTTTTAGAAACTTGCATTTCAGTTAGAAACATCGACAAAAACAAGACAAAAGAGGTTACAAGATAAATATAATACATACTAAGTGTATTGTATGGAAAAAATATCTAACTCGGTTGTGAGAATTGATAATTGTCTCGGCAGAGCCTCAACAATGATCAATTCTCCCACCCTCATTAGATATTTTTTTCATACAAAACACTAAGTACATATTATATATATCTCTATAAATATTATAGGGATGAGTGTCTTTTTCACTGCGTTTATTGGGGTATAAAGTGCAATTGCCTTAGCACATGGCAAATAACGCCCTACGTTTAAGCCATGTGTTTAAGGCAATTGCACTTTATACCCCAATAAACGCTGTGAAAAAGACACTCGGCCCTTATAATTGCAATCCTCTTGGTCTAAGAAACTATTAAAATACTCGGCTAAACATTAAAGTTTCGAGTCTACTTTCTGCGCGTATTACACAATCTATTTTAAGGTTAATCAAATGGTACACAAATAAACGACAATTTGACATTCGTAGAGGTACTTATGATCAAAACATAACTTTGACAAGTTATTCCACATTTAAACCGAAACTATCATGATCGGGCTAAGCTGATAGGGTTGCTTGGTGGTCTTCGTCGACTCACTGTAAACATCGACTCAGAATCTGAGCTGCATACTTTTAATCATAATTTCTTTCGAAAATATCTTAATTTCTAATATATTAAATAGCAATATTACGATATGGAAGGGAAACGAGGGGTTTTCGAGTTCCTACAACACAGGAAATGCAGATCGAAGATCGGGGGTTTCCCGAAAGACCTATTGCATTTTATGCAGAAATAAAGTGAAATGGATTTCCCCACGTGATGGGATTTAAACCAATCAAAATTCTTTATTATATTAGATTGCAATTATTTGAACTTGTATTTGGCTTAAAATTTGTCTTTGAAAATATCCTAGTGTTTTGTATGATAAAAAATACCGTTTTGTATGATAAAAGATATCTAACCAGGTTGGGAGAATTGATAATTGTCAAGGCTCTGCTTAGACAATTATCAATTCCCACAACCCAGTTAGACATTTTTTCATAGAATACATTAAGTATGTATTATATTTATCTTATTACCTCTATTTACCTTATTTTCATGGATGTTTCTAAAAATAACCACAGTATGTCATTGTTGAAAAATATCCATGTGATATCATAGAAAATATATGGGATGTTATCACATGGATATTTGTAAAGTTATAAGATAAATTGTTTTAAGAGGGCCTTTGGTAAGCTAATTAATTTTCTTTTCCAAACAAGGTTAAGGTCAGCTCATCTCAAACAAAATCAAGTAGCAGATTCTTTTTCTAACATTAACCATTTTTGTACTCCAGAAACTAATTTTTAGGATTCTAACACATGTTCAAGACATGGATATATCTGATAGCTGTTCGTCATAGAAGACAATGGGGGCTATGACATGACTGGATGGCTCAGCATGAAACAGTTATAACTGCCCATATGTTTATAGGCAGTTTCAACTGTTTTGCGCTGATCTATTGATGAGAGAAAAGGATATTGTAGACATTTAATTTTGACTTGATCTCTATAGTCTTAAATTTTGTTATCAAGAATTCTTAAATACCGTAAGTTGGGAAATAGTTCACTTCTATGAATTTTGTTACATTTGCTTTTATTTCATTTTCAGAATATTGGACTTGATGCTTTTTGATAGGAAATGAGAAACCAAACTAATTAAAACTACAAATATGGAATATACACCAGGAAAGTTGTCAGACATGGAAGCTACCTCTCACAAAAATTCAGCTAGATTCGCAGTATCAGGGAAGCACGTTGTACGACCAGTAAGACCAGGCCAGCATCCACATACCAGAACTAGTGCTGGTGTCAGCAAGAATCTATCACCAGCAGACGTCAGTAAAATGAAAGATGTTAAAGTCCGCATGGTGAGGGCAGGTACTTATTTAGTACCAGGGAAAGGAATTGTTAAAACACCAGAGAAAAAACACAAAACAATATTGAACTCGATGAGAAAATCTCCGGTTAAAAAAGCAATGGAGGAGAAACAAGAGAAAAATGAATTAAAGAATAAAGATACTAACCTTAAAGACATGCCAGTAAAACTATCACCCAAAAAACAGAAAAAGTCTCTAGATCAGGACACTGACAAGGGTAAAAGTGGTCCAGACATTTTGATTACACCAGCAAAAAATGACAGTAAATCTCCTAGAAAGAGTAGTGCTTCAAAGAAAAAGGAGAAAATGGAGTGTGAGGAGCAAACATCTAAGTCTACCCAGAAAGTAAGGAAATCAAGGTTAAGTTCTCCCAAAAGTAGTTCAAGGTCACCTTCACAGAGTCCTAGTCCATCAAGGAGAAAGAAAACTCCATCTCAAGATAAAAATGCATCTCTTAATGTGGAACAAACAAAAACCAGTAGACGAACAAGGTCACCAAATACTAAGAATACAGAAAAAGGAGATTCAACAAGTCCTTCTAAGAAGTCTCCAAGTAAATCACCAAAAGCAAAAACTTCTCCCAGATCGGGTTCAAGCTCAAAGTCTTCATCTTCATCTAAGAAATCATCTGCATCACATGATTCTGCTACTCCTAGTTCATCAAGTTGTTCAAGTTCAGGTTCTAAGTCAGGCACTCCAGGAACTAGTTCTTCGCCCTTAGATAAGACTAGTGCAGTGAAAAAATTATTCAGTTCAGATGACATAGTCAAAGAAATAGAACAGCCTGTGTTTGAAGGGCTTGAGAATTGTACTATAACAGTTGATGATAAAAGTTTAGGAATACTAAAGAGCTATAATTACAAATACAGCCTTTCTACTGATAATAAACCTACTAACACTTTATCAGATCTAATTGCTAAAGTCAACAACAATATTGAAACTCCCAATCATGAATGTAATGAAATGTTTGGTACAGCGGAGAGTCTGGAGATGTCAGATGAAATGCTGTCTCCAGAAAGAGTAGGAGAGTTGACAGAATTCAATGACAGCATGGATAGTGATAAAACAGTGACAGAATTTGAGGTTCAAGGAGAAAGTCTCTCTACAATACCAGAGGAATCACCAATGGAGAATTCAGAAATAGAAACACCTGAAGTAGGAGATGATGAAACAATGAAACAAGAGGAAAGTGTGCCTAATATTCAGGATGATGCACCGGAAAAAGGTGATGAAAGTGAAAAATGTGATTCTGTGAATGATAAGATACCTGATGATTTGAGAGATGTGAAAGAAACAATATCTCTTGATGATGAAATAAAAAATACTTTAGACAATGGTGGAGCTGAAGATATCTCAAGTAGTGAGAATTTAAATGAAGAAGTCAGTGAAAACTTACCGAAAGAAGTAAGCATCTTTGAGCACTTTGGATTAAAACTGAAACTGAAATCAAAATCCGAGGAGAAAGAAGGCAAAGGAATAGTATCTGAATTAAATAAAGAAGAAAGTAATAAAAATGTGGAAGAAAATGTTAAAGGAATTGATCAGAATGATATTGTTGTTATACCAGATACAAATGATGATGAAGTTTTGGTTATTTCTGATGAAGACAGTGTTAAGAATTCTCCTGAAAAGAAACGTAAATTTCTGTGTGTGAATCATGTTGTTGAACCCAAACCTATTGAGATATTGACTAATGCTGAACGTCAAACTAGAGATAAACGTGTAGCCTTCCAAAGTGATGAATTGGAAGAATATATAGATGTGAATAAAGAGAATATGGGTCCTCTTTATAGAAATATAGATGAGAAAAGTGAGAGTAGCCCCAATGTAAAGACATCACCAACATCTAAAGAATACTCTTGTAGTCCGGACCTGGATGAAGTCAATGGATTTATGTTTGTGTCATTCTCAACAGAAGATGCCTTAAAAGCCCATTTAGAATTAGAAACTAAGGTTGAATGGCTAACTGAGTGTACATTAAAGAAATTGGCACATCTTAAGACCATGAAGGAAAGGCAGCATGATTCTGGTAAAAGAAGAGTCACTGACGTCAAATCTGTTGATGAACAAAAGCAGAACTTTCGGGGTTTACACATGAAATATTCTAAATACCAAAAAATGTTGAAACAAGAGTATGACTACTTAACACTAAGTACAGAAATGGGATCACTGAAGACTCCAGAAAAAACTTCTGATATTACGAAAATCAAAGGTTGGAAAAATAAATTCAAATCTACTCAGGAACTTCAAGAAGCTGCTCGTGTGAATTTAATGGAATCGGGAAAACTTCACTGGAGAACTGAAGATCGACTTCTGAGAAACCTTAATTCTGATGATATGAAAGATATTGGATTAGATCTAAAGAGAAAAAGAAGAAAAATGATTAATTACTCAAATAAAAAGAAAGGTGTTTCAGGCAAACATAGTAATAAGAAAAGTGAGGAAAGTATTGATTTGGAACATTTGGTTGACGAGGATGCGATTACAGAGGCAGATGTATACAACGAGGATGACGATAAACCACTTCCGGATAAAATACCATACAGCGAAAAATATCTTAGTCAGCATAAATACGGACAAAGAAAACTGTTTGTGAAGAAAATGAAGTTAGATGCAGCAGATGAAAGAATTCTGCAGAAACTTGGTACTCAGAAAATTTACGCCAAAGAACCCTCAGGGAAGTGTGGGAAAGGAAAGGGATCATCGTTTAATAAAATTACGCAGATTATGGCAGTTGCAGCAGTGTCAGCCTTTGATAAGAAATTGTTCAACAGAGCCAAGAAACTGGATGAGGTACTTAATAATAACCCTTGTCATGCTGATCCCAGAATATTCCTGCTTTGACAGGAGGTATGGACAAACATCAGCCTGCACATATGTGCAGTCTGATCTTAGTCCATACAACCTGATTTTTCTATTTAAACCAGAAAAGTTTCAGAAGTTATATTTTCAAGATCAAATGCTGACTCACAATTAGGAAATACAGAGCTTTCAGCACTTTGATTTATATATAATTTTGCTAAGGTTTGTTATTCAGCATGACAAGTGTTAACAGTTGTCATGCTGAATAAAAACCTTTGCAAAAATTACATTGAAATCAAAGGGCTCAAAGCACTGAATGTACTAAGTCTGAGTCTGTATTTATATCAAGAATATGATTGTTATACCTTTCGTTTTAAAAATGCAGAACAGGGTGTGTGGACTAAGATCAGACTGCACACATGTGCAGGCTGATCTTTGTCTATACCTTCTGCAAATGCAGGAATATTCCGGGCTCAGCATGACAAGGGTTAATATTTTACTCACATGGCTCAATCTAAAACAAGTATGACTGCCTTTACCTTTTCATCATGCAATGAAGCCTGTATTGACCTGATATCACCTTCCTGATAACATAACATGATATCAGACAGTCTATTTTTAGAAACAATTTGCATACATGTGCAATGAATTTCTTTGATTGTTAAGGGTTTAGTATAACTTAGTGCTGCAAAATGATTGCATGATAAATAGAATAACATGTGAGTGTCTTGAATATCAATGTTATCTGGTCTTGGCTGTGAGAAATTATCATGACTCAGCAGAGCCTCATCATGATAAATTCTCCCAAACTCGACCAGATAACATTGTTATTTTTAGACACTAACATATTATTCTCTATATATTATATGCAGAACAAAAGTCTGTTTAGTGCCATCAGTGTGGCATTCTTAGGAATTAACTTCAAAAAACTGCAAAAAATCTAATACGGGAAAAACCGCTTAGAGGAAGACCCTCTGTGAAAATAGCAATCTAAGCAGCACAATTTCTTTGAATTTTAATTCTTGATTAGTTTAAAGATATATATATATATATAAGTCTACAGGATATTTGTTTTTTTGATGTTTCTAATTTACATGGAGTAAATAGGAAAGTTATTAATTTTCTTTGCTGAAAATAAAGCTGTTTGTTCACTAGATAAAAAAAGTATTTGATCTTGCATAAATTATTAAATTATAATTCTAATTGAACTACTTGGCCTATCAAGCTGAAACTTCGCAGGGATGATCCTTTGGTGAAGCTGCATAAAAGTTGTTAATAGAATTTAATTTTATCAAAATTTCTTTTTTCCCTGGTAACAGAAAGATGGCAAATTGCAGAAAAAACATAGAAAAAATCTTCTTTTCCTTAACTACTGAGCCATCAATCTGAAACTTGGTAGAAATGTTCCTTTGGTAAAGATCTACTCAAGTTGTGAAAAGAATTTAATTCCATCAAAAAGTCTGGTTTTCATAGTAATGGTAAGGCCAAAAATTGCCGAAAATCTTTAAACAAATTCATCTTCTTCTAAACCATTGGACCTATTAATTTTAAAACTTGTCGGGGATGTTCTTATGGTTAAGATCTAGCAAAGATGTTAAAAGAATTCAATTCCATCAATATTATAACTTTGGTTAGAGAAAGGTTGAAAATTTACTAAACTAACAAATAAAATCAAATAGCAATAGGAAGAAATTAAAGTCTGTTTCTTTCAAAACTACCCTAAATGTAAATCAAACAATCTCTGGTAATCTTAACATGGTTGACAAGATATGAGTTGACTTCCTCAGGTGAGGAATATAGGACCATCATGGTCCTCTTGTTTGAATTTTAAATGAAATAGCGGTCTTTCATTGGCTGAAAAATAAGGGTAATCGGTATATTGAAATGAAGAACAGATTCTATGAAAGACTGTTTGTCTAAACTCAAAAACTCAGTCAGCTTCCAAATTGAAAAAATAAGCTAGTACAAAAATTATTCTGTTTACTGTAAAATATCGAGGGGTGAGTGCCACACTATTGTAAAGGCCAATATATTTATAGGCAATTACAATAGTATTGCATTGACTCCTCAATATGTTTTCATTGCATTATTCATATCTGACCCATCTTGCAAAAATGAACAAGCATGAAACAACTTGAAATAAATATTTTATTGTTTCAAAAAATAGTTTTTATAGGAAGATGCAACTATCATTCTATCTGCTGAAAATCAGGCAAGTGCAATAAGTTTTGACCATATTCAGCCTGTGTTACATTAGTGCAGTTTGACTAGGGTCAACATTTTACACACTACCCAGATGGTTCCTTTTTGCCTAGCAGGTTAGAAATTTGTTTTGTATTCTCACTTTACAGAACTTTAGAAAAAAACAACCAAGTAAGGACATGAAAGATGAATTAGACGGGGCTGATGAGGGAGACAATGCAGGATACAATACAGGTAATGTGATTTTTTATTTGTCTTTACAGTGTTTATTCTAGGCAGGGGGACTGCCCCACTTTTTTCGAAGATCCCCCATATTTTCTAGATTTGTGGGGGAATTTAACTTTCAACAATGAGTATGGAATAACAGTTATTTCTCAATTGCTTCAATTTTGTGCCAAAATCCCTCAGAGTTATGAAATCCTAGAATAAACACTGCTTTCTATAATGCTTTTTTGGTGGTTTATCGATGAATAACAATTGATTATCATTTTTATAATTTCCAGTGAAATAACCAGTGAAATTTAGGATCAAAAACTTAAACCCAGCTTTTGTTCATTTCAACCTATCTGACGTCATCTAAGTGGAGCCCAAAAAGTTATGTCACCATGAATGTTGCATAGCAATTATGTGAAAAATGATGTGCTTTAAGAAGATTTGTCATAAAATGTTCACATTTTTCATTAATGAAATAGAATGATTGTTTGTTTTTCGAGTAAGATGATTGATATTTCATTTTGTGAAGAACAAAATCTATATTTTCACTCAGGCTCTGCGACTCTTAAAAATGTAGCATTTATTGTTCTCTCAATGAAATATAGATTGATTTTACACTGAAACAAACAATTATGCTGAGCTATCCTATATACTTATAAGCACTTACAGTAGTATTACACCGGTCCCTCAATTTACTGTACATAGTAAGATTTTCTCCCTAATGGTAGTTATATATTAATGGAAGTTTAAATTCATCTTCTCATTGTAACTAGGAATTGACAAAAAATAAAATCAAAAATTCTTAGATTGTTTCTTGGTCATGTGGGTTAAATATTCAGAAGTATTTTTCCTAGGATCCTCCGAGTTCAAATCCCAGCTCGGCCAATTTTCATCATATTGACAATTATAAAGTCTTTGTGACGAGCATCATTTGTCTCTCACAAATGGGTGAATGATAAGAAATATGCCTATGTTGGTTGGGCAGCTAGTGGGTCTGATGAGATGTTTTTGTTTAACTGATGTGAGAAGCAACAGAAAGCCATAGCTATGTGCACCAGGCTTCTGTAATATAAATGCAATAATGTTGAAAGCGGTGTTTAACTCTAAACAACCAATTTATCAAATGTATTTTACGTAAATCAGGTTAAGACTATTTTATCTGTTAGCTTGAATAGCTTCAATAAAACTCTTGTTGTAGAACTTTGAAGTTTGATTTTTCTGCTTATGAAATATTTTCACATTTTCAGAGGACAATTATGATGTTGATCAACAGGAAGGAACTGATCAAAAACAGACAGACAAACAACAAATACCTAACAGAGGTATGTTTTCTCTTTTAACTTATTTATTTTTCATAACTGAAAATTGGATGATTTTTGTGTCACTTTATTTGCGTCAACAGGGTGGATAGAGGTATTGAAGTTGATATCTTAGTGAGAGAGTATAACATACCGTATTTCTCCTAATAAAGGCTCCCAGGAGCTATACATTACATGGTCAGGGAGCTTTTATTTAGTATACATTTACTGTCTTTTAGGCTCTGTTCCCTATAATTTGAGGTGAATTTCCTCTTAACAATCATATAAATGATTGTTTAAGGAAATTCATCTCAAATTAGAGAAGAAGTATCTAAAAGTTGTGGGAAAATTTAGGCATTTGAAGTGGGTTTCTTAAAAATAAATGTAGGGATGCTTCTATTAGGGAGGGCACTTTTATTAGCAGAAATACAGTATCAATTATTCTTTTACTAAACAAAAAATGAGAGATATTCTAATAGTCATGCATTCACTTATAAATTTTAGCGAAAGTAAAATCATTGCAATTTTAACCCAGTTTTCAGTTTGAAATGGTACCTTTATAAATCGACACATTACTTGACACAGGGTTAATGGTTTACTCGGATATCAAGTGAAGCACAGTCCAGCCCTGTGTTCAGTATTACAAAACAGCACAAAGGTTTTCAAATTATACACCACTTTGCATATCCAATATTGTGCAAAGCTTGTATAAATCGAAAAACTTTTACACCATTTTGTCATCCTGAACGTAGGGCAGGGTATCAATATTTCCTGTGAACTGTTCAATTATGTAAAGATTACTTTGCACAAGTTTCAGTGCATGCTTGCATGCATGTATACTTGTATGCTTTTCTATGTCTGAGTTTAATATAAAGCATCATGGAATTAACGAAATGTAACCTTTTTGAAAAATATGTAGATTTATATAAAAGGTAGAACAATGAATGTCTCTAATGTCATAGGAATTCTTAGTTTCCAGCATTTAGTTTATTACTTATGATATTTGCCTGTGCATGACATTTCCAAAAATTTCACCTGTGAGGCTGTGCAGACTCAGATCAGCCTGTGCAGCTGCACAGTCTGGTCAGAGTCTTCACACGCATTCAGTTAGTAGCTAGGGGAACCATCCTCTTTGTTCACAGTTGTAGAGTGTTTTCATTGTACTGAGTGGCTGTCCAGGAAACTCAATGTCTTCCCATCACTCACTCGCAAAATTGTTGGAAATGTCACCAACCCTTATCTTGCTGAAATAATATTTTTTTTTATATTTTCTAATGGGCCTGTCAAAAGACGAAATGTATTATTCGATCATGTGTGGGACGGGGTGACCAGTGTCTGGCCGGCAGATGGCTTCTGCTTCTTTGTCCAGAGCATAACTCTGTCACCTTATGACTGATAGACTTGAAACTTTGCATATATGTTTCTCTCATGATAATAGATTGCAGTGCGCAAGAAAGGTAACTTTACCTAGCGTAATTTGTTTAGTTATATGCCTTTGTTGTTTTTCATACTAAGACACACAATAGTGTAATAGGCATTTATTTTGACAATTTGCCACCTTGTTTTGATATTTCAACCTATCAGAGTCAAGTTTTAGGAAGTAAGTAGAATACAAACAGTGTAGGCTAAAATCAGACAGTATGTCTATGCTGGCTGATCTTTGTCTATTTTATCTGCCAAAATTTTGTTCACAGTACACACAGCAGAATTAGGGTAATGATTGTTTGTAATGAGTATTTCTGTTGAGAATGTTTTACTTTCTTTTACCTAAAACATTGTAGAGAGACGAGACAAAGAGCGAAAGAAAAGTTTAGAGCACTGTGATCAACCAGGTAAGTGTATGAATGAGTTTCGACAAAATATCTTATTTGGATTACATCGCTCAGACTTTTCTATAAACTGGAAGTATCTCGGAAATATGTGTAATTTTGGGTCATTTAACCCTTGTCATGCTGAACCCGGAATATTTCTGCTTTGGCAGGAGCTATAGACAAACATCAGCCTGCACATATGTGCAGCCTGATGTCAGTCTGCACCACCTGTTTCTCACTTTCAAACTAGAATTGTCAATAGATTTAATTTTTCAAATAAAAAATGACATACAGTTGGGACTTTCAGTGCTTTTTGCCCTTTGTTTTTGATGAAAATTTATAACAAAAAAATATTCAGCATGACAAGGGTTAATAGGTAATTCAGCTTCTGGTGGTGGTACTTTGATCATTACATTTGAAGCAAAACAAATTCCTTAAATGCTTTCAATTTGTCTGTGTAGATCTTTTTTTGCATGTTATAATTTTAAAACAAAACACAATAAAACACTGCATTTGTTGTTGAATTATAAAATGCTCAGTTAAAACATTTCGTTGATTTTGTTTTTAGCTACGTCATCTTCGGGAATGTTTGTAACATCAAATTAACACACATGGGAAAAAACACACTTTCATGTCATTGCCCTTATTACTCACAAGGTCTTTTCCTTAGAATCGCTGAAGATACCCGATTTCAATTCATTGTGTGTAGAAATAGACTTCTTTTGTCAAACTGAACTGGTTTTTCTTAATTCCCTCACATCAAAAGACTTAGGAATTATTGTTTAACTATTTTCTGTCTGTCCATTTGCTTGTTTGGGATGAAGTTTCATTTTGTCATTACACATTTTTTAGAGTCAATGTCAAGGTCATTGAGTAAAGCAAGAAGGCTTCTGCTTGTGGTACTTCTGTTATCAATCTTCTTGCACATTGTCAGGAAAAACAAAAAATTCCTTTCCCTGAAAAATCAGATTTGAATGTTTGAAATTATCTTCAGACCATGCTCTTTTAATGTATAACACTTTACTCTGGGTTGTTTCCAAATTGTGTAATGCATCTTACTATTTGCATGTTTGGTTCTTTTATAATAGCATGAATTAACATATTACTTGCATGTATGTGCATTTATGGTTAAAGTTATATGGATTTTACTAAAAAAATAAAAAAAAAAAAAACAAATTCTTTTCATGTGTACACTAACTCCTTAAAACTAGGAAGATTATCTATAAAATTGATAACAAGACATATTTTGGGATGAAAATAAGGTACAGTATTTCTCCTAATAAATAATCCCAGGTGCTATGGTCAGGGAGCTTTTATTTAGTATGCATTTTCTGATTTAAAATTCACGTCTTTTACGCCTCTAATTTGAGGTGAATTTCCTCTAAAAAAATCATATAAATGATTGTTCAGAGGAAATTCATCTCAAATAAGAGAAGTCTAAAAGTTCCTAAAGTTTATGCATTTGAAGTGGGATTTCTTTTTTAAAAAGGTAGAGGTGCTACTATTAGGGAGGTTGCTATTATTAGAGGAAATATGGTTCTGATATTTCAGACTACAGGGACCTATTTTACTAAAAATCATACTGACACTTTTTGTGTAAGTCAAAAATTAAAGTTGCTTCTACAGTAATAGCTAAATATGGAATTCTGCCATACATCATCTCATTGAATCGTCTTTATGAGATATTGAAAGGCACAATCTAACAATGAATGAAAACACCAGATATGATCTGTGAATTTGACTTTAGATAAATTTTAGAAGAAGTCTTTGAAGAATGATGTTATGCCTATAGAAAAATACATCCCCTTTCCAACAAGAAAAAAATCCAAACTTGACAAAGTAGGATTATCATACTAAGGGAACTACGGCACTACCCATGGGTGCCTATACTTGGCTGGGTACGTCCGTCCATCGTGTGTAAACTTTTTCTTTAAACATCTTCTCATCATTAACCAATGGGTGGATTTTAACCAAACATGGTAGAAATGATCCTTGGGTGACCCTCTTCTTAAATTGTTCAAGAAATTTTGATTGACCTCCAAATATGGGTGTGACAGGGCATGGCATTTTTTCAAAATAAAATTTTAAAAAATCTTCTCCTCCCAAACCACTGGGCCGATCCCAATGAAACTTTGCATGGATGTTCCTCGGGTGACCCTTGAAGAAATTTTTATTGATACCAAAATACTTGAGTGGCAGGGCAGGGCATTTTTTCACATTAAAATATTTAAAAATCTTCTCCTCCCAAACAATTGGGCTGATTTCAATGAAACTTGGCATGGATGTTCCTTGGTTGACCCTTTACTTAAATTGTTGAAGAAATTTTGATTGTCCCCCAAATATGGGCATTGCAGATTGGGGCATTTTTTCTTGTCGAAATCTTTAAAAATCTGCCTCCTGCCAAAACCATTGGGCTGATTTCAGTGAAACTTGGCATAGATATTCCTCGGGTGATCCTTAAGTTAAATTATTGAAGAAATTTTGATTGACCCCCAAATATGGGCATGGCAGTGCGAAAGTCTTGGGTTATTAAAGCCAGTGGAGTAATACAGGCCCTCTTGTTAAAAGATCTTTCACAGCCTGTAACTTCCATATGTATCTACTTCCTTCTCTGCTTCATACTAGTTTTGGGCAACCGGTTTCAATTAACAATCAATAATCAGTTTTTAGTTGGAAAAGTAAATCAACTAATGATCAATTGTACAATCATTTTCTTATAAATTAATTTGGCACTCCCCGTATCTTCCTTTGAAGAATAAAATGTGAAAATTTAGTTAAAACTCATGACCTAAAGACTCTTTCTGCAGATTTTACTAACAACTCCATGGCTCAGCATGAAACAATTTTAACTGCCTATAAATATACAGGCAGTTACAATTGTTGCATGCTGAGCTATTTAAACTTTCAATAACAATATGTAATGTCTTTCATTTATGAGTTAGGAAGTCATTAATTGATTATGAAATTTCTTTGTCAATTATCACAATCGGAAGCTCAAACCAACTAAATATCGATTGTAATTGATTAATCTGCCCATAACTACTTCATACATTTTTCAAATTGGTTAAGTTTTTACAGAATTATTGAAAAATATCGAAAAAAATGTGTCACTTATTTCCCGGCCTTGTATAAGAATTTTGTGTTTGCATGTTCTGTAGGCTGTTATTATATTGCCAGTGGTATGTTATATTTTAGTTCACCACCTTTGTGATTGTGTTACCTTTGTTCTGTTACTTAGTTTTTACAGAAAATGATCCTTTTATCACAAAGATGCTTGATATTTTGTGAAAGTAGTATAATAGAAATATTGAATATTTAGTCAGCTTGTCAGTCAGTTGGTCCTTCTGTCTGTTGGCTTGTCGGTCTGTCATTAGCTTTTTTTGTCTGTTCAATTTCTCAGCAACTAATGGACTGATTCCATTCAAACTTTACAGATGAGATCAGTATCAAGCAGAAATGTGCAAGTAATATTTTGGTAATGATCCATTGACTTTTAGCAGAGTTATGGCCCTTTGATGAAAAATGGGCTTTTCTTTACATGTATTGATATATACTTGTTGGGGCATATTAGTCCACTTTGCGACAGCCTGGTTCATTTTGTTGTTGAATAAATAAATATGCTGAATACATGTAAGACCAATTTTATACGTCCCTGACAGTGGATGTTAATTGGTATCATCTTCTCCATCTGTCTGTCCATCCATCAATTTGTCTGTCTGCCAGTATGTACATCTGTACGTCCGTACATCTACTTCTTGACTTGTGAATATAACTCTTCATTATTTATGTATGGACTTTCATGAAGCTTTCACAGAATGTTTCTCATCATGAGGCTTTTCGCAAATGGTCAGTGTTTGGTGGTAATCTCTAAAATTTCTGGTGGTGGCGTACCATGTGCTGACAGCACTCATGTTCTTTAGGATCTCTTAACCCTTGTCATGCTGAATAAAACTTTGGCTAAAAATTTGCATCAAAATCAAGGGGCAAAAAGCACTGGAAGTACCAACTATTGGTCAAATTGTTTTTTTAAAAACAAAATCTATTGACAATTTTGAAAGTGACAGTGAGAAACAGGTGGTGTAGACTAACACCAGACTGCACACATGTGCAGGCTGATGTTTGTCTATAGCTCCTGCCAAAGCAGGAATATTCCGGGCTCAGCATGTCACACAAGGGTTAAAAATATCTGTGTAATATAAAACTGCCATACATATGAATGGTGCTATGTCAAAGGCATATATTTGAATGTTACAAATGACATGTATAGCTATTGGCTCAAAAAGTTTGGTGTATTACTGCTTTTAGGGTAGTGCTTATGGGTTAGGTAATTGCAAGTACCATCATGTATGACTGCTTTAAGGTTAGTGCGTATGGGTAAGGTAATTGTAAGTACCACCATAGCTTTATATCCACATAAATATTATCTTTGTGATTCCTCACATCTAAAAGACCAGGGGAAAATTTTTCACCATTGAGCATCTGTCTGATTGCCCATTACAAAGGTCAAGGTCATCTGATTAGGTCATTGACATCGATCAAGGTCAAACTTTTGAAAACTTTCCACTCTTGAGCACTTTCCACTCTTGGGCAAAAGTGTTTAACAAACACATCTTGTTTCATTTGTATGTTTGGTATTTGTATGTTAACTCATAAATGTTTTTTGTAAGGCATTCATAGCTCTAGTCTCCTAATTGGACAACTGAAGAAGTACATAAGTGGAACTTTCCTTAATATTAAACGAAATGGTTTCTCCACATTTGAGTAAAAACTCATTTGTTCATATGTTTCTGTTGATAGAAGTCAAATAATTTTGGCTTATAACAACAAGTACTGATACATTTACAAGGTATTTGTTTTATATTTGGAAAAAAGGAACATATAATAGTTCTGTAACATTATCAAACTCATGGTCTTTCACAATGTTAACTGATGTTGCCTAATAAATCATTAGGAATCCATGGTTAATAATGTTTAAGTTCATGACTTCCAAAACGTTGTGGAACTATAACAGATCCACTTCCTTAATTTGCCATGTTGTGTGTGTTGGGTATGGATGATGTTTAAAAGTGCTTTCAATTTTGGGATTATAAAAAAATAACTTAAAGATGAATAGCTATTATGTCAACCTTTACAATAATTTCATCCAACCTGCCCTGCTAAAAAACAGAGGTCAAAATCTAGTAAATGAAACAATAATAATGATTGTATGCTTCATGTTGTTGTACATTCAAATTGATTTGCCTTCCCAATTTACTTATCATTGTTATTGGGCCAACTTATTTCTCGCAGAAAGGGTCCCGATTTTGATGTTTTTCAGCCGGGCCACAATTAGAAACCAGCCCCTGTGTTCCGGCTGACAAGATGATACAAACTGTTTTCAAATCATACCCGTTTTTACAAGCATGTGCACATGCAAAGCGGGGTATAATTAGAAAGCAGGAGAAATAAGTTGGCCCTTAGTATGCCTCCACATCCTTAGATGGGTGACCTAACTGTTTTTGTGTTGTTTGTTTGTCATTTATTGTGTTAGTCCATTTCTCTGCCAAAAACTTTGAAAATGGCCATAACTTTTGAAAAACAAGATAAAGAGCCTTCATATTTTACATGATCATTGCTTTGAACAAGACCTTTATATTGGTACCAATTTAAAGGTCATTTGTCAAGGTTAGATTTATGGTAAATTTAAACTCAACTTTAACATTAGTTGTACTTCTGATTTCCATATTCATTATTGTATCAAACCACTGTCTTTGAAAAATGGCAGTGTTTGGGGCATTGTTGTTTAAGGTAGTGGACCCTTAATAGATCCCCAACATTTCAGAACACGTGATCTATCGCAATGATGACCAAGGTTTCCAAATGAAATCATTAGGAAACTTTGGTTAACAATGTTGAAGTTCATTTCTTCAGAAATGTTACAGAACTATTACAGGTCTACTACCTTAACAAACACATTTTGTTGATGTCTTTTGTGAGCATAAGGTTTGGACAATACAGTAATACTGGTGTGAAGTCAATGCTTCAGTTGCTGTGATGTCACTGAAAAAAAAAGATAAAAGGGCATTAACCCCTATTCAATCAACCAATCAAGGTTCTCTACGGACTTAGGACTAAGTCCATATGAATCTTTACGAAAGGTGATGATTTAACCCTTAACATGCTGTTTATTGAATATTCCTGCTCTAAGAATGGCTTTTGAAGAAGTTTAGGCTAAAATCAGCTTGCACAAATTTGCATTCTGATCTTAGCCTACACTGCATGATTTCTCATTATAAACTCAAGAGAAAGCTTGTGAAAATGTCAAAAACATTGGCAATTGTTTAAGAACAATATTTAAATTTAGCAAAAAAATGTTTAATTTTTAAAATTGTTTTGTTTTGCAGGATGTAGATATGGTGATGATTTAACCCTTAACATGCTGTTTATTGAATATTCCTGCTCTAAGAATGGCTTTTGAAGAAGTTTAGGCTAAAATCAGCTTGCACAAATTTGCATTCTGATCTTAGCCTACACTGCATGATTTCTCATTATAAACTCAAGAGAAAGCTTGTGAAAATGTCAAAAACATTGGCAATTGTTTAAGAACAATATTTAAATTTAGCAAAAAAATGTTTAATTTTTAAAATTGTTTTGTTTTGCAGGATGTAGATATGGTTGTATTTGTCATCTGTGTAAATTGTCCGACAGTGGAGAGGAGAAAGAGTCGGAGAATAAACCACCGTGTGATAAAGAGTATTGTAAACTGGGCTGTATCTGTGATAGTATTGAAACTAAACAAAGCAAGGTAATTCTCTTATTTCTTCTGTATTCTTCGATACTATTATATGCAAGGCCCCTATTAGAGAGGAAACCTAAGAAAAAACTGCTGTGAGTTCATAGAGTATTGTAAACTGAGTGTGTGATACAAAGACACAAATTAAAATAAGGTAATTCTCCTTTTCCGTCATTAATGCCCCTGTCAGAGAGGAATCTAGAGAAAATCGCAGATTTTGTTGATGAACTTGAAGAATTGTGCAACTCTTTTCTCAAATATGAGATTAATTTCCCCTTGAATATTACTTGAATAATGGTTTTGAGAAAACATCCTCAATTGAAGAGGAAAATTAGTAAAGAAAGGGAAATCAATCAGACAGATCTTTGGTATAAACCAAATGATCCTTGCCTATATTTATTTGAAGTTCTTGGAGTGACTAACCCTTGTCATGCTTAGTAAAAACCCTGGCGAATTGAATTAAAATCAAAGTGCAAAAGCACTTAAAGTAATAATTGTGAGTTAATATTTATTTATAAAATACAATATTTAAACTTTTCTGGTGTAAATGGAAAATGATAGGTGATATAAACTAAGATCAGACTGCACATATGTGCAGGCTCATCTATGTCTATACATTCTACCGAATCGGAAATGATGCTAGTTTCAGCATAACAAGTGTAAATATTAAGGTAGTCGACCTGTAATAGTTACACAACATTTTGGCACTCAAGATCTTTCACAATGTAGACTGAGGACTCCCAATGAAATCATTAGGAAACCTAGGTTAACACTGTTAAGGTTCATTACTACTAATACATTGCAGAGTTAATGTGGGTCCACCACTAAAAATTGATGTGGTATGTATTTTCAGGAATCTGGGGGTCACTGTAGAAAGCCAGCATGTATGTTTGAATGTAAATGTCCACCCAAACAGCCGAAACCAGATATTCCCAAGGCCAGGGGAAGGAAGAAAAAGAAAGTTTATGGACAGCCCTTCAAGAAAAAATCTACAGAAGAAATAGACATGGTAAAGAGTGTGACGTAATTTTGTACCCTCAAATCAGTAGATTTTGAAAATATTAGTTTACCAGTGTCCATTTGTCTGTCTGTCTGCAAAAAACTTTTGTTAACTGCAAACTATACATTTTTGCTTTACCTCAATGCCATTGAAGTTTTAATGCTCATACTTTGCATAAAAGGTTTCCTCTCATCAATCCACATCTTTGAAGATCAGGTCATCTAATAACATCAAGGTCAATTTTAAAGGTCAGACTTCTAAAAAAATTGCAGTTTTGAGGGCACAAGTGTTTTTCAAACACATTTTGTTACTTGCTTATCTGTTTTTGAAACAAAAAAATTGATGTGTTTTCATCTCTCTTTCAAACACCTATGTTGCCACCGTCATAGTGCAGCTGGTAGCTCTTCGGAGTGTCAATCTAGAGGTCCTTGGATTGATCTCTGATGGCAGCACTCAGACTTTCTGACTATTTGTCTTCCACCAATGGGATGATAATCGTAGACCTGTGTTGGATAGCAGCTGGAGGCTAAGAAAGAATGTGATGGTAGTACTGGTGTGAGAAATACCTGGAATCTAGTGTAAGGTGCTCCAGCAGCCGTGAAATGACTGAAATGATGTTAAAAAGCGGCGTAAAATCCAATTCAATCAATCAATCAATCAATCAACCTATGTTGACTTAGGCGTCCATGTTGGAGGAATAATAAACTTGAATCTAGCTTGCATGTTTTTTTCTCAAAAGATTTTTCATGGAGAAAAGTAAGAAGTTGTGACACAAGTTCTTTATTTTTCTGCAGCCAAAAGCCAATATGGATACGGAGGTAAAAGAAGAAGCGGTTGAAGAAATAGAAAAGGAAGAAGATTGGGAACCACCCCCTAGTAAAAAGAAGAAGAGAAGTGGTTCTGGAAATAGGTAAGGAATTGTTGTAGTGTTTATTAGTTGAAGAGATAGAAAGAGAAGACGATGGCAGATCACTTCCTAGTCGAAAGAAGAAGAAAAGTGGTTCTTGAAATATAAATTTTTGTAGTGTTAATCAGTTGAAGAAATAGAAAGAGAAGAAGATTGGAAATCACTTCCTAGTCAAAAGAAGAAGTAGAGAAGTGGTTCTTGAAATAGATAAGGAATTGTTGTAGTGTTTATCGATTGAAGAAATAGAAAGGGGAGACGATTGGGAAACATCCTCTAGTAAAAAGAAAAAAGAGAAGTGGTTCTGGAAATTGGTGGGGAATTGTTGTAATGTATGATAGCGCAGTGGGAAACAGTTGTAACTGCCTTTTGATAGTTAGGCTGTTACAACTGTTTCACACTGAGTCATTGACATATTGTTTATCTCTCAGAGTTATTTTCTTCAAACTTTGCACTTGCAATCTGTGATGTTCAACTCACAAAAAATAATAAAGTAGTTTTTGGATTGCCATGTCATTTCTTAATAACTTTCAAAATTTTGATAACTTGACAAGATGATGCTGTAAAAGTAATGCTAAAACTCCCACATGCTGGCCTGGTGGATGCTCAAAAAATTCAGAGCTACAGATAGAGGGGGTATTTCAGATTTCAAATAGAATTATTTTGACAATACTTGCACAAATCCTATAGTGTGGGTAACCATTAGAATAATCTTTGACAAGACTATTCAATGAGTACCCACAACATAGGATTTCAGTGAGGAATAAAGAATTTAAACTGGCAATATCCCCACTTATTGGTATATCTGGACACATATTAACCCTTGTCATGCTGAATAAAAAAACCTTGGCATAATTATATATAAATCAAGTCAGCATTTGATTTTGAAAAAATAATTTCTGAAACTTTTCTGGTTTAAAAAGGATAAACAGGTGGTATAGACAAAGATCAGACTTCACACATGTGCAGGCTGATGTTTGTCTATAGCTCCTGCCAAGGCAGGAATATTCCGGGTTCAGCATGACAACAGTTAAGATAATAGTATAAAAAGGGCATAATTTATTAAAGATGCATTAAGAGTCTTCCTCTTTATATGCTCTACATTGTGAACCTAATCTTTCAGCCGTTTTGCCAATTTACCAAAACGAGAGAGTACCTACAGACTAGCAAAAAACTTGGATGCAGTAAGCAGGAAGGCCATGATTGTGTATGAGAGCAGTGAGATGTACGCTGAACAGAAAATTAGACGCAGGAGAAGTGTATGTATTATACTGGATAGATTTTACATCTGTTTTACATGAATGTGTAGGAGAGCAGTGACACGTACATTTAAAGGAAAATTAGACACAGGAAAAAATGTATGTATTATACTTGATAGATTTAATATTTGTTTTATATGATTGTATACAAGAGCAGTGAGATGTACATTTAACAGAAAAGTAGACACAGAAGAAGTGTATGTTTTATACTTGAAAGATTTAATATCTGTTTTACATGAATGTTTATGAGAGCAGTGAAATGTATGCTGAACTGAAAATTAGACACAGAAGAAGTGTATGTATTGTGGTTAGATGATATTGGATGGGCAGACATGAAATAAGGACTTTTATAAAATGAGTCATCAATTACACCGAGACATTTTTTAAGCCCCACCAATACAAGTGGGGTGGGAGTGTTATTGTTTTACAGTGGTCCTCCTGTCTGTCTCTGGCAACTTGAGACACATTACCAAATTCCTCAATGCAATTCACGATACAATGATTCTTGGTCTGATGATGGATCCCATCAAGACGAGTCTATAAATTCCAAGGTCAAAGTTTGGAAACAATGTTTTGGGGGCATTCCTGTTTCAAAAACACAGCTGGTTTTCTATGTTCGATGATCAGTTCAATAATTTCAGTATGTTACAAATTTAAATTTGATGGGTTTTTTTGTTGAACTTTTTATCGTTTGGGAATAGATATTTTTATATTTCAATCATTTAATGAACTGATGGTGATGAAGATAACAAGTTTTATGGCCAGTCAAAAATGATTGCTTGAACAAAATAAAGTCTAGTTGAAAGGAATCACAGAGAACACAAAAAAAAAATTTTATATTGGTGTGCCCTTCTTTGAATAAATCTCAATTCTCCATAGTTAGTGTTTTACATCATTTCTTGTCATGGTCATAACCCCTGGTTTGGCTGGAGGTAAAGACAAAGATCAACCTGGACATATTTCAGGATGTTCTGGGAGACCCGATGGGTGATTACTATTTTGATGACCCTTTTGGAGATTTTGTAGGAACTGGGTACCTACCACCTGCAGTGACTGGGAAAGATAAACCAAAAACAAACCAAAAATCAGGACAAAAGGAGTCACTATCTAAGGTTTGTTAACCCTTTAACCTGTTTTTCTGAAATGGATGGCTTACCTTCTTAAGTAATATCTGAGTATTTGTTTTTAGTTACATTGGCTGTAGGCCACTTGGCTATTGTAATTGGGATGTGGCGTTCGTCCATCTGTGCATCTGGTTGTAAACAGTTTCTTTAAAAATCTTGTCCTTAGAAACTGGCGGATGAATTTTAACCAGCATTCATAGGAATGATCCTTGGGTGACCCTCTTTCAAAGTTGTTCAAGGATTTTTTATCCAATTAATGACAAGGCTTTCATGTGCGTGGCTAATTTGCAAATATGGTAATATGTGACTTTCTTCAAAATGTGACTGATGAATATCAACCAAATTTCACATAAGTGATTCTTGAATGACCCTTTATCAGTCTACAAAAAATATTGTGATCAGATGAAAGTGTTTTATGGACAGATGTCATTTCCATATGTTATACAATGGAAACTTTGAAAATCATTTTATTCAGAACCTAATTGATGGATATCAACCAAATTTCACAGGAATGATCCTTGTGGCACCCTTTATCAAACTAGAAAGAATATTATGATAAGATGAAAATTATAGCTTTTACTTCTATATGTTATATAGTGAAAATTTTGAAAATCATTTTCTCAGAACCTAATTGATGGATATCAAGCAAATTTTACTTAAGTGAGGCTTAGGTGACCCCATATCAGACTACCAAAAAATATTTTGATTTAATGAAAGATGTGTCTTTTATGGATGGAGGTCATTTCTCAATATCTGAAATGGTTGAAACTTTGAAAATCCTAAATGATTGATATCAAGCAAATTTCTCGAGTGTTCTTTTTGTAATCCCTTATCAGACTGCACAAAACTATTGTAATTGCATGAAATATGTATAAAACAGGTGGAGGTCAATTTTCTATATGTTATTCATTGATCATGTTTTTCTTTGAAGAAATATTTCAGCATGTGACTACTCATTCTTGTAGAAAAAAGAAAGGGGCAAATACACTTAAACTATTGTCTTATCATTTCAGTATATTCAGACCTGTGGAGCGAATCAGCTTCTCAAGAAGCTCTTGTTGATAATTTTTTTTTCAAGTAAAAATCAATTTTAAAGCAATGAACATTTTTGACCACAATGTAGTCTGTATTTTGGAGAAAACCCAAGGTATTGCCATAGCCTTAGTGTCTTTGTCTTTTTGGTTGTCCTGTGAAAAGATTTTGTGATATCTTTGGTATTACTTATACTTTTTCTATCAAGGGAGTTAACTATAGGGGTATTTTGTGCGAATGATACCCCTTAGATTATTTATTGAATATCCACCACCAACGCAGGCACCTTGGTGCTGTATTGTTCAAAGGTACAAAGATTAACCTTGTAATTTCAGTTGAACCCTGATACAGGAGTATTGGAGATATCGGACGAATCTGATGACAATACAATGGAAGATCCTGGTACATGTGCGAGAAGCCTCATATACAATGGCAACTATAACATGTAAGTATTGTATATATCACAGTTTTAGTCTGATGACAATGCGATGGAAGATGCTGGTACATGTGCGAGAAGTCTCATGTACACTGGTAACTATAATATGTAAGTATTGGAGATGTCACCCTTAATCTGATGACAATATGATTGAAGATCCTGGTATATGAGCTAGAAGCCTCATGTACACTGGTAACTATAATGTGTAAGTAATATAGATGGCACTATTTTAGATTCATCTTTGGATCAAATAGCCACCAAGCACATTATTTGATGAGTCAGTTCTGTAACTGCCTAGATGGTTATATGCAGTTATAACTATTTTGCACTGACCCATCAACATTTTCAGAATAAATTAGCTCATAATATTATGACAAATATATTTAACATTACAGGTGTTAAGCTTCAAAATGCTTATATTTGAGCCTGTGGGTGACATTTCCAACAATTTTACATGTCCGTGTTGTGAAGACCAAGACCAGACTGTGCATGTGCACAATCTGATCAGAATCTTCACTACGCGCTGTAAAGATTGCTAAGGACCTCATGTCACCGGCCACAATCGGAGAATGTTTTTAATGCAGTGGTGCATGTCAAAACCTCTCAATCTATGTTAGTCACACACTCATGAAATTTTTGGAAATGTCAAGCACAGGCTCATTTAAGGATTCAGTTAAAGTTAAATCTGTAGAAATCATCAATAAGTTCCAAATTGATGCATCATGATTCTCTGTTGCAGGGTTCATTCTAGAATTGAAAATGGCTGGGTCATATGGCCCCCTCAAAACTTAGACTGGGGCCATTTCATAAAATAAGGGGTCAAATCTTTTTTGTTGAAAAATTAGATAAGTCAATAATAAAAAAATATTATTGTTTATTATCCTTGTCAATGCAAAATTATGAAAAAGGTGGTATCATGTAAAAACTTGCTTACAAATATTCTGACTACCCACTTTACTAACATAGACTGAATGTACTTTGATTATAAACTATTCGTAGGTACTTTGGATTATCTGGATTTTACCAAAAGTCTATTGGAAATTTTAAAAGGCAGAATTCTTTTTTTTTTTTCATTTACAACAGGGCACTCACTTACTAATAAGTAACATCTGTAAGTGTAATTAATGAATGGTAAATAGTATGATAATCAACTTTTCAAATGATATTGGAAATAGCACAAGGCAATCGCCCCATTGTTTTGTTGTTTACTTCTGGTTTAACAGGGCTATCTAAAACACAAAGAAAAGGTTCATTTTAGTGGGGATCACATCAATTTGAAAAGTATTTATTATGTGGAAGTTTATTTCTTTTGTTGATCAATGAATTGAAATTGGTGTTTTGGTAAGAAAATGAGAGTCATCTTTGATTCTTTAACGTTCTGGACCAAAAAATGCCGAGAATAATGTGCCCCTGTTCGGCACAGCTGCTGTTAAATTCTAGAGCCATTTATGAAAAATATGCATGAATTACACAAGGGCGCGCTCTAGAATGAACACAGCTGCTGTATCAAGCAAATAACTGCCCTTCACAGCCATTACTTTTCTTTCCTTTATTTCCCTTCCTTATAAATATTGGACTATAATTTCTTCTTTTCCTATTATGACTCCAATTATTTTATTACTCGGATATGTCATGATAAGTGATTTTATGGGATTCATGTAGTTTTCAAAGAATGATCCATATCATGTGACTATTATGTATATTGTCAGGGTTTGATTGTATTCTCTAAACTTTTCCTGTGGCTGTATATTTTGTGACAAAAGCACTCTTACCGGTATTCTATTTGTAGATAGCTTTAAAATGATGACAAGAAAGTGACATATTGAAAAAAAATAATAGAAATTAGATATTTGAGCTTTATACAGCATAAAACTTTCATTCACATTTCAGTAATCGATATGAGAAGAAGCAACCCAGTGGTGATTCCTTCAGTTCAAAACACTCTAGGTCAGCAGCAAGCTCAAAGCATGCTGGGAAGGATGAAGTGATAGAATTACCGGATTCAGATGATGAAAGCCAAACTAAGAAAGCTGTTTCACAACTAACAGTATCACAGAGACTTGGTCTTGCAAAAAAGGTATGAACTTCTTCAATACTAGTTAGTCACACAATTACAGTCAAACCTATATTAAGCAAGCACCAAAGGGACATTTAAAAAATGCTTGCTTATGACAGGTGCTTGCTTAATACAGGTAAATTTCATTGCAATTGGTTCATTTCAGAACTAGGTGGCAGCTTGGTTAAGACAGGCTGCTTCCTGAATTCAGTTGGCTGCTAATACAAGTTTGACTGTAATAGGTATAGTGTGGTTATATTGACTTGGATCTGACCCCTGCTATTTAGATGAATAAAAATCTGATTATTCCTACTCGGCTTTGCATGTGCCTTCATAGGAATTAATAACAAACGATATTGAATGTATTATACGTATTGTTCATTGAAAAATTATGTCGGTAATTGTTATTTAAGCATTTTTTCCACAGAGGTCAAATTCGGGTCAAATTAACCAGGCTATAGTTCATCCCTTATGTCTATGAAATGAGCCTGTGCCTGAAATGACAAACAATTTCAAATATGCACTATGCAAAGACTGGTCAGCCCGTGCATCTGCGCAGTCTGACCAGAGTCTTCACTACACACATTATAGATGAATAAGATCTTTTAGTATCTGTATACAGTCAGGCAATCTTCGTACTACACTGGTAGCTGCCTAGGCTACTATATGAGCATGTGCATGACATTTCAAACAATTTCCTGTGTGCAAGACAGACATATGTTGAGCAGCCTAGACAATCATATAATGCATTAAAATAAGTCTTGGACAGCAACTTTAGTTCCATGATCATCTATTGAGTGCCTAGTGAAGACTCTGATCAGACTGTACGGCTGCACATTTGAAATTGTTGGAAATGTCATGCACATGCTCATATGTTTGTGGGTTGCGCATATGTTAAATTGTTGGAAATGTAACACACAGGCTCAAATAATTTGTCATCACCTGGATATCAGGATTCTTCACTTGACATCATTGAAGAACTGAAGAAAGTTATTTCTTATTTCATGGGTGTGTGAATCAAAAAGAGATCACAAGTTTGAAAAGGTTTTAAATTTCATAGCTCCATGAATTAAAAAAAAAATATACTCTCTTCATAGCTAATAATTTATCATGAAGCTAAAATGTTTAGTTCTATAATGAGTCAGAGACAGATTTCTTATTAGACTATTTTGTGCCGAGCTTTCAAAATATTTAGGAATGAAACCAATTTTTAGCATCACTGGCTGAAGGCCAGCGAGCTATTGTCATGGCGGAGTTTCCATCGTGTGTCAGTGTGTCAATCCATGCTTAAACTTTTTCTTTAAACATTTTCTCCTCCAAAACCAATGGGCAGATTTTAACGAAACTTTCATAGAAATGATCCTTGAGTGACCCTCTTCTTAAATTGTTAAAGAAATTATGATTTACTCCCAAATATGGGCGTGGCTTTTTTCATCATAAAATCTTAAAAATATTCTCCTCCCAAACCTTTGGGCCGATTGCAATGAAACTTGGTATGGATGTTCCTTGGGTGACCCTTTACTAAAATAGGTAGAAAAATTGATTGACCTCCAAACATGGGTTTGGCAGGGCAGGCATTATTTTCATGTTAAAATCTGTAAAAATCTGTCTCCTCCAAAACCATTGGGCCATAATCAATAAAACTTGGCATGGATGTTCCTTGGATGACCTTTCACTTAAATCGTTCAAGGAATTTTAATGGACCCCCTAAATATGGGCATGGCAGCTGGCAGGGCAAAAGTCAGGGGTTATTAAAGCCAGTGGAGCAATAAGGCCCTCTTGGGCCCCTTGTTTAGTCTGAATGCATGAACTGTCTTTGACAGGACTGAAATTAGATTTAAATAATGTGAAAAAATGCAAGCAATTCAAAAGCTTTGGGATTCGTTTAATTGATTGTGAAAAATTTGCATAATTTATTATTTCTTTATTTTTAGCTCACCTGAGCACAAAGTGCTCAAGGTGAGCTATTGGGATCGTAGAATGTCCATCGTCAGTCGTCCGTCGTGCGTCGTCCGCCGTGCGTCGTCCACAATTTCTTTAAACATCTTCTCCTCCTAAACCAGTGGGCCAATCTTGATGAAACTTGGCAGGGATGTTCCTTGGGTTAAGCTCTACCAAAGTTGTTCAAATAAATGAAATCCACCCTTAACTTTTCCTTTACCCTTAACAAAAAGGGTGAAAATATGAAAATCTTTAAAAATCTTCTTCTCTGAAACCAGAAGGCAGACAGCTTTCATATTTTGTATGTAGCATCATCTAGTGGACCTCTACCAAGTTTGTTCATATCAAGACCCTGGGGTCATATTTGGGCTTTGCCCGGGCGCAACCCTTTTTACATAGAATCAAAGAGCGAAAATCTTTAAAAATCTTCTTCTCTGTAACCAGATGGCAGACAGCTTAAATATTTGGTGTGTAGCATCATCTAGTGGGCCTCTACCAAGTTTGTTCATAACAAGACCCTTGGGTCATATTTGGGCTTTGCACGGGTGCATCCATATATCTCTTATGAGCACGAAGGGTAAAAAAATAAAAATCTTCAAAAATTTTCTTCTCTGAAACCAGCAGGCAGACAGCTTTCATATTTGGTATGTAGCATCATCTAGTGGACCTCTACCAAGTTTGTTCATATCAAGACCCTTGGGTCATGTTTGGGCTTTGCCTGGGCGCAACCCTTTTTACATAGAATCAAAGAGTGAAAATCTTATAAATCTTCTTTAATCGAAACCAGAGGGCACACTGCTTTCATTTTTTGGTATATAGCATCATCTTGTGGGCCCCTACCAAGTTTGTTCATATCAAGACCCTTGGGTCATATTTGGGCTCCACCCGGGCGCATCCCTTTCAGCTCATCTGAGCATGATGGGTGAAAATGGGAAAACCGTCAAAAATCTTCATCTCTGAAACCAGAAGGTAGACAGCTTTCGTATTTGGAATGTAGCATCATCTTATGGACCTCTTCCAAGTTTGTTCATATCAAGACCCTTGGGTCAGTTTTGGGGTCCAACCGGGTGCATCCCTTTTTACATAGAATCAAAGAGCAAAAAGGCATATCTGTCTTGCTCTTCGCTGAAAACGTTCCATGGTATTGATCTTAGGCAATTATCTTCTTTTTGACATCTGCCTATCTAATTAATGTGATGTCCCAGGGGTCATAGAGACTCAGGTGAGCGATCTAGGACCATCTTGGTCCTCTTGTTTTATCTTACAGAGAGAATCTCAAATGGAGGCCAGTAAATGGAAGACTCAGATGGTTTGTTTGAAAGCAAAGAAGAAAGCAGACGACAAGTCAAGCAATCCACAATCAGAGATCAAACTTCTAGAAATTATCTCAAACTGTAATTGGGAGTCTGATCGAACTAACATGCTCTCTAAGATCTCACATATTATCTCAAAGGACTACACCGAGAACTTTATTACAATGTGGCAGAACTATGTGTTACAATTTCTACCTAAAGCAGATAAACCCGCTGTTATACCACCAGAATTACAGTCTAAATTACCCAACAGTATGTACTCTATACGTGTTAGGGTTACTCAAAATATCACAGATATCGAAAAAGCAGAAAATGAGGTAAAAGAAGAAGTAGAGAAGGAAGAAATGAGTGAAGAAAGTATGAAAAATATGACAGAAGAAGAGAGAAAGAATTTTTGTGTCAAACAGCAGGGTAAACTGATTGAGAAAATAAAATTTGCCGAACGATTACGTGATCTCATTAAAAATGAGGAGGGTAAAGGGATATCATCAAAGTTTTCTGTGTCTTTAGAAGGTATTGAGAAAGCGTTGAAGAGATACAAGACACAGTTATATAAGGCCTATACAGGCACAAGCAACAAATCACTGACACAGATAAAACAAGCTATACAAGCATTGAAGAAGGACGGTCCAACCTCGTCCAATATCCAACAAATTACAAGTAGTGACGGTATAGTGATGCCCAGTGGTTGTGGGGTATCAACTGGAACACTGTCCAGACTTCAGGCAAATCAGGGATTAAAAATACATAACTCTGTTACATTACCTAGTGGTAATAAGTCTTTCATCTCTCTAGAATCTTTACAACAAAACAATACACTATCTAGTGGTAATATTACTGTTAAGAATCAGGAAAGTCCGCAGCCACTTCTCTTACCAAGACCATTATCTCTTACTGGTTCTACTTTAATACCCAGTGGACCTGCTCTTATAGCCACTGGCAGCTCTGGCCATTCAGGTCTGTCTGTATCAACAGCCAAACCAGTAGTAAATCCCAGTGGGAAGGAAGTGTTTTTGATCCCATTGCAGGACAATAATGCTGGAAAATGGGATCCTAAATCAAATCCAGTGTTCAGTGCTAAAGTTACAATGATTGCTACAGATAGTAGTAGCTCAAGTCTGAAAAACAGTATTGTAAATTTAACCCCCGTCCCGTCAACATTACCATTACGAGTTGTGACTTCCCCCAGATTACCAACAACAACTAAATATATGAAACCAATGCTCAATCCTGCTCTTACAGCTTACGCCAATGCTCCTTCGTTACCTGGTCATTTCCGCAACAAGCAGCCTGGCGGGGGAAATCCTCAAATCTTGTTCAACTCTCTACAGCAAGTTACCTCTGGATCTCCCATAATGCACCAAGTCCAGTCAGTAATGTCACAGCGAATGTCTATGAAACCACAGACGGGTTCTCCACGAACTGTGACTCCTATAGGATTGACTAGACCACAAGTGTCGAACACTAGTCAAGTTCCAGTTGGAGGAAATATGGTGAGACCTTTAAAGGCTGGAGCTTTTAACTCCTTTCCACCAATTCGCTATGCTACCCCATATCTTAATGCATCATCAGGTCAAGTTAATTTAGTGCCAACAACAAACTCAAATGGTAAACAAATGATATTATTGCCTGTATCAACAACATCAGGTTCGGCTACGAGTGGTGGACAGGCGATGATTGCCGTCCCAGTCTCGAGTATAACAGCAGTTCTACCTCCTACCTCCAAACCTATACGCATGGTGACTCCTCTAGTTAACAATACTAAACCTGAAGCTGGACTTGTACACAGACACTCGCCTTTAACTGTGGAAAATCATGAAAGTGTTCCTAAAACTGATCTCCTAGATAAACAAATTAATAGTGCAGCTGATGAAATACGACCTCTGACTGGTTCTGATGTAAATAAAGACACTAAAACATTAGAAGTGACAGTGATTAAATCGACAAAAGAAGTTGCAGATTTACAAGCTAATGAAAATAGTGGTGTGTTGGATACACATGAAAATGAATCAAATAATATATCAACTATAGATAAAAAGGGTAGTGTAGGCAGTAAACATGACAATGAAACAAATCATAAATTAACTGAAAATGAAAACAATAGTGTTACAGCTGAATTAGATAAAGCAGAAACTAAGCCTGAAACTGAAGAAGCTTCATCACAAGAACAACCTGACATTAAAGGTACTATTTCTAAACCTCAGGATATAAACTCTAGTGAAATAAGTGTTAATGTGGTGAAGGAGGAGGCTGACGATGTTTGTCGTAAGAGGAAGGGAGAGGAATTGGAGGCGGATGAACCTCCAATGAAATCAATCAAACAGGAAACTTCAACAGAAAAAGAAGCACCATCAAAAGTCAGCTTACGTAGAAGTTCTGTTGAATCTGAGGTATGTAGGAGTAACTTTTAGACATTTGAGCCAGTACATGACATTTCCAACAGTTTCAATTGCACCTCAGACTGTCAATTTGAAGGTCCAAGGTTCGATCCCTGATGGCCGCACTCATCCTTTCCAACTATTTGTCTCCCAACAATGGGTAGATAGTTGTAGACCAATCTGGGATAGCAGCTGGACGCTAGGAAAGGATGATATAATAGAACTGGTGTGTGAAATACCAGAATTTGTTGTTAGGTACCCTAGCCCCTGCAATTGATAGCTGAAAGTTTGTTGAAAGCAGTGTAAAACGCCATTGAAACAAAAATCAAACAATTACATTGTAGTTTCAAATGTGTGCCAACCTAAGACTATGGCCAGCCTCTGCATTCGCCCAGTCTGACCAAATTTCTAGATTCTTTGCTATGGGCTCTGTAAATCCTTTAAAGCAATAAGAAAAGTATTATTATTACATTTTTCTGCTGTCCAGTCTTTGAAATGTTTGTCAATATCACACTTGTGAAATTATTGGAAATGCCACACACAGGTTCATTTGGATATCATCCATTGCAGTTATTGTAGGGGTTTACACATACTGATTTTCATTAAAAATTTACAGGGACCTCTTGAAGCTTTCAAGGGGTTAGTGCAAAACTATTGTTAGTGCCTATAAATACATAGGCACTTACAGTAGGTGTGCTCTGACCCTTGATTTGTCAATTCACAAGGTAACTTTGTTGTGATATAAGTGACAAATTATTAGCTCACCTGAGCACGAAGTGCTCAAGGTGAGCTTTTGTGGGTAGGTGGATGTCCGTCGTGCGTCGTCCGTCCGTCAACATTTACCTTGTATGCACTCTAGAGGCCACATTTTTTGCCTGATCAACCTGAAATTCGGTCAGATTGATTGTCTTGATAAAATCTCGGACGAGTTCGAAATTGGGTCAACTGGGGTCAAAAACTGGGTCACAGGGTCAAATCTTAGAAAAACCTTGTATACACTCTAGAGGCCACATTTTTTGCCTGGTCAATCTGAAATTTGGTCAGAATGATTGTCTTAATGAAATCTTGGATAAGTTCAAATTTGGGTCAACTGGGGTCAAAAACTAGGTCATGGGGTCAAATCTTAGAAAAACCCTGTATGCACTTAAGAGGCCACATTTTTTTCCCAATCAACCTGAAATTTGGTCAGAATGATTTTCTTGATCAAATCTTGGATGAGTTCGAATTTTGGTCAACTGGGGTCAAAAACTAGGTCACAGGGTGAAATCATAGAGAACCCTTGTATGTACTCTAGAGCCCACATTTTTTGCCCAATCAACCTGAAATTTGGTTAGAATTATTGTCATGATAAAATCTTGGACAATTTTGGAATTGGGTCAAGTGGGGTCAATAACTAGATCACGGGGTCAAACCTTAGTAAAACCCTCTATGCACTCTAGAGGCCACATTTTTTACCCAATCAACCTGAAATTTGGTCAGAATGATAAATCTCAGACGAGTTTGAAATTAGGTCAAGTGGGGTCAAAAACTTGGTCATTGGCTCACATCTTAGAATAATCTTGTATGCACACTAGAGGCCACATTTTTTGCCCGATCAACCTGAAATTTGTTCAGAATTCATCATCCTTTTTCTAAACCTACTTTAAACAATTTTTGACGGTTCATTCAGGTGAGCGATTTAGGGCCACTATGGCCCTCTTGTTTAGAAAGAAATTAACCCAATGGAGCAAATAAAGCTATTTAGTAGACTATTTCAGCTAGTCGATCAATTGAATTCTTTGAACTATCTCTCCAAGACTACAAAAAGTGTAGGATGGTCTAAATTGAGAGAGTTGATAAATAACAGTTCAAAATCAAACTAAAAAATAAGACCCTTCTTAAGTAGAGATCCAACACTATTTTACTTAATTTGAGTCTCAGGGGAAAGTTTTTAAATATTTTACATGTCCAAAAGCAAAGTTGAATATCAAGTTCTAAAGTTGTAAAATAGAACAAAAATGGCGAAAAAAATAATTGAACCTCTTCTATTCAACAAAAAAATTAATACCTTCACCTTTGAGTTGAATACTTTTCTATACTGAATTTAATTGAATTTAAAGAAAGACCATTTCACAATAATTATGAAAATGATATTGAATCAATGTAATAATTTTGATATATAGTATCACTCATATATGATCAGTGAAATTGTTTATTTGCTTAATTGAAATCTTTTATTCCCCTACATTGCTATCTTCCCCCAGAATCGATAGATTGAGGAGGATGGGTGGAGGGGCTATTATTTTATCAGAATCCGCTTTTCAGTCTGTATGTAAAAACTTTACCTGTGATCTTAAAAATTGTCCCTTTACTTCAATACTTTCCTATAACTTTATTACTATTTGAACTACAATTCACATATTCCCTCATATTTGGCATGAAGGTTCATCACATCAATTACCACCATTGAAGGTCAAGGTCACCAATCTAATATTAAGATCAAACTTTTAGAGCAATGCCATTCAAGGGTATTAGTGGTCTTGAAAATGGTCATATTATTGATTCAATAAATCATAATTAAAACTCTCCATAATATTGATCATATTATGGTCCAACAATGGTATTAAAATGGTCTGTCATAATATGATTTATATTTTGATGCAGGGTTCCGATATTGACATCATGTCACTGGATGACATCACAGATCTGTCACGGGTACAAAACCTGAGTCGTAGAAAACCACAGCACACCATGTCTTTAGCTCAAGATGACTTTCAGATTAAACAGGTATGAGTAACTTTATATACCCTCTATGCATATTATTTGCAGTGATTTCTATGTTTCTGCATAGAAAGATAGAGGTCATATTGTTTTTGTCCTGTCTATCTCTAAATTTGACATACAAATCATGTTGATTTTGTTGTTGATAGACCAAGTACCTAAAGCTTGAATAAAGCACTGGATACAACTCTTTGTTTGTCCAACAATGATTTGCTTAATCAGATTTGGGCAACGCACATGCAATGAGGATCGCCTTGTCTGTCTATCAGTCCATCAATCAATCCGCCTGTCTGTAGACCTTTTTCATTTCCGGACTTCTAGAGAACAAATCAACCTAGAATCAGAAAATTTCATGCGAATGCTGCTTATGACCCAAGGAAGTTCCCTATTGTTTTAGGGTCACATAGGTCAAGGTCACAGTCAGTATTTGTTTAATTTTTGTTTCCGGACTCTTACTCAAGTAGCAGGCGACCTAATATCATGAAACTTCATGCAAAACCCGCTTATGATCCAAGGAAGTGCCCTATTGTTTTTTGGTCACATAGGTCAAAGGTCAAGGTCACAGTCAACCTTTGTTAAATTTTTGTTAGACCTCTTCGTTTCCAGGCTTTAACTTAAGAATCAAGTTACCTAGAATAAATCAATCATATCTATCTTGAATTCTCAATAATTGATGCAAACACATCCCTCACTAGTAATAGCACTTATATTTGGACCAAGCACTGTAGGGGGGATTAGTCTGCTTTGCGACAGCTCTGGTTTTGTATCCAAACCTTTCTATAGAGTGAATGGTGAATACTCTGACCAGGCTTTATGGATGCATAAGCTGATCTGAGTCTTTATACGAAGGGTAGATATTGAAGGATCAGTGTAAAATTATTGTTAATGTCTATATATTTATTAAAATGTATAATTATTTAGAATGTTACAAACTGGTCTGGTTTTCAGTGGACTGACTAGGGTATAAAATATTTAAAAAAATTCATTTGAAATAAGTGCTCCATGAATCTTTTCATAGAGTTGCTTTAAGGCAGTGGACCTGTGAGTGGACCTATGATAGTTCTGCCACATTTTGGAACCCATGATCTTTCACAATGTTAACCGAAATTTCCTTATAAAATCATTAGAAAACCTCGGTTAAAGCTGTTGAAATTCATATCTTCAGAAACACTGCAAACTGTTACGGGTCCACTACTTTTAAAAGAGAAGGTTTTGTATTCCAAATTATATAATATTCAGCTAGTGCTTTTAACAAAATTCAGGTCATTTATTGAGGGGGGAAAAATAACTCAAACTGAAAAAAATGGCCACAATTATGTCTAAGATCTTTATTTCTCAATTTAACCCTTTGTTGTGGGTAATGATTGGAATCATCTCAAAGAGTATGTTGTTGTTAAATGTAATTTGAGCCCATGCGTGACATTTCCAACAATTTGACTTCTGCGTGAATTGCAAACATTTAGCAGCCTAGACAGTTACAAAGTGTAATAAGAAGATTGCATAACTGTTTACAGACACTTAAAGACATTATTTATTACAAATCGCATAGTGAAGACTCTGGCCTGACTGTACGGATGCACAGACTGGCCAGAATTTTTTGCTTTGCGCCCATTTTACATTGTTGGAAATATCACGCACAGGCTCATTTGATATTTTTTTCTCCAGATGAGAGTTAAATCCAATGAAAAGGGAACCAAACTTGTAGACTACTCAAACCCGAACATCTACTATGCTCGTTCAAGACGTAATATCATGAAGCGATGTAAAGATGAACTGTCAAAGGTTACATTCAAGTATAATTCTGAGATTCGTCAATTTTCATCTGCCATTCCACAACAGTTTATACTCAGTGAGGTAAGAACATAGATGCATTTGTTACAGGGTTTGACCTGAAGGACATGCAGCATGGTTACATCTACCTGTCCTCCCTAAAATCCGCAGGTCTCGGGGGCCGAGGTCTGGTGTTAGTGTTGATCCCTGTGTTAGATTGAGAGGAAAAATCCAGTGAGACAAGAATCTTAAGACGTCCTAGATAATGATTTTCTATATTTGGGTAAATATATTTGATGTTCAGTGCTCAAGACAACTCTATTGAGCCAATACTGTGCAAGCTTCTTTTCCTTATTTAGAATTCTTTAGATTTTATTAAGTGGTTTAAAAATCTAGCTCTTTAGAACACTTTGTCTTAAAAATCTTGAGGAAGAAGCAATGTACATGTAAACGACACAATGAAAAGAGTGGCATTAAAGTATAATGACAAAAAACAATGAAATATAGAACCCTTTTTCAATTTGTAAAGTGTGTAATTTAAATCAGAATTATATGAGAGTATGATGAAGTTTGGCAGTGAGATTATCAAGTAATAATTTATCAATATTTCACGAGAAAGCGTGAAATAAGCGTGAAATAATTATTGTAAATTTCAGGCCAAAAAGTTGATAAAGGCCCTTGAGGAGAAGGAAGCTAGACTAACAGAGAGTATGGCTGATGGCACGCAGTACCAACTTAGTTTGAAAAATAAACTACAGAGTCAGATAGGTGAGAACATACTTGTGATCTAGTTTGACTCTACAACCAGGGTTTGACCTTCAAAATCTGAAAATTTCCTTTTTTCAATCTCTTTAAAATTTACTTCCATAGGCAGACAGCATTCATTATTTGTATGTAATCTCATGTTTTGGACCTCAAGTTTGTTCATGTCATGCACCTGGAGTAAGATTTTGAATATGCATGGGTACATCTGATTTTACATAAAAACATTGAAGGAAATCTCTACATTTTCTTTTACATAGAAACAAATTAGGAAATATTTCAATCATTTTCTATCCTTAAAACAGTCTAGGGTATTTATAATATGTAGAAACTATCTTCTAGGGGCCAATTGCCTATCTCGTTTATGTGCTGTTAAACTGTTCTTGTTTAATTAGAAAAACAGTTGGTATAGACTAAGATCAGACTGCACTCATATGCAGGCTGATCTTTGTCTATACCTTCTGCCAAAGCAGGAATATTCTGAATGCAGCATGAAAAGTGTTTAATACATTACTTTTTATACCCCCCACCTACGAAGTAGAGGGGGGTATATTGGTTTCACCATGTCTGTCTGTCTGTCCATCTGTCTGTCCGTCCATCCGTCCGTGGATCTTTTCGTTTCCGGACTCTAACTCAAGAACTAAATGACCTACAATCATGAAACTTTATACAAATGTTCCTTATGACCCAATAAAGTGCCCTATCATTTTTGGGTTACAAAGGTCAAAGATGTAGGTCACGGTAAATTTTTGTTCAATTTTCGTTTCTGGACTCTAACTCAAGAACCAAGTGGCCTACAATCCTGAAACCTTATACAAATGTTCCCTATGACCCAAGGAAGTGCCCTATTGTTTTTTGGTCATATAGGTCAAAGGTCAAGGTCACAGTCAATTTTTGTTCAATTTCATTTCTGGACTCTTAACTCAAAAACCAAGTGACCTAGAATCATGAAACTTCATGCAAATGCTACATATGACCTCAATATTAGTTGCAAACACATCCTGCACTAATAGCACTTACATTCTGACAAAGCGCTTGTGGGGGGTATTAGTCCGCTATGCGACAGTTCTAGTTTATTCTGAATCTTTTAAACTACAGTATATCTTGTGTTAAGCAACCACATTTGGAACAGATAAAAAGCAGTGGCTTATTGAAATGGTCAATTTATACTTTATTTCATGATAATTAAAACAGGTCTTTTTGATAGTATGCACAAGTGTATAGAATGTCGGGTAAGTATTACTTACTGAATTCTATTATCTTGAAACCCATTAGAATCGTCCAATTGAGACGATTCTAATGGGTTTCCGCAACATAAAATTTAACAATAACAAATGTTCCTTATAAAATGCCCACCTTTTCAGAGATTTTGCTTCATTAAATGGACTTTTTTATATTGGTCGCTTGATAAAATATGTAGCTAAATAGATGTGGACATTTGAGCAATATCGACTATAAAGCTTTATCAAAGTTTGGAATCTTACTGAAATTATTGCCATTTTCAGATGCCTTTGTAAGTATGGGTGTTCCAGAACAAGTAATACAAAACTTTCTAAAGGGTATATTTAAAGCCACATCAAGTTTGTACCCAAAGAAGATAAAACCGCTCGGTAAAGATGCTGGTGAGATGGAAGATTGTGATGCTGATCTGGATTACCAGCAACTCAGTACATCCGATGTGTTACAGAGTAAGAATACAGTTTTAGAGAAAGTTCTTGACGCTATCGGTGATTACCCATCAGAAGAGTCACAGCATTCAGAAGATCATTCAAACTTTATACTGAAAAAACTGGAAAGTTTGGATTCAGGTGTTTATGTCGATCATGCAGAATATGACGAGACAGAGTTACCGTCTAACAGTAGTAATGTCGGCAGAGTTGTTGATTTAGACAGTGGTAGTGAGGATGAAATTCGTAGTTCAACGGGCGATGTTCTCATGGAGAATGATATCATCGAGGATGAAGGGGGTGGTGGTGTTAATGAGGCGGAGGAAGCGGAAAAAGAATTCCAGTCAACTATAAAAACGGAACCTGTTGATGAAGCTGTGCCTCTTTGATGCAGTTTTATTGAAGACAAAGCAAAAGTACTGAATTAGTGTATTGGTCAATAATAAATAATTTCCAAAATTTCCATAGATAAAAAATAGTATTATCAAATTATGTGATAGACACTAATATTGTTCATATATGGGCAATATTGAAAATGAATTCAATATTTAATGTTATTGTCAATACAATAGATAAGACTAGTTATATCCTGAGAAACAATTTTTCCGTTCGGGCACTGTGTTCATGTTTCCAAGAATTTCATTATGAAAAAACAAGAAATACTACTTGTATTTCCAGATAATTCTCATTTTGTATCGCAGCATCTTCAAAGGCAAAGGGATGTAACTCCTGTTTGTTCCTTACTATTGTTTGTAAGGAACATAGTGGACTTACGACCCTTGGCTTGCAAATATGCTAAAAGGGAAACTCCACTTTGTTCCTTACAAACATGAGTAAGGAACAAAGTGGCGTTAGAATTCTTCGCTTTGCAAAAACATTATTATAGGCCCTAATGGTAGAATTTATGCTCTCTTTCACTTTTCTTCAAAAGTTAAATTTTAACACTTTCCTGTTTTTCAAAATTTTGGACCTGTCCAAATTCAACGGTTTTGCAGACGAAAATTTCAAGTGGATTTAATTTGAAAAATGACCATTCAGTAGGGTAGAAAATAGAGTGGAAAAAGAAGAAATTGCTTGTCAGAAGCAATTTCTTATTTTTTCACAATGTTTTCTCAATCATAAAATCACAGGCACGTAAAAAGCAGGGATTAAACAGCAAAGGGTTAAGACATGAAGAGAGTATTTATTGATTTCATGAAGGAATGAAACTCATGTATGAATCCACTTGGCTTGTTCATACAGTGGGATTAGGTTTTTAGTGACTATCCTCAATGAAATCAACAAAAACTCTTTGTCTGTTAAACCATTTTCTTCTTTTAACAAATTCCTTAATGAAAATTAAGCTTTTTCGATTCAGTTGTAAAAAACTGGTCATAATTTCAGGGTCAGTTGCAAAGTATGAAATTGATGGCCATGAGCTTTTGTTTAATTGTGAAAAACTTGAGTACCATTTTAAAGGTAGATGTTTGATACTTAAAAGGCAGTGAAAGCTTAGACCATGCTGCACATCTGTGCAGACTGATCTATGTCTACTTGAATTTTGTTTGCCAAAGCTTGGTAGTCTGATGAAAAACGCTGTGAACAGCATGAGAAGGGAAACAGATTACCAGTTTATTATCACATTTTCTTCAATGCTTTTCGGTGGTTTATCGAGAAATAACGGTTGATTATCACTTGATAATATCATCCAGAAGCAGTGAAATTATCAAAAACTTATACCCTGCTTTTGTGCATTTCATCCTTTCACATGTCATCTATGCTGGGTGAAATAAGTGATGTCACAATGAACATTGCATAGCAATCGCATGCAAAATGAGGAGCTTAGCAAAAATATGTCCTTGCAATAAAGAAATAGAATAATCGTTTGGGTTTTTTTTGAGTAAGATTGATTAATATTTCATTTCATGAAAAAAAAAAAGCTATATTTCCACTCGTGGCTCCACCACTCGGGGAAAATATACCTTTTGTTGTTCACTCAATGAAATATAAATCAATTTTACACTGAAACAAACGATTATCCTCAATATTAATGGAAATGACTGTAGCACTGATACTTTGTTTTTGCAACACATAATTAGATATTTTGATAATTTGAAATTACTTTTAAGTTTTGTTAACTATACTGATTTAGTGCTCTTATAGTTTATTCAGAATTTTGTGTTGTTTATAACTCCTTTTCAGTTAAAAAGACATTCAAATTTATTTTAAGGAATAGAACTTGAAGTTCTACAATTTGTTTCTGTATACTCAAGATTAAGAGTATTAAACAATTAAATACCTATGCATCAATAAGAATAGTTAGGGTAGCACTAAGTTAGCATTTCATAGTGTCTGTCTAACTGTTTGTGTATAAAAAAAAAATGTTCTGTCATTTTTGTGGTAAAATTCTCAGATAGTTTCTCTACATGAAATCTCTTTGAATGATTAAAGATTCTCTCTCTTTACTCATTTTATTGTGCAATAATTATGTAATCATTTTTCAAATTGTTTAAAGTTCTTAAAAATTCCTGATTTATGTAGATATCAAATCTTTTTCAGAATGAAATTCAGTTAATGTTGAAAATTTCTTTTAAGTTTGATGGTTGAATTCAAAAACCAAATAAGCTCTGGGAAAAAAACCTTCAGGTGCCTAGGCACCAATGGCCCTTAGTTTTGATCAGGGCAGCAGAATTTTTTGAGAAAATTTGCAAATCTGTTACAGTGTTGTGCCTAGGTCAAAATTTTTGGGGGACACAGGTGTCCCCCTACCTTAATTTCAAGGGGACATTGGGAAATTTTGGGGGACAAACTAAAACAACTATTTCTACTTTCTAATTTGAGTAATTTTCTATCCCTGCTGGATTTCCATAGCTTCAATGCTTGTTTCAAGTCAAATTCTTTTGGAAATTTCGTTCCTTCCCTTTTTTTGTGGAAGAAGATGACTGGGTCATGTCGCTGTCTGCATTGGCAGACGTAGACGGCGCTGGGTCAGAGGTTTCGCAGCCGTCTCCGTCGATGAAGCGTCGTCTGCTAGTTTCATCTTTTTTCGGACATAAAGTCAGCAAAGTGCATCCGACGTTTTGCCATTTTGAATTTAGTAACAATATTAAGACTGGTTCTCGTTATTCTATATTAAAATCGGCTGAATCGCATGGTAATTTTTTGGTTCACAGTCAAGTCTTTCAAGTGCGCTAATTACGCGACCTGTTCACAATATTTTACATCAAAATCTTCAAATTTGAATGGTAAATTTCGGTCCACAGTCAAGTCTTTATGGGTGCACCGTGTACGCGTAACAATAGACAATGCCTGAAATATACTATCATAACAAATATAAACGCCGATCGAGCAGGACTTTTTTCGTAAGTCTATTACGGAAAATAAAAGATCGCTGAATTCTGAGCGCGCCCGAAATCCCGCAATGGCTTAGAATTTAGGGGACATTGGGAATAAATTTGCGGGAATCCCGCGATGGCGCGGCCTAGGCACAACACTGCTGTTATGTGAATTGCTGAAATTTTGCTGTATGGGCCCCTATTGTCGGTCTTTTTCCTTGATACAATGTATAGTTAGTTTGGTAAATTACAGTTGTTCAAGGGGATATGATTTTCAAATTTGATAGATGTGGGATGTGTTGTTAAAAACATTGTAAGAAATGGAGAGCTTGCTTGTCAAATAAGTTCTATTCTTGCAATGTATCACTGATTATAGTTGTTTGGACCAATAATTACTTACTTTCAGTCCACTTGAGCACAGGGTGCTCAAGACGAGCTTTTGTGACCATTGAATGTCTGTCTTGTGTGGTCCGTCATCCGTCATGTGATGTCAGATGTCAACTATTTAAGTGATTGATCTCTAGAGGCCACAATTATAGCCCAATGTTCATGAAACTTGGTCTGAATGTTACTCAGATATCAACGATGAATGATTTTTGTTGTTTAAATCTAGAGGACACAATAATGTCCGAAGCTTCATGAAACTTAGTTAGAATGTTTGTTAGGTCACAAGGATAAACCTTTTGAAAATGGGAATGATTCATGTGGTATCATGAGAAAAGTAGCCTTTCCTTGTTTACACTCTAGAGGCTACAAACATTACCAAATCTTCATGAAATGGTTAAGTAAGAAGGATCCATATGAAATCATGGAAAAAGGTGCTTTGATGCAAACCCCTTTCTTATACTCTGGAAGGCACCATGATGGTTCAATCTTCATAAAACATGGTCAGCATTGTCTTTTCACAGTTACACACACAGATTATTAGACCATTATAAGACTTGAATAATGACTATTACTGCAAATTTGGTCTTAAGTAGTCATTAAATGATCTTTATAGGCATTTCAATTGGCTAAGGGAAAAACTAAAGAGACAAAAGTGAGTGATTAAGGATCATCATGGTCCTCTTGTCTTCTTAAGGTTTAATTTGTGCATCTGATTTAGTTTTGAATTAAAGTAAAAATCCGATTCTAAGGAGTTACACCATTTACATATGTGACCTGTCATGCAGAAAGGGACCATCTGGGAACTTTGTAAAATAAATATTTGAAAAGGAGATTGGTTCCAGTAGAGGTCAATGAGAGGTTGTATTTCAACAATTCTTTCACAGGAAGGTAGATTGATTATTCTAGATTAAGAAGATAAGCAAAGTGCAAAAAGTGTCAATCTGCGCAGTCTGACTAAGGTTGACACTTTGTCCACTACCCATATGGTTCCTTTCTGTGTGACGGGTTACATAATGATTTATTTCCTCTTTTTGCATTCACAAATGATATTGTTGATACAGTATAAATAAAAACTTGTTGAAAGATAAATACTTTTTTGTTATCAAAATGACAACTGCTTTTGAAGAAAATGGCTGACTATCATCTTCATTCACCTTGGTTCTGTCCAAATTTAGTAAGCTTTGGCATTCCTATTGCTCAGCGAGGAACAGTTGTAACTGCCTATAAACTTATAGGCAATGTGAATCATTTTTGGTAGATTTTATTTAGCTTTGGCATTTCTATGGCTCAGCGAGAAACAGTTGTAACTGCCCATAAACTTATAGGCAGTGCGATACATTTTAGTAGATTTTAGTAAGCTTTGGCATGTCTAAGGCTCAGCGAGAAACAGTTGTAACTGCCTATAAACTTATAGGCAGTGCGATACATTTGAGTAGATTTTAGTAAGCTTTGGCATTTCTATGGCTCAGCAAGAAACAGTTGTAACTGCCTATAAACTTATAGGCAGTGTGATACATTTGAGTAGATTTTAGTAAGCTTTGGCATTTCTATGGCTCAGCAAGAAACAGTTGTAACTGCCTATAAACTTATAGGCAGTGTGATACATTTGAGTAGATTTTAGTAAGCTTTGGCATTTCTATGGCTCAGCAAGAAACAGTTGTAACTGCCTATAAACTTATAGGCAGTGTGATACATTTGAGTAGATTTTAGTAAGCTTTGGCATTTCTATGGCTCAGCAAGAAACAGTTGTAACTGCCTATAAACTTATAGGCAGTGTGATACATTTGAGTAGATTTTAGTAAGCTTTGGCATTTCTATGGCTCAGCAAGAAACAGTTGTAACTGCCTATAAACTTATAGGCAGTGTGATACATTTGAGTAGATTTTAGTAAGCTTTGGCATTTCTATGGCTCAGCAAGAAACAGTTGTAACTGCCTATAAACTTATAGGCAGTGTGATACATTTGAGTAGATTTTAGTAAGCTTTGGCATTTCTATGGCTCAGCAAGAAACAGTTGTAACTATGTATAAACTTATCTATGATTTGAGCGTTGGTGAATAATCAAAACATTGTAACTTCAACTTGATTAAGTTGTAGTTTCGATGTTATTATCAATCATCAACGAAATTTTTTGAAGTTTATTTCTTTTACACCCTTGCGTAATGGTACTTACGCTCTTGCAAAAACAGGTACTTTACTCTAACTTCAACTTGAAATTTAAGCTTATTTAACTCCACTGGATGAAAGCCACTGGGGCTATTGTCATGGCGTGTGTTTATCATACATCCGTCTGTGTGTCTAGTCGTAAACTTTTTCTTTAAAAATCTTCTCCTCAGAAACTACTGTATGAATTTCAACCAAGCTTCACAGGAATGATCCTTGGGTGACCCTCTTTCAAAGTTGTTCAAGGAATATTTTCAAATAATATGTTAAAAAGTGACTTTTCTCAGATTCTAATCGATGGATACCAATTAAATTTTACATGAATGATCCTTGGGTGACCCTTTATCAGTCTACAAAAAATTATTGTGATCGGATGGAAAATATACATTAAATGGGCAGAGGTCATTTCTCAATATGTTATATTATTTAATCTTTGAAAATCATATTCTCAGAATGTAACTGATGGATATCAATCAAACATTTTTGGTATGATCTTTGAGGGAATCATTATCATGCAGCCAAAATTATTTTGATTGGATGAAAAATATGTCTTTTATGGGCGGTAGTCATTTCTCTATATGTAGTATAGTTGAAACATTGAAAATCCTTTTCAACATCAGTAAACCCCAAATATCTAAAAATCTAGTCAAAACTTTTTTGCTTTTACCAGAATTTCAAGCCTGTGGAGCGACTCAAGCCATTCATGGCTTTCTAGTTTGTGTATTGCAATACTTTGAAATAACATAAAAGATTATATTAAATAGTTGTTACCTATAACAAATATTTGATATTATCTTTTATGGTCATATATTTATCTTAATTAAAAATTTGAGAAAATTCTCTGTTGAGAATGTCAAAAATTTTATAATTTCGGTCCCGGACCTAATGTTAACTGTACTATTCTGCCAGAGGACATAGTTCCAGGGATTGACACAAACTTCTGTGAATCAAGAGTGCATCGGATTATTTATGTTTTTAAGAGTCCAAGTTCAAAGTAAGGAGTCTGAATTTTCATATTGGGAGAAAATTGTGTTAAAAGTTAAAAGCAATTTCTTCTTTGCCACAAATTTCTCCCCAAAGATTTTTTTTTTTAAAAAAAAACAACTAAACATTTCTTATAGAGCCCCATGCTCAAGTAAAACCCCATCCCCCTTTTCAGAGATTGAAATTGACCATTTTTGAAGTGATATTATAAAATCTTGAAGCCTCAAATAAAGGCCCACACACCTTAAATCAAAGTCAACAAAATTTCAACAGAGGTTTTATGCAATTCCCCCCTCCCCCCTCAAATATTAAAAGTTTGCGGCAATAATGTTTATTTTTGACCATTATTTCAATGTCTTAAATATCGATGGCTCAGGGCGAAACAATTGTAACTGCTCATATGTTTCCAGCTGTTTTGCAATGAGTCAATGATATGTAGCACAGCCTCTAATAAAGGCACATCCCTTTCTGGTGGTAATCCGTCGGTTCTAATTGAACCCCGGCGTTCTATTAGAGCTGTTACGATACTACTAGATACAAGAAAATTATAATTTCAACATGTTTTGCAGTTAAAAGATCTTTTTGTTTCTTAAATGCTTTTAGAGTCCACCGGACTCCTTACTTGCAATATGAAGGAGTTTCAATTTGGAAACAATGAGTCCTGGACTCCTCTTACTACCCTTTACTTTCGAATCCTGTCTTTGGTAATTTTAAATTCGGCAATTTGAGTTATGCTACTATGCATGTAGCGTAAGTAACTACGTCGATCTCATGCGAAATAAATGTGTAGCTGATCATGATCTTCATTTACGCCCAGATCGGCTCACTTCAACCAACATTTTGAGAAAAGTCCTTTATTTCCTACCAATTGTTGTAAAAAGGTGTTACATTTCAGTGGGATGTGCAGCTATAGACCTGCAATTTCAAGTGAGAGATCAAAGATCAATTTTTAGCTCCACTGGCCGAAAGGCCAGCGGGCTATTGTCATGGCGAGGTGTCCGTCGTCCGTGCGTGCGTGCATCCGTCCGTGCATGCGTGCGTCCGTCCGTCCGTAAACTTTTACTTTAAAAATCTTCTCCTCATAAAGCACTGGATGGATTCCAATCAAATTTCACAGGAATGTTCCTTTTGTGACCCTCTATCAGATTCCTTCAAAGATTTTTAATTGGTTGAAAATCATGGCTGTAGTGGGCGTGGCTAATTTCCATATATGGTAATAGGTGGCTTTTCTCAGAAACTAATTGATGGATATTTACCAAACTTCACATGAATTATCCTTGAGGGGCCCTCTATCAGCCTACAAAAAATCATTGTGATCGGATGAAAAATATGTATTTTATGGGCGGAGGTCATTTCTCTATATGTTATATAGTAAAAACTCTGAAAATCATTTTCTCAGAATCTAATCGATAGATATCAATCAAATTTTACATGAATGATACTTGAGTGACCCTCTATCAGTTTAGCAAAAATTATTGTGATCGGATGAAAAATGTGTATTTTATGGGCGGAGGTCATTTCTCTATATGTTATATAGTGAAAACTTTGAAAATCATTTTCTCAGAATCTAATCGATAGATATCAACCAAATTTTACATGAATGATACTTGAGTGACCCTCTATCAGTATAGCAAAAATTATTGTGATCGGATAAAAAATATGTCTTTTATGTGCGGAGGTCATTTCTCTATATGTTATATAGTGTAAACTTTGAAAATCATTTTCTCAGAACCTTATTGATAGATATCAACCAAATTTTACTAGAATGATTCTTTAGTGATCCTTTATCAGTCTATTGAAAAAATATTGTGATTAGATAAAAAATATGTCTTTTATGGGCAGAGGTCATTTCTTCATATATAGGGTAAAACAAACTATCCTGAAAGGTTTAACAGATGGATTAGATATCATGGAAATTTTATTTCTGTGAAGTTGTATCAGTCTGCAAAAAAATATTTGATTAGATGAACAGCATATACTATCATTAGTTAGAATTTTGTTTTGATGACAAACAATTGTGAAGTAACATCTTTTAGTAGTGTTTAATTAAAAGTGGAAAGATCTACAATCAAAATTTTGCAGACCAACACCAGTGTATGATCCTTGGGTGACCCATTATCAGACTGCACAAAATTATTGTAATTAAATGAAAAATATTTGTGTAACAGGTAGAGGTCAATTTTGTTATACACTTATCATGAATTTTTTATGCAGAAATATTTCAGCATATGACCCTTATTTACTTGAAATAAACATTCACTCATTCATTCACTTCAATTCTCATTTAACCAGCTTTATCATCCTCTAATATAGTCATTATTTGGATATTCAGGCTTGTGGAGCGAATCAGGCGCTCAAGCGCCTCTAGTTCATTGAAAATGATAGGAGATAATGGTTTCTCAAACCTCGCTCTTTCTTGCGGAACTATAGTGGCTTGGATGAAATGTTTGTGGTTGCACTGGTGTGAGACTCGTCAAGAAACTATGGGTAGGTGCATCAGCCGCCATAATATGACTTTAAAAATGTTGAAGCGGCTTTCAACCCCAAATAAGCAAGAAAATATTTTTGTTCGCAAAGGCAAATAGTTAGTTAGCGATTAGTGGGGTTCATTTGTAAGTAATATATCATTCATGCTTGATTAATATTTCGGAGGCGGACGTATATTTGCGTCATCTTCTCCGTTTGTCCATCCATCCGTCCGTTCATCTGTCTGTCCATCCGTCCGTCCACTTTTCTTGTCTACGCAACTCCTTCTAAGTTTCTGGCTGGATCTTCTTGAAACTTGGTCAATGTTATCACCTCAATTGGTAGATGTGCATGAAGGAAGGATTTTATGGTTTGTTGATTTTTGCCTGAGTTATGCCCCTTAAAAACTTAGTCTCTGGGTCCACTTTTCTTGTCAACGCAACTCCTCCTAAGTTTCTGACTGGATCTTCTTGAAACTTGGTCAATGTTATCATAGCCGCCACCATAGCGCAGTTGGTTAGGCATAAGACTTCCAATCTGGAAGTCGTGGGTTCGATCCCCGGTGGCGGCAAATATCCTTTCCGACGTTTGTCTTTCACCAATGGGTAGATAATCGTAAACCTATGTGAAATAGCAGTCGGAGGCTAGGAAAGGATGTAATGGTAGTACTGGCGTGAGAAATACCAGGAACCCATTGTTAGGTGCTCCGGCCGCCGCGATATAACTGAAATAATGTTGAAAGCGGCGTAAAACCCCATTCAATCAATCAATCAATGGTCAATGTTATCACCTCAATTGGTAGATGTGCATGAAGGAAGGATTTTATGGTTCGTTGATTTTTGCCTGAGTTATGCCTCTTAAAAACTAAGTCTCTGGGTCCACTTTTCTTGTCAACGCAACTCCTCCTAATTTTCTGGCTGGATCTTCTTGAAACATGGTCAATGCCATCACCTCAATTGGTAGATATGCATGAAGGAAGGATTTTATGGTTCGTTGATTTTTGCTAGAGTAATGCCCCTTAAAAACTTAGTCTCTGGGTCCTCTTTTCTTGTCAACGCAACTCCTCCTAATTTTCTGGCTGGATCTTCTTGAAACATGGTCAATGCCATCACCTCAATTGGTAGATATGCATGAAGGAAGGATTTTATGGTTCGTTGATTTTTGCTAGAGTAATGCCCCTTAAAAACTTAGTCTCTGGGTCCTCTTTTCTTGTCAACGCAACTCCTCCTAAGTTTCTGGCTGGATCTTCTTGAAACATGGTCAATGTTATCACCTCAATTGGTAGATGTGCATGAAGGAAGGATTTGATGGTTCGTTGATTTTTGCCTGAGTTATGCCCCTTTAAAACTGAGTCTCTGGGGCTTATTGCCTCAGTTATGCCCCCTTAAAATTAAGTCTCTTGGGCTTATTGAAATTTCAGCCTTGTGAATGCAACTCTTCCTAAGTTTTTTGGCTGGATCTAAATGAAACTTGGTGGATCTTATAACCGAAATTGGTAGATGAGCATGAAGTAAGGATTTTATGGTTCATTAATTTTACCCTAAATTATGCCCCCTTAAAACTTAGTATCTAGGGCTTATTGAAATTGCAGCCTTTTGAACACAACTCCTCCTTATTTTTTGGCTTTATTTAAATGAAACTTGGTCAATGTCATCACCATAATTTATAGATGTACATGGATCAAGGATTTTATGGCTCATTTATTTCCCTGAATTATGCCCCCTTAAAACTTAGTGTCTGGAGCTTATTGAAATTGCAGCCCTTTGAAGGCAACTCCTTCTAACTTTTTGTCTTGATTTAAATGAAACTTGGTCATTTTGAATTTGGTTCTGTCAAAATAAGTAGTGTCTACAATTATTTTCGTGAAACAGCAGCAAAGTGGCGGCGAATTTTGTGACAATGGCGCTCTTGTTTTTTATTAAAAAGAGGTAATAAGTAATCGCGATATGCATTACCTCCCTTAAATTACATTTAAGTCTCTCTCCACTCGCTTATTTTATATCATTCCAAAATCGTTCGGAAATCACTCAACTTGTCAATTTAACGATGTTGTTAACTGTATCTTGTGACTTAATGTGTATAAAATGAGATAACTGAAAAACATAACGTATCATATACGTATATGACTAAACCGGGTGTATTTAAGAAATATACTTTTATCATCTTTATAACGCAAAGGGATGAAAGTCAGTGAAACGTTTAGAAAATGTTAGTTTGTTATTTCATATCGATATGCTTGACTTACTATATGCAATTTTCAAATTTTCAAAACGGACGTTATATTACAACATTGAAGTGTCATTCGGACCGGTATGTACAACAGTGAATAGAAGTTCGAAATTTGAAAATTTTAGTGTTAGAACTTTGATAATTTAAACGCTTTTCAATACAAACAGATGTGAAACTTTAGAGTTTAATAACAGTGTGTGTAGCAGTCTTCTTTATGATGAGTTGTTTGGAATTTTTGTATGCATTAAAATTACACAGGATCGTATCAAAATGATGAACACTAAACCTAACGAGATGGACAGAGGACGTCAGAATGAAGCTGACAAATGTGAAAGTAATGACATTAGTTGTGACCAACGCGGTCATGAGTCAACTCATACTGCATCTAAATCTTCTTGGGTCATAAGATTAAACAAAGCAACCACCCGTTTGATTTTTGGTGAGCCAATTTCAGCGAACGCAGAAACGCAGACTGACAACAATGGAGATTTATTACAAGCTAGTCTACAATCCTCGGATAATGTCAACGGTGTTCATTGCAACGTGACTACTGAAAATGTCAAATCTGATTCCAGTAATAAGATGCCTTGTGTTCACGACGCTGGTACAATGACAGAAAGGCTTGAGAATAACTTGGATTCATCATCTCATATGATTAGAAAAGACATTCAAAAACCAAGCATACCGTTATTGCACAGAGGTTTAAGCACACCTCGCGCATTTAATGTAGGCGATGGTACAGAGAACCATGTCGATTGTTGTATTTCTGGAATAGCTGTCATAGATGATCGTAAGATAGTAGTTGCCGACATCAATCAATCTAAACTCAAACTACTTAATGAAAAATTGCAATTAAAAAGTTGTATAAAAACCGAGGGACAACCAGTAGCTATGTGTCGCATATTGAACAATAAAATAGCTGTAGTGATTGCTACACGACGGATCAATATTTACAATGTGGATGAGTCCATCACATTCTTTAGGGGGTTCAATTTAAGACACTACTGTAGAAGTGTATGTGAAACAGCTAACGGAGAGATTGCATTGCTTCTATCAAATATAGACATGATCAAATCAGGAAATACCAACATGGACAGTGACAATAACATTATTTACATCGAGTTTAGGGATCCACTAGATGGAAGGGTTCTTCGAGAAATCGGTAACTTTCGTTATAATGTGAAATCTCCGACATGCATCGTGCAAGACACGATTGGCAGGATTGTTGTAGGGGAGATAACTCTTGTGTCTGCAGTCAATGACAAGGGAGTTAATGACTGGTACTACATCAGTCACACGAAGGCCAAGTTGAAACGAGTTTCCGGGTTAGCTGTAGATCAAGAGGGCAACATGTACATATGTGGAAACGAATCAAACAACGTTCATCAAGTGTCTTGTCGAAACTACAAGAAAAATCGAGTTATCGTTCCTTTCATTTCGTCCCCAAGAAGTGTAGCTTATGACGCATTCCAAAGTCGCGTGATCGTTGGTTGTGACAATAGTGCTTGTCTGTATGTGTATCCGTTTGTCTAGCTGGTTTTCTCTTTTATGACTCGTCATGTGAATAATAGAAAATTTGAGAACTCAGTATACTCAATATTTTTCATCATTGTTTAAATTTGGTTGGAAATAATTCTAGAGGAACAAAAAATATTATTTGATATTTTATCCATACCAAAAGTTGATAAGTATATATAGTATATAGATTTACATTTCTTGAAAACACTTTAGACCAGTATCTGATCAAATAAAATGAACGATATCACATTTGTAGTTGTAAATAAATGTAAAGTACATCAAACAACACTAAATATTTGTAACAATTGAAAACATTTACAATAATTTCACAAGCTAACGACAAAAAAATTGTATCTGATTCATATTTGTTATATTTTTTCTTGCGAATTGAACTATTCATGCTATTTCCTTTAACTGCAAAGGATAACGAAACACTCGCAAGCGCTCCATGAATTGAGTCCTGGTCCCGTTTTACTATACTTCCTGCGAATCACAAATCGTACCTGGTGTTTTCATTCATTGTTAGATTCTGCATTGCGATTTCTCATTCGAAGGTGATTCCAATGAAATGATGCATGAACGAATTCCACATTTAGTTGCTTCTGTAAAAGCAAATTTAATTTATGACTTACACAAAAACTGGTCGTAAGATGTTTAGTAAAACAGGCCCCTGCTGTGTGTAGCGGGTCATTAATGATGTACGTAGCAATAGAAAGGTGCCGTCGAACGTTGTTATCTTGAAAGTAAGGCTGGTTTTGTATTTGTAACAAATCAGCGATAGAAGCCCTTAAACTAGTTTCTACATAGATATCCGTTTTGTGTCTCCCCCCCCCCCCCCCCCCCCACGAAGAATCTTCTATATTAAGGTTCATACAACGTGTTTTGACACAATTTCATGCACATTCTATTTACTAAAAGGACAGTTTACCAAGGTAACCTTTATACCTAATTGAAGTTCTAGATGAGCACAACCAGTCACCCAACATCAGGGCCTGAGGTTGTAAAACTTTTCTCATTCTCAATTCAAAATTTTCTCCAATTTCAATTTTAGATTTAAGCCGCAATTTTATTTTAATACTCGTTTTAATGTATCAACATTAAAGATAATATCGATAAACTGTTATAAATAAAAACTTATCAATATTATCTTTTATTTTCATACATTTATTTGAATTTAAATTTTGAGAAAATTCTTAGTTGACCCTGAGAAAGGTTTTATAACCTTAGATCTAGAGGACCCATCTTTGGCTATACATGTTTATCTAGGATTGTCTTTAGTTGCCTTACTACTTTTGGTCAGCTAGAACTTCACTTCGGAAAATAAATAATACAGCTTGGCATACTGTTTTACGTTAGCAAATAAAGTGTATATTAAAACAGGTCAAAATACTTTACACGAACCTTAAAAACAGCGAAAAACGAGGAATCGCTTGTTTGAACAGCATTACACTATATGCCTCTTTTCCCAACGTCTCTTATGTGTTTCTTCGTTTATTTTTGAGCAGAGGATATTTTACCTAACCTCCCCAGGACAAAAGAGCAGCCGTCTTCCCTCGCCATATCCATATGAGTCAAATAAATTATTCACATAGTTCTAATCTCCATAGCTTCCAAGATTCTGGCTGGAATGTGAACGGAGTAGATTTTGTTCGTTGTATATAATAATGACCCTTCGGGGGGCGAAAAGGGCTAGTGCATATCAGACTGTGTTGATTAAACCATTCAACCAGAAACGGCATGATAGTCAAACCGGCTCTTTCTCCGAGCTCTTTCACCCACCTATTCCGCCAACAGGCGAAGTGAATCCCAGGGCTGCCTTGATGGCAAAACAATGAATCTTTGCAAGCCAAGAATCCTTACTCCTCTTTGCTCCTTACAAACACGAGCAAGAAATTGGTTTTTTTTTTAATCTTTGGATCGTTGGTCAACTGGTTAGCGCGCTCGATTCGTTATAAATCAGATGTTACGGGTTCGAGTCCAAGCAGAGGCAGGAAGTGTATTTTGGCCGCGCGCGTTAAAAAAACGGAGTCCTAGTTCACCCATGCAGCTGTAAAAGTAGGATATGTGGGAAGAATCCATTGTCTCTCTCTTTCTCTACTACAATTGATTCATCTAGAATTGGTCAGGATCACGATGTAAATAAGACTCCCTACACCCTTTATCGCAATCTCCTAGAGTAATTATATGGTAACCGATTTACAAAAAGGAACCTTCTGAGTAGTATGTAAATTGTTGAACCTAGTCAGACTGCGCGGGCTGCGCAGACTGACTAGGGTCGACACTGTTCGCACAAGGACCATTTTCTGAATCTAGAATAATCCCGGCATTCTACCTTCCCGTGATTGACTTTTTGAAAAGCGACCGCTGGTTGACCTGAACTAAACTCAACCTGTTTTATAAATATTTATTATACGGAGTTCCCGTATGGTCCCTTTTCACGTGACATGCCATGTGTGTATAGTCTCAATTTAGCCCAAGACGATACTACCAAGATTTAAAATGCCACATACAGTTAATAACACCGTGAATTGACAAGGTCAATGATTTTGGAGTTAATAAAAAGATTTGAGGAGGAGATTGAAAGAGTGAGTTTTGAGTGAAATAAAGGGAGGCAATCCGATGTTGCTTATTTTGTTTAGGATGAACAAAAATATCGATATTGATTACCTACCTTTAATAGAATATGCATTCATGTTCTATAAATAGATTCCTTTTTCTTCAAGAATCTATAAGACGAGCATAATTTAAATCAATTAAGTGAAATTGATTTTTTTCTAGCTACATTTATTTTGAATATAGATGTTGATCTTATCCTCATAATGTTTTTGGATCGTTTTTGAATGGTTTTAGTGAGTGCTAAGAATGAACGATTGGAGCACTGAGCGAGTGATATCGAATGGTTTTGATTGAGATAAATGTCAATTCACTGTGTAACTAACTGTAGGTACTGAAAATAATTGCTCTAAAAGACGAACCTTGATAAGACAGTCACCTCAATAATCAAAGTACTGTATGTACTGCAAGCTAGCAAAGCATAGATATTTTAGTAATCTTCATTTTAAAAAAATATTATGATACAAAATCAGGGTTAAAATAAAGCGAGGAGTTAAAAAGCATACTTTTGAATGAGTTCTTATTTGAATAATGTTCACCCAAGTGATCGCACAGTATAGTGCAAATTCTGGTCATAAATATCATAAATCCCGATTTTTCTTTCACTTTTTTCAATTCAAATGTTCTCATTTTCTAATTGAGTCCCCTTTCTGACATAATAAGTACTTTGGTCATTGTTCATCACGGGTGAGCCAAATTTTCATGTCCCTACGTTTGTATTTTCAAATGAACTTTGCTCTTTCAGAAGATTTTATTTCTCATTTTGCCTAACAAACTAATCAAGTTTCATCAACAGATCGCTGTTTCCTACTAAAGTCACAGAACAATGGTTGGGTTGACCAAGATGGTTTCTGCTTGGGTATGTTGTATGTTCAAGTTGTGGTGAAAAGAATTAAAGTCTGATAATTTTGGGAGACATCCCATTCTCTACAAGTTTTTTCTTCCGGTATATATTCGATGATGACCCCCCTGTTTCCCAAAATGCGTTGCGAAATTTCACTGAAGTCGACTGTTCGAATCCCAATTCTATAGGATCAGATCATCAGTTTGCTAAAAGCTAGTTTTGATCTTAAAACAATCGAATAGTCATGCAAGCAATCGTATTGTTTGATTAATTCAGATTCCATGATTTTTCCTAAAAGCTAAATTAGTCCCAACCTGATTTATCCCGAATTATTTCCCAATCCAGGTGTATATCACTATCCCGCTTTAATGGCTTCAATGACATCAATTAATTGTTGTTTTAGCACAAAATTACAGTAAAATGACAATTTACCGAATCAAAACAATAAACAGTATATTCTATTCCGGTGTAAAAATTAACCACAATATTACAATCCTTGTCAAATTTTGAGTAGTATTGGTGAAATTACACGAAACTTTAGCATAATATTCCCCACTATGTTGTCCTGCGCACAATGTCCCCATTTGGTGAAATTTCGCTACGCTATAGAAAATGTCAAACTCTACTCGATTAACATAAAAAAATCTCAGACAGAAATCGACAGGATCGTTTTAAATAATTATTTTTATCGCCGTTGATAAACAATTTCATTTCATAGACTCTAGTTGTTATCCGGCTCAGGTTTAAGACCATCCACCCATGGTGGAAGACACATGTCTGAAAAAAAGATGTATACCACCGCCAGGGATCTAAAACGTGATACCATGATTGAAGATAGCACGCTACCATCTACGCTTTGACGGCGGCACAAAGTCTCAGTATAATTCAAATATCTCTTGAATATACCGGGAGATGTCTTTTGTCGTTATGCCTGATTATGGATCAAAATCGATATTTAAAAGAAGAGGAAATGATACTTTATATTTCAATTTGATAGCATTTATATAAGGGTAACTTAGCAAGCGCATAGACATGCATGATTCGTTCGGAAAATAGGTTACTCAATCCTAAATAAACGGCTCTGCTTCTAAAGCATTGCTTTTCGCATTCGTTTACTCGAATTTAATTCATAATAAGAACTTTGAATTTCCATCTGAAAATCATTGTGTACTTACCGTTACTTTTAAATGACAAGAGTACCATAGTGCCCCTAATTCGCTCACCTGAGTGAACTGTCCTAAGATCTGATCTCTTAACCTAGGTTTTAACCACAATATTAACCCAAATTTAAAAAAAAAAAGACTGAGATTTTATAAAGACAATCAATCTGAGGAATTTTTAGAATGTCTACAATGTTTTTCTTAGATTTGACCCCATCACCCCATTAAGGACCCCACTTGACCCAATTTAAAACCTGACCTTTATTTCATAAAAAATCTCTTTCGCCAATTATCAGGTTGATTGAGCAATGATATGGCTTATAGAGTGTCTAAAAGGTTTTCGGAGATTCGACTCCTTGACCTCAGTTTTGACCCCACTTGACCCAATTTCAAACTTGACCTAGATTTCATCAAGACAATCATTCTAACCAATTTTCAAGTTATTGAGCAAAAAAAATGGCGTCTAAATTGTCTACAAGTATTTTCTAAAACTTGAACACATTACCTCATTTTTACCCCACTTGACCCAAACTCGAACTTGACTTAGATTTACATTTACACTGACCAATTTTCAGGACGATTGAACAAAAAAGTATGGCTTTTAGGGCGCCTACAAGGTTTTTCCAATACTTGTTCCATTGGCCTCATTTTTACCCCCATTTAAAACAATTTAAAACTCATCCGCGATTTTACCAAGACAATCATGCTGACCAAATTTCAGGTTGATCGGGCAAAATTTGTGGCCTCTAGAGTGTCTACAAGGTATATGTTCACGGCACACGACACACGACGGACGACGAACATCATTCGACCACAAAAGCTCACTTTGTGCTCAGGTGAGCTAAAAATGAGAGCAAGTTTTGGTTAAAATCTGGATTTGTAAGTCTGTAAACGGTTTTTCGATAGCGTTAGCTTTTGCAAGTCTAGTAATTTCAGGTGAAGCCAAGACTCATAACACAACTGGCAGAGTTTCTGATAAAAGGATTTTTTGCGCGACGTCAAGGACGTCAAATATTTATTAAAAAGAGTTATATATATAATACGTACTAAGTGTTTCGTATGAAAAAAAAATATCTAACGAGGTTGGGAGAATTGATAAGAGTCGAGGCTCTGCCGAGACAATTACCAATTTTCACCACCGAGTTAGATATTTTTTCATGCAATACACTAAGTATGTATTATATTTATCTTATAACTTCTATTTGTCTTCTTTTCGTCGATGTTTCTAACTGTAATGCAAGTTTCTGAAAACAACCGCATTATATCATTGTTCTAAAAATTACTATATGATAACATAAAAAATATCATACGGGATGTTATCATACAGATATTCGTAGAGTTATAAGATAAATGTCAATAGCTATACTCTGCAGTTTTTTATTCAATATTTGGGATTCTTGCTTTATGTGAAGTGTATGGTAGGTTATTCTTAGTAGCTAATTGAAGGTCATTGTATTTTCATTTGTATCTAAAAACATCATTTACTTTACACCAAATGATCAGCTTTTGTAGAGAACCTTTTTAAATTGTAACTAAGAGATAATTTTATGTAAAGGGTGGAACACTTTTTTGATTATGTATATGGCCGGCTTATCGTAGATGAGATAATTATAGTGTATCTAACTTCTATATCACTAGTCTTTCTGAATCCATGTTTCTTCAAATACTAATTACAAAAATGGAAACACGTAAAGAAAAGGTTTATCTTGACATCCAATTATCAAACGATTATGAAAATGGTCATGGGCAATGCATCTAGGTGATGGTATGTCAGGAATAATTACACGGCTATGTTTGTAGTCCATACACGAGACTTGGTGAATATTGTCCGAGTTGTGTCCACATATATAAACATTGCCTTCTGTATCAATAGCTAAACCCCGAACATCATCAAGATGGGCATTCCTGTGACTCTTGTAATACCAACCAGTGTCTCCATCATCATCAACAGCCGTTATCATAGTTATTTCACCAATCACGATCCGGTCATTTGTATCTTGTATAATAGACAAGGGAGTTCTTACATTGTCATCAAAATCGTTAATCGTGCGGACAATGTTACCGTTTGGGGGTTTTCTAAATTCAACACGCACCATATCGACATCGCTATCAATGGTTATTATTTTTCCAGATTTGTCTTGAATTGGTATTTTTGATACCAAAATGGCAATCAAATCGTCAGATGTTTCACAAATACTTCTACAGTGATATTTTACGTTGAATCCGCCGAAGGGGTAAAGGGCATTGTAATCCACATTGAAAATTTCAATCCTCCTTTGCAAACATGCAACAGCCACTTTTTCTTCCAAAGTTCGACACATACTTATTGGAATTGTGCTTAGATTACACCAGCCTTTCAGTTGTAAGCTACCATCTAATAGAAATATTCTTTTTTTGGCGGAGTCTGCTGCTATTATTCTATCCGCGTCTATAATAGCTAAAGAATCGATGGTACGATTTTCACGTTCCTCTATATCATCACTTATGTCGTAAATCTCTGGTGACATTAGGTTTCTATCTGACAGAGGAACGTTCTGTTGCTCTTGGTGAAGTTCGTTTATCTGGCATGATGCTTCTTTACTGTCTATTCTATCTGTCATTTTGCCCACGTCAAGACAGTTTTTACTTGTGTTGTTGACATTTTGACCGAAAGCATTGTCTTCTCCCCCAGCCTCGGCACCAGTAACAAAATCAGACGAAAGAAGTATTTCCTTATCAGTATCTGTTTGAGTCTCTGCATCCATTGTTATGTGGACCTTTTGGATCGTTTGATGACTGTCTTGAATTGTGGGAATCTCACCAATATCGCCGTTTAGTATTGATGAGTGTAATTTAGAGAACATTTTGGCCAGTCCCTCCTCTCTTTCTGCTGTTATTTCCGCAGAATTTAGACCGTCCAAGGAAACATTGTCTTCTTGAAACGATATTAGTATATGATTTGCGATGATTTTAGCCCTCTTTTGGTCATTTAGTGCAAGTGATGTCTGTAGCATATCGTATTTAGTTTTATTATCCTTTATTTGATTTTCGCATTGATCAACTTCTTTAGAAATGGTGCCTAGTTTGGATATAACGGTTGCCCACGACTTTTCAAGGGCCTCTCTCATTTCAGCCAAAATACGTTCTTGCATTTCGACTGCCAAAGTACCTCTTTTGATTATGTTTTTTCCTATTTCCACAATTTTTTTCGAGCTTTCGTTTACTTCTCCTATTTTTTCCAAAGCGTTTGATGGAGATGCCAAAGACTTCGCCACTTTTTTGCAGTTTCTATGTGTTCTCTTTGTACACGTTTCGCATACCAATATATTATGGTCTTCACAAACGTATTCTCGTAAATTTCCATGCTCTTTACAAAATATGATTTCCTTTATGCGTTGAAGAGTTGTGAATTCTAAACTTGGATTGTCCTTCGACACAATTACGTGGGTTTTTAAAATTTCATTGTCCGAATGGACATGCACGCAATCGAAACATAGAAATTCCATACAATCCATACAAAAGGACGCAGCCTCTTTTGAATCACCTTGTGCAGTTTGTTCATCTGATTCACATGCGTCACAAATAAACCCCATTTTAAAGAAAGTATTTCTATTCCCATTTGAAGACATATATCAAACCTTACTATGTTCTCACTTTATCTCGTAAAACTACATATCTACACACAGAGCCAAAATTGAGATCCCAAAATCGAATTTGCGAAGTTGCTATAAAATCACCCTTTTTTCATTATAAATTCAAAGCTTTCCTTTTTGTATATGATTTATAACTTTACTTTTCAATAAAACACGTATCGAGAACATACATCTTGCATGTGTTGCCATGGCAACATCTCTAAATAGAATACTTGCTTGTTCTATAGCACTACCGCTTCATTTTCAAAATTACCAAAATTGTCATAAAGGTTTTGCCATATCTTTAAATATTTGACTATGAATTTATTATTCGCTAGAATAACATGACAAAGAGAAAATTTTCACAATAAGTATAAGTATTGATATGGATTTCTCTAAATAACGAAAAAGTGCGTTTTGCAATTGAAAATTTAAATCAGGATAAAAAGTGAAGTCATGAACCTATTTTATAAGTTCTTATTATTATAATGATTATAGTCATGATGATTATACTAAGAGTTATTCAACTCCTCAATTGTTTAGATACTTAATATTTTCCTGCAATGAAATTGGGATAATGTCATATTTGTATTTCTCGTTACATTTTTAATGCAGAATTCAACACAAAAAAGGCACATTTTGGTGTAAATTTGGTAAACAAATAAAAATCTAACGATAATTATTGAAAAAAATATGAAAGTAATTCAAATACCTTCCTTAATCACTTCTAGTTCGTTTAGCATGATAGTTTCGAAAACATTCCCCCCTGAGTTGATGGTGTGGAGGGCCGAACGACATAATGCAATTCTGGCTTTATTTTCTCACAATTATAATTAATATAATTAGGGATTTCTCAGAAAAGAAACTTTTTGAATAGAGAGTATGGTATCATAGCAGTATTTTTTTTTACATCAGTTAAGTCATACTTTCTATATTTTCAAAAATAAAATAATAATACTAAATAAATAAATTACAATAATGGAATAAATTCAAAATCAAATAAAATATTGCCGGAAAAAGCTTTATTATTTTTTTTATTTTTTTTTTCAATTTGAATATCAAAAATTAAGTTAACATGTCAAACTCAATTTTGGCCACTGACTGTAGTTTTAATATCTTTAACCGTTGTGCCAACAATGAACACTGATAACGCGTATTTAAACAAACACACTTCACATACCCGCGACATGTTTTATCAATAATATATACTGAACACCAAGAGAAACGTCCACAAAATATTAATTGAAATAACTAAAAGCCTTCATACGTTTTTAAGCTTATCTGAGAACATCGTTCTCAGGGGGAGCTTTTAGGATCGTCGTGCGTTGTGCGTCGTGCGGTGTCCGTCATGCGTTGTCCGTCGTCAACAATCTTAAATTATTCTCCTTATCCTGAACCACTGGGTCGATATCAATGAAACTTTACCGGTTTTTTTGTTTTTTCTTTTGTGACACTTTTCAAACGATGTTGGCGAAATTTTGATTGGCTCATAAATGATGGCGTGGCATTTTTTCACTTAGATATCTTCAATGAATGACATCTCCTCCTGAACCACTGGGCCGATTTAAATAAATCTTTACCAGAATATTCCTTGGTGTCCCTTTTCAAAAATTATTCTCAAAATTTTGATTGGCCCATTAATGCTGGCGTGGCAGGGCGGGGATAATTTGGAGCCCGATATCTTTGAACGACATATCCTCCTGAACAACTGGGCCGTTTTCAATGTAACTTTACCGGTATGTTGCTTGGATGACCAATTTTGAAAATTGTTCGCGATGTTATGATTGGTCTATGAATATTGCCGTGGCAGGGTGGGGCTTATTTGGATCCCAAAATCTTGAACACCTCCTCCTGAACCACTTGGCCAAATTCAATGAAACTTTACAAGAATGTTCCTTGGGTGACCCTCTTCAAAAATTGATCGCGAAATATTGAATGGCCCATAAATATGGGCATGGTAGGGCGGGGCTTATTTGGAGCCCGAAATGTTTGAACGACCTGTCCTCCTGAACCACTGGGACGATTTAAATGATACTTTACCAAAATGTTCTCAAAAACTGTTTGCGAAATTTTGAATATGGACGTGGCAGGGCGTGTCCGGGCGGGGTTTATTTGGAGCTTGAAATCTTTTAACGACTGGTCATCCTGAACCCCTTGGCCGATTGCAATGAAACTTAACAGAATGTTCCTTGGGTGACCCTTTTCAAAAAACGTTCGCAAAATTTTGATTGGCCAATAAATATGGGCGTGGAAGGGCGGGAATTATCTTGAGTGTCCTCAGTAATGAATGGTTGGGCAAGATCTATTTTAACTTTAAATTCTTGGAATAACATCTCCTCTTCAACAATTAGGCAAATGTGAATGAAACTTCACCAGAATATTACTTGGATTGCTGTACCAATAAAGTTCATGTGAGCAGTTTAGGTCCTTTCCGGCCTTTTTTAATAAAAAACCTTATTTGATACTTCCGATAGAACAACAATGATTAACATATTGTCATCTATAGTCAGACATCGACACGAGTCTATGTCGGTAACTTCTATCATGCAATGAAGCCTTTGTTGACCTGATCTCACCAATCTGATAACATAACATGACATCAGGCAGTCTATTTTTAGAAACAATTCGCATACACTTTCACCTGAATTTCTTAGATTTCAATAAAACTTTACCAGGTTGTTTCTTGGATGACCTTCTTCAAAAGTAGTTAGAAAAAATTAATTAGCCCATACACATGGGCAGGGCGGTGCTCATAATCTTAAAACATATTCCTTACCATAACTGGTGGGTGAACAAGGTCTATTTTTACTTTGAATTTTTGGAATAACATCTCTTCAACAACTAGGCAAATGTTAATCAAATTTTGCCTGAAAGTCTCTTGGATGAGATCCAATCAACCTATAAAATTCTGTTGAGCGGTCTAGGGCCATTCTCGCCCTTTTGCTTTTGAATATTTCCGTGGTTGGACGACTTTTATAGGGATGAGTGTCTTTTTCACTGCGTTTATTGGGGTATAAAGTGCAATTGCCTTAGCACATGGCAAATAACGCCCTTATGGGGGGGGGGGTTCATGATGGAAGTCAAAGGGCTGGGCGAGTGATCCCTCAATTACAGGGTGATATATAGAAGGGGATAATTCCAGTCCAAAGGCTTTTTCTCTTTGAAACCCTATGTTGTTAGTATTCGTTTGAATCCTTTCGGCGAGACAATTTGAATAAGTACCCACAATATAGGATTTGCATTAGTATAAGAGAAATGATTTAATTTGAATTCCAAAATACTCCCCTCTTTCTTCAAATATATGGCATGAGAATAGGATATGGTTTCTTGTTAACCGTGTGTATTTTCGTTTATTTATCGTCGCTACCGTAGCACATTCCCATATGAGCGACGCCCCCAGAAGACGGTTAGTTGTTACGGGGGATAGTGCAAGGATACATGAAGAAACTACTGCTGAGATCCGCCATGGTTCTTTAAAGTGCTCGGTGTAAAGCACCGTCTCACGGGGCCTAGGTTTAACGTCTCATCCGAAAGACAATTAGTTTTGTTAGTGTGCCAGCCCGGGAATCGAAACCACGCCGTTGGAACTGTAATGGTTTGAAGTCCGGTGCTCTATCAACTGAGCTAATCGGACTGTCTCTTGTAATTTTTCTTGTATACCTTGGTTAATTTGACCCGACTTTGACCTTTGTGGAAAAAATGCTTAAATAACAATTATCGACATATCTTATCAATTAACAGTTATATATAACATTCAATACCGTCTGTTATTTATCCCTATGAAAGCACGTGGAAAACCTAGGTAGGAATAATAAGATTTTTATGCATCTAAATCGCAGGGGTCAGATTCAAGTCAATAAGACCGCGTTATATATATATATATCAAAACATTATTAAGTAGACAATGCATTGTATAATTCAAAATTAACAAAAGTAGACAAGTAATTCAAATAATATATTGGAATAACCAACAGACTTCAAGAAAATAAATAGATATATGGTTAAGCGAAATTAGTTAATTTTGGTCAGACTTATCCACCTTTACACCCTCACAAACCATTTAGTAGACACAGGTTATAAAATTATGCTGAAACCCTAGTTCTGGTATTTTCAACCTCATTCGACATCCCTTTTAGAATGATCTTGACACATTTTTAGCCACTTTGTTTTGGGAGAAAATTCGAGGTATTGCTTTAGCATTGGCGTCGTCGTTATCTTCGTGCGAAAACTTGGACATTTTGTGATATCTGACTCTACTAAAGGCATTCTATTGAAATTTTGCACACATGTTCAAAATCAAAAGGCCATACAATTGAGGGGGATATTCCTAGATATTCCTAGATGTATTATATGCTGATAATGCCCCTTTTTTAACTTAGATGTTTTATCCACTATCCTAACAGCCGAGCGAATGAACCCGTAAGCAGTGCTATTTTTCAGTTTATGTTGCCGCGTGACAAAACTTTTGAGATGGCCCTGTCTTGTCTTGAAACAGCCACACTTAAATGGCACCGATAATTTCTCTGACAACATCCTTGGGTCAAGTTTAACACGATAAATTCTGTTTAACTATACTAGGCATCGGACATCAGCTCATACACCTTTGATTGAAAATTGTAGAAAGGTGACCAAGAAGTCCCAAGGGTTACGGACTTTTATTTTAAAAACTAACTGAAGAAATAAATTACAATATAGAGAGCAATTAACAGTGTGGCAGCTCTTTTAATTAAGATATGTTACAGTTGCTTCATGTTCGTCAACATTTTGCTATTCCCATTTTATTGATGTACCAAAAGCATTCTAGTATCGTAAAAACAAATTCACACTGCCTTTGCTCCAGAATTCGACATTTTCAACTCAATTAAGTACTTTGGGACGTGTAAAGCGGGGCATATTAGACATCCTGAACGCAGTCCATTTTTAAAGCGAAGGACTTTTCTATGAGACAGTCACGCTATTTCTTACATATATTGAATTGCGGTCAAAGTATAGTTCGGAGCGTGTCGGATTCTCAAAAACAATGTCCCGGGTTCCATCCCCACCCCAACGTTGGATATCCTTTTCGACATTTGTCTCCATTCAGTGTGTAGAACAATCTAAACCTATTTGGTACGAAAGCTGAAGGCTAGTTAAGGTTATTGTAATCATAGAGATCCGATTTAACCCCCTTCCACCATGAAGACCAATAATGTTGGTCTATACGGTGTAAGGGGTTAAATTCGGACTCCTTTGATTGTTATATCATTGGTGCGAGGCTGAAATCATCTGGAATACATGGTTACAAGCCCCAGTCACTCAGATTTGAATGAAATACTGTTTAAAGTGACGCTCAACCCAATTCATAAAATTAAATCAAAATATTTCATAAGGAATGTGCAAATTAAACCCTTCTGACAGAAACTCTCTTACAAAGACGTCTAATATTTCTGATGAAAAACACTTGATCTGTTTTTATTATTCGGTTTTTGTTTGTAGGAATGTGGTGTTAACGTACTTTTCAACATGTTTGCAGTAATATCAAAGTGGCTGTCGTTTCTCGCACTAGTACAACAGAAATATTTCATTCGAACATCAACTGCTCTATCAATTTGGGCGTACTACTTGGCCGCCGACACCGACTGAGTTAACCGTGTTAGACAGTTTAGTTCGTCTGAGCACAACGTTCTCAATTTGAGCTTATTTGATCATTTTTATGGTCTGACCATATAAATGTCGGGCCGTCAAGCTTACATTAAGCGGTCGCTCATGAAGCCGTGAAAAAAGTGGTTTCTTAAGTGAATGGTCGCTAAATACACTCTTTTACTTTCAAATAAGGATTACCAATTTAGTGCAGATAAGGCTACCACTTCATTTGAATAAAATTTAATAAGCTTTTTTTCTAATAATAACTCATTTTTATAGAAAGTCAACAGAACAAACTTGAAACAAAAAAACTTGAAATCGTCGGTGGGTTACCAAACTCTCGTAACGAAGCTGAAGCTACGAGGCTTTTGTGACCATATGAAAACATTCATCTGTGGACAGTATAGACTAAGAGCAGGCATATTAGTTCATTCATTTAATCATTGTGTGGAAAAAATAAGCAAGACAAGATGAAATACCTCGGAGTTTGCGATTTGTTTTCAATAGAATTTTGTTATATATATAAATAATCCTAATGGTTTTTACCGTGTCTATTTTTAGAATTAGTCTAGGAATTTTCCAATCCCTTGACTAATAGGTAAACATGAATGAAGAATATTTTAGATCTTTCTAGAAAGGACTTTTAGAAAGTGATTCAAATTCTAAATTCTTCAAATGTTCTATGCTATTCTAGATTGTTCTATGATATTATATAAAGGGATTCCTACAGCATTCTTAGTTCACTTGATTCAGACTAATGGTTTCATTTAGTAGTACTGTGTTAAACTAAAAGGGGATTTCTCGTTATATTAAAAGTGTGTTTAAAAGCGTGTTTAATTTTAAATTCGGATATTATTGGATATATTATTTGTGGACCAGGAACTGTAATTCATTTGGATCTAAAATTAAAAACTTTAGGATTAAACATTCAAGGTATTGTAATTTGTTTTTGTATTAATTTCATATTGTCAATAATTCTGGTATTGTCAATAAATATTGTTAATTGTAAAGTTCATGCTGGCTTCTTTGTTCTTGTTACATTGGCACGTAACAGAATTTGGGGGCTCGTTTAAGGATACGAACATCAGACAAACAAACAAACATACAAAACAAAACAAATAAAACAAATCTTTTAAATCTTCTGTTCAAAATTATTTTAGTAATTAATTTTCACATTTCAATTCTAATAAAGTTAGAGTGTACTTTCACTATTACCCATCAAAATCTTACATTCTTACTTGAACCCAGCAACAAGCTACCATGTCTTTTAGCTTAAAAAAATAACGAAAGAACCTTCCGTGGAGCTATTGAATTTAGGTAAGAAGCCTGATTTGCTCAATCTTGCCAAGTATTATGATTTAAAAGATTCAAGTCGTCATTGCGAAAGCATGAAATTAAAAATATTTTAATTCAAAATTTTGTTGATGAGGACAATTTTTGATTATGATACTGTAAAAGAACTCATTCTCAAAGGTTATGAGCTGGTTCCAGAAGCAAACAGACAACAATTTAGAAGTTGTAGAAAAGAATCTGGTCAGACCTACGTTGAATTTGCAAGAAACGAAGAAAAATTATTTGACAGGTGGTGCTAATTTAAGAAAATTGACCAAAATTATGATAATCTTAGACAACTTATATTAATTGAACAATTCAAAAATTGCATTCAATCTGACATTAAGTCACATTTAGATGAAAAAAAAATGTTGAAACTATACATGAAGCAGCTCGTTTAGCTGATGATTACTACCTTACACACAAAAATTATTTCGTTAATAAAGCAAAACCTGCTTCCTCACATCCCCAAAATAAATCTATGTCTGGTGATTCATCTAGCATGTCTAGTCAATCAAATTCACCTAAACCAAAGTCTACTGGTGAAACCGATGTTCAAAAGTCCTTATCTCGAGTACATTGTACTATTTGTAAAAAACCAGGTCACCTTATTTCAGAATGTTTTAGATTAAAAAGGAAGAAGGAACTTTGTGCAGCCAAACCTACAGGGCTCACCAGCCTTCAGCCTAAATCACGGCCTTTTTTTGAGTTAAATTCAATTGTTAAGGCAGAACCAAATTCTGATTCCTTTATTGAGATTTTTGAACCATTCATGTTGGATGGTTTTGTATCACTTTCAGCTGTCCCTATTAAAATTTTAAGAAACACAGGAGCTTCTCAATCTCTTATTTTAGCAGATGTTCTGCCTTTTTCTGAGAAGACTTCGTCTGGTAGTAGTGTCCTTATTCAGGGTGTATAGTGTGGTGTTATTAATGTTCTTCTTCATAAGGTTAATTTGTCCTCAGGTTTGGTTACTGGTTCTGTGGTTGTTGGTGCTAGACATTTTTTACCATTAAAGGTGTACATTTATTGCTAGGCAATGAATGTACTGGAGATAAGGTAGTTGTTAATCCTCTTGTAACTGACACACCTAGTGTAGGTCAAACAGATGATCCTATTTTGCAGGAAATACCTGATTTGTACCCTTCATGTGCAGTAACTCGGTGTATGGCTAAAAAAGCTTACTTGAAAAATTCAAATGATGTTGACATAACTGATACTTTTTTGGTCAATATTTCAATGACGAGATTAAAAAGTCTTTTAATCTTAGTCTGCCTGATACTCAGACAGACTCGTCAAAATTTTATCAGTCATCTCCAAGGTAAAATGACGAAGGTCATGAAACGCATTCAAAGTAACAGCTAATCCAGGAACAGCAAAATGATCCTGAGATTTTAAAGTTATTTGATAGGGCATTAACCGAAAAAGAATTGTCTCAGAATCCTGTTTGTTACTATAAAAAGAATGACGACCATTTGATGTCCCAGCTGATGATGATTGGGCTGTTCATCACCAAATTGTTGTTCTAAAGTCATTATGCCACGAAATACTTAATATAGCCCATGAAAGTCCAATGTCTGGTAATTTAGGTGTCAACAAGACTTATCACAAGATTATGACTCATTTCTTTTGGCCTGGACTTAAATCGGACGTTTCCAAATATTGTAAAAGTTGCCACACTTGTAAAATGGTAGGGAAACCTAACCAAGTTATTCCAAAAGCAAGGTTACAACCCATTCGAGCTTTTGATGAACCTGTCAGTCGAGAAATAATAGACTGCGTTGGTCCTTTACCAAAAACTAAGTCAGGTTCTGAATATTTGTTAACAATTGTGCGTGCTTTTACTCGATTCCCAGAAGCAATTCCTTTAAGAAACATTAAGGCAAAGTCAATCATTAAGGCTCTTGTCAAGTTCTTTACTTTTGTTGGCCTTCCAAAATCAGTTCAGTCTGATCAAGGATCAAACTTCATGTCAGGCATATTCCAACAGGTTATGCATGAATTAGGTATCGAGCAATATTGTTCATCTGCTTATCACCCTGAAAGTCAAGGTGCTTTAGAAAGATTTCATAAGACCCTAAAGAATATGATAAGGTCATATTGTTTTGAATGTTAAAAGTGAGGTACCAGGCGATACACACCGAACTTTCTACCGTCGACAGAAAACTTGAAAAAATTACCAAAGTTCAATAGTTCGATAAGATATGAGAGGCAGAAGGAGAGGTATTATTTCTCAACGGTGATACTTAACGCAAGCAGTTGGTCGTTGGATTGGCAGAACTCGTGTTTTTGGCAAAAAACTTGGACAAAAGTGAGGAGGATCCACGAATTCACATTACGAATCCAGCCATTATTGTTATTATTTACCCTTTTGTATAGGTGTATTTTCAAAACTGAGCTCTGACCTAGATGTTGAGTCCATTACCATAGGTTTATGAGTAAACCTTAAGATCTAAGACAAACACTAAGTTTCATTTGAAAGGTAATTTGTATCTTAATTATGTCTGTTTTATCTATTTTGAAAGAATAGCACGGAAATTTAACCGTTAAAAGTAGATTTCACAGCTCACCGCTCAAAATCTACCTATATCCTTTTTTGTATTCATGTGGTCTATTATATAAGCGTATTGTTAAGGGTAAACTGTTGAGAGCAGTATACCACACACGCGCGATTCAACTAAAGTCAAGGGAGACAACCACGAAGCTACTATATACTTTTGAACATCACAGTTACATCACAGTTATCTCGCTTTCCACGTATCAACATGGGTGTTTGCATAGCCTTATGGAGAAGTCGTATTGGAACGTTCAACATGCCAGGCCCGAAAGACAAGTTTCAATGTAAAACATTAACGATATCTGGTAGACTACTGCTTCGGCTAACTGTGTGCCTCAGTATATTATTGGTTATAGGTGGCATAGAACAGAATCCAGGGCCTAAGGGCAGGGGTGACAGTAAATCCTCGAGTAAGAGGACAACTGGAACTCCAGCGATAAGTAACAGTCAATCATACCTTGAGGCAGATAATGCTGGTGATTTGCGGCTACTCAGATCTCAATCCCAATCTCAAGATCCTGGTGACGCTAGCATAGTAAACGCACTGACTTTATTACGGACGGACATGAACAAAAATATGGATGAAATAAAAAACGGTTTGCAATCGCTTACAGATAAAGTTAACACTATCTCCGGTACATGTGAAAAACTCCAAACTGAGAATAAGGTATTAAAATACCAGAACCGGAATCTTTGTCGTAAAGTTGATCAATTACAAAATGGAATAGATAATATAGAAGGCCAGTCTAGAAGGAACAACTTAATATTTCACGGAATAGCAGGTCGCTCAAATGAAAAATGGGAAGACAGTGAAAGAAAGTTGCGAGAGTTTTTTTATAAAGAACTTGAGATGTCAGCCGATGAAACGATCGAACTGGAACGAGTACATAGGCTCCGAGTCCCAAACAGGAGAAACGATGGCCCAATCATCGCAAAATTCAATAAGTTCAAGGACAGAGAAAGGGTCATTAGACTAGCTAGAGAAAATCTGGATAGCACTTCTCGATATCGTGTCGCCGAAGACTTTACCCCCAGAGTACGTCACGCTAGACGAGTTTTGGGTGAAGAACTATTGCGTGCCCGAAAAAATGGTGACGAGGCACGAATTAAATTTGACAAACTTATCATTAACGATGAAATATATAAGTATGATCCTATTACCGATAAGCCAATTCTTATTGGCAAATCTGAGAGCCCTTGAGAAAATGATCGATCTGATACTTTAGCGCAAGTGTTAACCCAGCGCAATCTGAACGAGGATGACGCCGGAAATAGCGATAATAAATATTTTGGGTCTCCCAGTATCCTTACATAGGATATTGGTCAAGGCCCTCGCAATCAATTAACAGACAATGAACCATTTCGAAATCCAATTGTCTCCTATATATCACCTGTAATGGAAGGTACAGAAATTTCGATCAAAATTCTTACTTGGAATATCGAAGGTTTAAAGAAATACGCTACTAACTCTGAAATCATACAATATTTCAATGGTTTTGACGTAATCGGACTAAGCGAAACTTGGTCAGACTATAACTTAGAGTTCGATTCATTTCTTCCAGGGTTTATTACTTACGATCATGTAAGAAAGAAGAAGAAACTAAGCCGTAATAGCGGTGGTATCGCAGTATTCATTAAAGAAGAAGTAGTTAAATTGCTGAATGTTTCTCGTATATTCAATTCTGTTGAAAACTGTGTATTCTTGCATTTTAACATGTCTCATTTTTCTAATGTTTGAGATATAATTTTTTGCTTTGCATACGTTTCTCCAGAGGGCTCTCCGATTTATAAAAAATCGGAAGAAAAGGATGGTATAAAACTTTTACAAAACTCATTAAATGACGTCTGTTCGAGTTACCCCGATTGTGCACTATTTCTTGCAGGTGATTTTAACGCAAGGTGTAAAGATTTTCTTGATTTCATACCTGAAGACTCGCTAGATGCAATTTTTGGTCAATCTGATTATGAAGGCGATATATTCAATTTACCCAGAAAGAGTAAAGATGATACATGCTATAATACTTTTGGAATATCCTTAATGGAGCTGTGTTGCCTGTTTGATGTCCATATTGTCAATGGCCGATCTGTCGGAGACCATAATGGAGAAATTACATGTATTGCAAATGACGGATGTAGTATGGTAGACTATAATATTGTCTCATCTGATTTGTTTAAACACATAGAAATGTTCCATGTCGAAGATAGGGACAACTCAGTACATTTTCCATTATACTGCACACTAGAGTTTAGACCGGTAGTCGTCCAACAAACTCGCGAATTTAATGAAAGTAGCGTTACTCAAGTTACTCGAAGATTAAGATTTATTTGGAATAATGATAAATCCTCAATTTTCTTTAATAACCTCAAAGAAGGGTTGCCAAGACTACGCCAGCCTAAATTTCACAATTTAAATAATGATATTTCAAATGTAGCCAATAATCTCATAAATATATATCAGAGTGCGGCACGGTGTATGCAAATTAACGATAAAATTTACAAACCAGATTGCAGAAATGCAAAATGGTGGAATGATGAATGTGAACGTGCAAAATCTGAAAAAAATACAGATCTACGTAACTACAGATTTAATAATTCTGTAAATTCCCTTGAGAGATATATTTCAAGTAGAAATTATTTTAAAGGTGTCTGTAAAACCGCACGTCTTGACTTTGAGGAGAAACAGAGGATATTATTAGTAAATTCTAGACGTGATCCATCTAGCTTTTGGAAAGTCCACTAAGGAATCTAAAGGTCTGAATGCCACAGAATGGTTCACGTATTTTAACAATTTATTCCATGACGATGACCCGATTATAATCTCAGAACCCGAGCGCGTCGGCAGCAATAAGCTGGAAGCAGCTGCCCCACTAAACAATCCTTTCGAAATTTCAGAAATTGTCTGGTCCATTCGTAAACTAAAATCTGGTAAAAGTCCAGACCCCGACGGTCTAACTCGCGAATTTTTTAAACATACTTGTGATGAAATATCTCCCACACCCACAGACCTTTTCAACTCTATTTTTGACCATGGGGAATTCCCTTATGATTGGGCTAAAAGTATTATTTGTCCTATTTTCAAGAAAGGCTCACGACTAGACCCAAATAACTACCGGGCTGTTTCTCTAATAAATGTTGTCAGTAAATTGTTCGCTTCAGTTATCAACAAAAGATTGACGGAATGGTCAAATGAAAACAACATTATTGACGAATCACAATCTGGCTTCAGAGCCGGATATTCTACTACCGATAACCTATTTACTCTGAATGCAATTGCTCAAAAGTACCTTTCTAAAACTGGGGGTAGGTTTTATTGTCTATTCATAGATTTTTCGAAAGCATTCGATCGAATAAAACACAACGTGCTTTGGCATAGCTTGCAAAAGAAGGGTATCCATGGTAAAATTTTACGTATATTACAATCGATATATGGGAGACCATCCGCGTGTGTCAAAACAGAAGCGGGAATAACGATTTATTTCCCTTGTACGGTCGGTACGCGACAAGGTTGTGTCAGCAGTCCCCAAATATTTTCACTCTTTATCAACGACTTGTCCGAGTTACTGCGAGAAAATTGTCAATTAGGAATTTTCTTAACAAATAACATCCCTGACATTTTAAGTTTAATGTGCGCAGACGACGTGGCAAGTTGCGCAGAAACAGTAATAAAATTACAAGAACAAATAAATACAGTCGAACATTTTTGTCAAAAATCGGGAATGAAAATTAATTTTGACCAAACTTAAATTTTAGTATTCAGAAACGGAGGCCCGCTGCGAGATAATGAAAAATGGTTTTATGGGAATAAGCAAATTGACACAGTATCTTATTATCGTTACATGGGGTTATTATATACACCCAAAATAAAATGGACGAGGGCTAAATCTATTTTTGCAGCACAATTTCAAGACCTAAAGTGCTAGGTCTATTCTGAATTACCAACGCAAGTTCGGCTATTTCGATCGGAAAGATATTTTTGACCTGTTTGACTCGATGGTGAAACCGATACTTTGTTATGGTAGTGAACTATGGGGTTATGAATACGCTCATCAAATTGAATCAGTTCACGCCAAGTTTTGTAAGACTTTTCTTGGTTTACCGAACTTTGTCAACAACAGCATGGCGTTGGGAGAATGTGGACGACTACCTCTCTATACAACTTACTATGTCAATCTTATTAAGTACTGGTGTCGTTTGATACAAATGCCTGATTTTCGTTTGCCGAGAAATAGTTATGTTATGCTGAAAAATCAGGATGAATCTGGTCGTATAAATTGGGTGACTAACGTTAAAGATTTACTATTCCGATATGGCTTCGGTTTCGTCTGGTTATCACAAGATATTGGAGATGCATGCAGATTTATCAGTGTATTTAAACACAGAATTACAGATTGTGCCATGCAAACTTGGAATAGTGATATTGATTCTTCAGGTAGATGTCATCTATATAAAAAGTTTAAGACTCAACTAAACGTAGAACGTTACTTATCATACGATATCCCATACTATCTAAGAAAAGCTTTGTCAAATTTCAGATGTGCTAACCATTCACTTAACATTGAAATAGGCAGACGAACAGGGATTGATCTGAACCTACGATTATGCACATTCTGTAAAGAACAGATTGAAATCGAAGCCATAGAGGACGAATTACACGCCTTCTTTGATTGTACACTATATTCCACTCTCCGAGATCAGTACGTAAAAAGATATATATCGCCAACAAAAGATAAAACATCGGAGTTTATCAGACTCATATCAAACACTAATCCAGTAATTATCAAAAACATATCTACCTTTATCTATCACTTATTGAGAAAGAGAAAATCCGTAAGTCCACGGTAATGATTACACAACAGTTATCACATATAAACTTCTCATTCCTGATACCTCACTTTCATCATATGTTTACTTGTCATGTAAAATGTATATGTGTAATGGGCCGGAGGCCTAAATCACGAATAAAACAGTTATAGTTATAGTTATAGTTTATAGATACTGAGAAAAATTGGGATGAAGGTATTCATTTGCTATTATTTGCAGTCAGGAATCTGTTCAAGAATCTCTTGGCTTCAGCCTTTTGAGTTAGTTTTTGGTCATTCTGTTCGTGGGCCATTAACACTCTTAAAAGAGAAATTTCTTGCTGATGATGAAACACCCTTGAACTTGTTACAGTACGTTTCTGACTTTAGAAATAAACTGTCTAGGGCATGTGAGGTTGCTAGGTCAAATATTAAATCATCTCAGAGTAAAATGAAGGCAAGATATGACAAGCATAGTGTTGATAGGAAATTTGAACCAGGTGATAAAGTCCTTGCTCTTTTGCCAATACCTGGCCGACCCTTACAGGCAAGATATTATGGCCCGTATACTATTGATAAGAAAACAAGTAATTTGAATTATATTATCAATACTCCTGGAAGGCGTAAAAATAAACAAATGTGTCATGTGAATATGTTAAAAAAGTATTTTGACAGAGATAGCTCAATTTCAAAACCGATTACAGTTGTAAACACTGTCCCACAAGAATCAAATTGGAATGAATCAGAAGTTAATTTAGACTTTAGTGAAAAATCTGTTCCTGGTCCACCTAAACTTGAGAACTCTGAAATACTAAAGAATCTTAACGACAAACTTTCACATTTTGAGACATCTCAACGAGAAGAACTGAAACAGTTGATTCATGAATATGAACATTTGTTTCTAATTAAATCCACTTGAAATTTTCGTCTGCAAAACCTTTGAATTTGGTCAGGTCCAAAATTTTGTAAAACAGGAAAGGTTAAAACGCGTGTTTAATTTTAAATTCGGATATTATTGGATTTATTATTTGTGGACCAGGAACTTAATTCATTTGGATCTAAAATTAAAAACTTTAGGATTAAACATTAAAGGTATTGTAAATTGTTTTTGTATTAATTTCAATTTGTCAAAAATTCTAGTATTATTGTCAATAAATATTGTTAATTTTAAAGTTTGTTGATGGCTTCTTTGTTCTTGTTACATTGGCACATAACAATTTAAATTTGACAGGTTCGATATCGTTTGCTATATTTTGAAATTAAGTTACAAGATACAAGATACAAGATATTTTAATAGACGTAAACTTTACAGTTTCTTGTCATATTACAATTACATACAATAAATGCAAAACAAAACGTGACTTTTTAACGAACAATCTGCAGTTTCTATATACATATTGGAAGAGAAGCTGAGCTGTTCAAGATCTATGAAAAAAGAGCGATACTTTCCCAAGCACTTATAACAATATAAGTACTTGCAAGTGTATATGAATTTCCACGGGAAATTAAAATACAGTTAGGAACATCATGAAATTGATAAAGTGAATGAATTTGGAATTATTGTGGATAGGAATTGAATGGGTGTGTTTAGAGTGAAATTAAAGGGGTTTGATACAATATTTCGTCCGAATCGGACGAACAAGCGATATTTATTATCGATGTTAAATAAAATATACCTACTTTTCTGTTTGTGTGTCTTCGTGGACCATTCAGACCAGTCTAACCCCAACCCAGATATTATAATAGCACAATAATTGAAATGACAAGGAACAAAATGTAGATCGGTTTAAACTATTTCAAAGCTTAAATGAATAATATGGAGCATTAAATGAGTGGAATGCATTGAATGGGCGCTGATCGAGCGATTTAAAAAGGCATTGATCAAAATGAATACCGATTTCCCAATGTTATTAACTGTGACCGTTGGAAATATCCAGATGGTCTTGACAAAAAATCACACTGTGAAATTTGATATTTTCAATGTACTTTTCTAATTTTCACGATAGATCTGCTCAGCTGCTACTTTGTTACTGAGTCGCCGTCAAAGCGCTGTCAATGTAGAGGTTCCGGGCTCGATCCCCGATGGCGGCACTCGTCCTTTCCGACTTTTAGTCTCTCAGCAATGTGTTGATAATCGTAGACCAATGTGAGATACATGTAGCAGCTGGGGGTGGGGGCTAGGAAAGGATGTAATTGTAGAACTGGTTATTGACATGAGTGATTAGAATGGTTTTGATGGAGATGATTGTCACGATTTTATGAACTGTATGATGGGCTGTCTGATTTCTACTTAATATTTGTGGAAAACCATAGGCCTGACTGGAGTAAATGTCCATAAAATAGCAATTTGATAAATATATAATACGTACTAAGTGTTTTGTATGAAAAATATCTTACGAGGTTGGGGGAATTGATAACTGTCGAGTCTCGCCGAGACAATTATCAATTCCCACAACCGAGTTAAATATTTTTTCACACAATGCACTAGTTAAGTGACGTAAAGGCAAAAGTTGCCGGTCACGTCAAAATAGGCGATACGTAAACATTTGAAATAATTATATTCGCTACTAATATGCATTTACACAAATAAATTTAGTATCAAATTAAAGATCTTTGAGAGTGGATTATTCTAATTTATCTGAAATTTATTTTACACCAAAGAAAAGTATTATACTAGTCAAAAGAACCAAAAATATACAACAGATATAACGCCGTCAGGTGTAACAAAAAACAATATATCGTTTCACTAAATTGTAATATCTTAAATAATAATGGCGCAAGAGGCAGGAAAATTTGCCATGTTACGTGAATTACGCCAAATGGAATATTATGTAAACATATTTTTGCAGGATAAGGGTTTAGTACTACAATAATAATAAGCTTGCAGTTTTGTTCCAAACCAACCAAGCTAAAAAGGATAGTTTACACAATCCGTCCTTATGGTTACCATTATTTGCATTTGGATTTTTTTTTATATTCTTAATCCCCTTTTTTTTGGATAAACATGGGGATTATATTGATACCAAAGATTTTTATCTAGCGTAAGCCAAGTGCAATTACACTATTTTACCAACGTTGGATAACTTCTTGACGTTTTCAATGTTTTCCAACTGTTATATTTCAGACGAGTGAAAGTGGAATATACTCGAAACAATCCTTCATTGTAAAAGCAATGATACAAAAAACATGTGAACAAAAACACACATGCTTTTATTTAAGTTACTTTAAACATTGTGCCGAGGAATTTATTTGGCCTTTCGATTATTTTGTATTTAATATCATGCAACAAAGCATGTGTTGTGTTGAATGGTAACCGTTACCTGCCGGATTATATGTGGCTGTCATGCGAAAATGGACTATCTGTGAGCTCTGTAAAATAGATATAAGTGAAAGAGATTGGGTCCAGCATACGTCTTCCAGATGTCAAAATTTCAATAAGTCTTTAACAGGGAGATAGATTGATCATTCTTTAACTAGAAAAATAGCAAAGTGAAAACAGTTTCGACCCTAGTCAGTCTATGCAATTCGCGCAGTCTAACTAGGATCGATACTTTACGCACTACCCAGATCGTCCCATTCCCATCAAGGGTCACAGATTATAATATAAAACGACTTTTTTTCATAAACATTTTGCATAGTCATGATCTTGGCCTGAACCACTTTCACCTATATATTTCTTTGATTTAACGTTTCATATGATTTTAAGCCCTGTAAAAATGACTGCATGATAAATAAAATATGCCGATTTTATGTCTTGAATACCAATTTCAGTTATTTGGTGAAAGTCATAGTTGAGGGAAATGAGAGACCTGTTCTGGATGACAGAAGAATACAAACAGTTTTCCAATTATTCCCCGCTTTGCATGCAAGTGCACGTGCAAAGTGGGGTATAAGTGGAAAACAGTGTGCACCTTTTTGTAATCCTTAATGCAGGGCTGGTGAAATTAATCTGATACCCGGTAACTGTTTGCGTGCATATTTCGAGTATTTAGACGTTGCAGAAACATCAAGAAATTCGCCTCAGTTTACGCGTAAGGTCCAATGTACAAATACACTCCAAGAAGACCTAAACGCCGTTTCTAAGCGTTCTCTCTCTCTCTCTCTCTCTCTCTCTCTCTCTCTCTCTCTCTCTCTCTCTCTCTCTCTCTCTCTCTCTCTCTCTCTCTCTCCTCTTCTCTCTCTCTTCTCTCTCCCTCTCTCTCTCCCTCTTTCTCTGTCTCTATCTCTCTTTTTCTTTCTCTCTTTTCCTTTATCTCTCTCTCCCTCTCTCTCTCCTCTCTCTCTCTCTCTCTCTCTCTCTCTCTCTCTCTCTCTCTCTCCTCTCTCTCTCTCTCTCTCTCACCCATTCTCTCTCTCTCTCTCTCTCTCTCTCTCTCTCTCTCTCTCTCTCTCTCTATCTCTCTCTCTCTATTTCTCTCTCTCTCTCTCTCTCTCTCTCTCCTCTCTCTCTCTCTCTCTCTCTCTCTCTCTCTCTCTCTCTCTTTCCTCTTTCTCTCACAGTATTGGCTGAAAAACTTCTAACGTAAACATTTGATTTTTTTAGCAAAACGTTAGCGAGTCAAAAGGGAAGGCCCTAATTTTTCACAAATATGGTCCGTTTTCATCTTCAATCCGTTCACTGGGATATACTAAGTACCTATTTCACAGAAGTGAACTAATATTTATAGATGCACAAGTTTAAGTGAGTGATCAAATGTCAATTTAAACAGTACAATGCATAGAAAAAATGACCTTTGATCACTCACTCAAACTTGCTTAGCTATATAGAGGTATGCCGAGCTTTCTATTTCGTATCGTAAAAAAGTATATTACTGGATTCTAAAACGTTGTAACGATTTGATTTTGACATAGGTTGGCTATAGCAGCTTAGGCTATTATACCGGCACAATAAAAAAGTTTGTACGAGTTTCTCTCCCCCCCCCCCCCCCCCCGGCATGCTTGGTGTTTGGCCCACAAAGAATAAGAAAGTTGATTTGATCTGGGGATATAACAATTCAAGAAATCATTATTTGTATCTCTTTGGTCAAACTGTCCTTTGGTTTATAGAAAACGAAGTTCTTCTTTAGAAAAATGTAAATCTCGATTAATATGTTCTTACGCCAAAAAAATACCTGCATGCCAAGAATATCCTGTACCAAAACTCCCTTTTAAGAAATAATAGCAAAAAGACCCTATCTCTCTGATTGTCCGTTAATATCCCATTAAAATTGTCAGAGAACAGCAGACCGTCTCGTCTTTGTTATGTATGCGGTTTTAATTACCCTGATGGGCACCGAGAAGCCATAAATTTATTCAGTCGGATTGTTGGACACATTTTCATTGTCTGCCTGGTCTTTCACTTTATCATTGCTTACAAATGGCCAGTTTAAAGTAGAAAAGGTTGTGTTACTTTGTTTTATTTATGGTATTCGATTCTATTTCTTAAACTTATTTAAATAACAATTATACGTTACTTCAGGAATACACAGAAATCAAAAAGAAAAAAAAAACACAACCCCCCCCCCCCCCCCCATAAATTCTTGCTTTCGTCACAAATTTTTCAATACGTAGGTCTAGTTATGAACTTTAGTTGTAAAGTTTTATATCAAACCTTAAAAATAAGACAATTTGAGAAAATAAAAAAAAATGCTCAAAAGATTGGATTGGATCGATCAAAGGTTGATTAGAAATGCAGTCGGGAAATACCGTCTTCAAAATTCTTTTTTTTTTTTTTTTTTTTTTCAATTAACAACGTGCAAAGATTTTTTTTTCAATAACACTATTTCTGCGAAAGAGATCATGTTATAGCAGTAAGGCATTGGAATATTATAATATGGTATTGGGTTATGGTAAAAGGGAAGATTAAACATTATTCTTTCCCATGCTGATTTCTGGAACAATCCGGGATCGATCGTTCAGTTTGAAATTTGTCATCTTCTATCGTTTTGTTAAAAAAAAAAAAATACAAAAAATGTCCTAAACAATCTTTTCTTCTATCTGTCTGAATTTATCTTTTCCTGGCTCTTTGCTTTTTCTATCTCTCTTGCTTTTTCCGCCTCTCTGTCTGTCTGTCTCACTCTCTGTCTGTCTGTTTGTCTGCATGCCCTCTCTCTTTCTTGTTCTCTCTCTCATTTTTCATCTCTCTCTATTTCTCTCTCTATTTCTCTCTCTATTTCTCTCTCTATTTCTCTCTCTATTCTCTCTCTCTCTCTCTCTCTCTCTCTCTCTCTCTCTCTCTCTCTCTCTCTCTCTCTCTCTCTCTCTCTCTCTCTCGCTCTCGCTCTCTCTCTCTCGCTCTCTCTCTCTCTCTCTCTCGCTCTCTCGCTCTCTCTCTCTCTCGCTCTCCACATTTTTGTTCCGAAAGTTTCCGATTATGTAGTTAAACTTGTAGTAGAGTTTATTTTATAAAACAAGAAATAAAAAAAAATAATACAGAAGATTTATTGTATACAAATAGAGTAAAAAAATCCTCTACGCATCCTCTACGAAATTGACTTGTTTGTTTTTATAAGGCTAAATGCCATTTTTAACACTATCACAGTTATATTGCGGCGGCTGGTGACCATCACATGATTTTCTTTCGTTTCTCACACCAGCGGAAGATTAACAATATTTCGTCCGAGTCATCAACTGCTTATTCCTCTTAAGCGTACTACTTATCAAACGTGCTAGGTTGGAGAATAATGACTCGTGTCACAACGACTTTTGTTAATTTTGCCGTATGAATCTTGCCAAGTCATTGTTCGAACTCTCAACCAAGGATTTGCAGCCAAAATCGTTACCGTTGAGCTAGCCTGACTCGACTCTCTGAAAAGTTCGGTATTTTATTTAACAAGCTTAGATGTTACACTGGTTGGGAAAAATAAAAGCATCTTCCATTGTAACCATAGCAACGCAATCAAAATTTGATATGTTCAACAATTAATTACATGCAATGGTCATTTCATTCCCATAAATAACACATCTGGAACCATGTTTGCGGCTCGAATTAAACATGTGGCCTTAGAGTCTTTTGGAAAGAAAACAAAATTTGAAGTAAATAGAAGGAAATGCGCCCCGTGGAAGCTCTACGATCTTTCTTTTTGGAAAGATGAGTTGGGGTAGGGTGGGGGTTCAGAGATATGATGATGCGTTGTTGAATGCTTTCACGCCTAAACTTCTATAGATGATAATGCAGAACATTAGTCAGTGTCTCGCTTCGTCCTTTCGTACACAAGATTATACATTTCATCATTTACGCAAAAAATGTTACTTTAACGTTTGAAGGCTCTTATTTAAAAAAATGTATACAAATCCTGACTAGACTGTGCAAAATGATTGGACTGACCGAGATTAAATTTTAAACTTTTGGAAAATGTTCTGAATCTATTCAGTATTCATGTATTGAAATGCAAACGATGATTGGCGAGCGACATGCTGAGTATAGCAAACAAATATGGCAGATGTTTTTTCTGTCATGGTTTATGATGAAACACTGAAGCATTTATCTATTTATTTTAAAATATCAGTTTTAAAGCGCCAACGTCCGGTATGTTCAAGGTAGGCCGCACGCTATCCTGAACACTGTTTATGTTTAACGTTTTCTATTTCCTGAATGTTCAGCTAACTTTCAGCTCACTTGAGCACATGGTGTGTCATGTGGACGAGCCTTTTTGATCATTGAATGTCTGTCGTCGTAATTGATCTTATTCTGCAAAGGTCGAAAAAGCTACCTCGAATATATTATTTCTATATACGGTGCAACTAAGGTGGTTTTTTTTCCACATATATCATGGCAGTAGGAACACCCAACATTATATTCCTGATATTTTTCGCATCAGCGCTACCATTAAAAATTACTTCCTTTCCTGGCCCTTCAGGTGGGAGATGAATGTAAGAAAGGATATGTGCCGCCGTTTCGACCATATTAAGACTACCGTTCATATTTCACTGAATAGTGTTTCAATGTAATAGTCATAGATAAAATCAAACCATTGCCTTGGAAATTTCAAAACCACCCATGTTGCAATTCTCAAAGTAGTAAAATTGGTATATCGTAAGCGGAAGGCTTAAACCTCGTATCTACAGCTTGAAAGAACATGAGTTACGAGGTTTTTATCGTACATTGGTAATATTGTTTTCGAGACTTTATAATACAGTTTCGTGCTTATATGTTCATTCACCATTTTTTCTATGGAGGTAGGTATACTATTTCCGAAATGGAAATGTCACAAAATCGAATTTTTTGAGCATATTTCTACAAAAAGGAGATCTAGTACTATAAAAGGTTAAAAAAAAGGGTATCAGCTAATTTCTGTGAGTACTTGGGTATTTACGAATAAGTTTTTTTTATATATATTGCACAATTTAGGCCACCGAAACAATATTACAAAAAGTGTTTACAAAAACATATAAGAGAATAGCCATCAAACTTAGTTAAATTATTGCACTGAAATGTTCAAAATCATGGTTTAAATTCTTGTAACAATAAATTTTGGTATATCGTCGGCTAGAGACTTAAACCTCGTTTTTACGGCTTGAATACACTGGGGCTATATGAGATTTTGGTCGCTCAGAGACCATATGATTTTAGAGTCCCGGTAATAACCGGTTGAGTATCCTGCTAAGGTTTTCATATGGTATTAAAAATAACATAACCAAAATAGACTGCATTTGCAATAGTTGGGCGATCCGTTAATTATATTATGCAGGTCAGCAAGAACATGGATGTCGAATAAGGGGGTATCAAACCATTACCTGGTATCCCCATTTTTTCTCAAGTTTACGGAATTTGCAAATACATATTCTACATTTAATAACTGAGTAACACTAAAGCATTTCTTCTTCTCTGCTTTAAGCCTAGTTTACATTTACCACGATCGCCTTACGATGTTGCCACGATTCACAAATCGTGCGGTGTCCGCACGGGTTTCATTCAGCTGTCACAAGAATCATTGAGTTACCCTTGCGGCCATCGCAAGGTAAATGTGCGACCCCCGCTTCGAGAATTGTGCGATTTGACAACTTTATACACTGTATACAGTGCAGCCGCCGTACAACCATCGTGCGGAACCTGCGCGGGGACCCTAGGATGAACCGTTCTCTACTTATAGGCAAAACATCATACGGTAGCCTTTCGATGTCCGTGCGGCGATCGTGCGATGCCTAGACGACGTGTCTACGGACTACGCTCTCCGTACGGTCTTACAATTTTAAAAATTTGTATTCCTATTTTTTATTAAAAAAAATCGCTAGGTTCTGCGACACCCGTAAAACCATGCGATGATCGCATGGACACCGTATGTCGCCGCACGGGCGTCGCACGATTTTTGAATTGTGGCGAGTTACGGGCGCCGTACGGGCTCCTTAATCCAAATGTAAACTGGGCTTTACGGACACATACCAGTATAAGAAATTGTCAAAATAGAAATATGTCTTAAATATGACCATGGTTTTAAGATGAGCAGTTTTTTCGAGTCCGAGACTCCCATATGGTAATTAGGACGCTCAAAACTATCCGATAAAGTGCCAGGAACCCTCTTTTTATGACTCTTGTCTGCTTTGTACTAGTCGACTTACAAAATTCTGTTCTGCTCTTTTGGTTAAAAAAGATACGCAATTCTAAGCACAATGTATTGGTTAAATAACGAATCTATGGAAATATTAAGAAAAAGAAAGGAAAGCAAGAAAAATATATGATCAGTAAATTTTTCTCGCAAGTCAACATGTCTGAAAAATGCATAATCCTTCCTGATGTTTTTTTTTATTTCTAAATGTGCGCAACACTCAGACTCAGATCTGTCTCTGCATCCGCACATTCTGATCAAAGTCTTCAAATATCAATCTCTCAATTTCTCGCCATTACGCAAAAAAATAACGTTTTGAAGTTAGTATTATTACTAAAGGTTACATCACATACGATTGTTTCATAATATTTTTTTTTTTATAAAAAAAGTCTCTTGGTAGTATATTTAACAACATACACTTGAAAATCGGATTTTAAAACAAAATGCATGTGAGGTGTATCATTTTTATTACTCGATTGGTATATCATATTCTTGATTTTGTCAGAAATACATAAAAGTATTGGAAAGTTTAAGATGTTTGGCAAAACTGAAAACATTCTCCAGTATGAATTGTAGCTATGGCAACGGAGGTATTTTGACATATCTCACTAAATTTGTGAACTATTAATTACATGTAATGGTCATTAATAAGGGCAGCTGGTATTGAATCCATATACATATAGGTTTAGAATCTTGGACTGCATGGATAACATGTATTCGAGGAAAATGTTTCGTTTTAACACAAAAAATAGAAAATACATCATTCTAAATGATCTTGTAAAAAGAGAATTGAGTTGCAAATATGACCCGTCAGGCGGAAAGGAATCTTCTTGGTATTGCGTGACGAGTCGATCATAGCCAGACTGTGCGGACTGTTCACAGGCGTAACATTTGCCTTTGGCTTTTTTTCTGAATCTGTGATGATTTTTCTTCTTTCCAGTAAGAAAAACTTTGAAATGCGAACACCGGCTGACATCTACTGGAACCAATATCTCTCTAAGATATTTATTTTACGAAGTTCCCGGGGGGTCATTTTTGCATTACTTATCACATAAATTGCGAGTATTGTTTATTCCATCTCGCTTTCTTTCATAAACTAAGGCCCGGTGCCACTGCACTAACGGATGAATTGAGAATGCAAAGCGTATGAAAATCTTACAATGCATCGAAAAGATGATTTGTAAGCGTACATGTGTATGTATTTATCGTTTAAAATTTATTGATCCGCGTTGTATTTTGTCTTTCAGCGTACGAGGAACATACGACATATGCATCCGCCCTTTCATCTTGTCGTACCAAAAAATGGGCTATATTAGAAAAAGTAGACAACAAACATTTTTGCTCTCCTTTACCACCAGGTTGCCCTTATTTCTTTGTTCAAAACTTCAGTTATAGCCGCCGTCATAGCGCAGTTGGTAGCGCGATGGACGGTCATTCTAGAGGTCCCGGGTTCGATCCCCGACGGCGGCACTCATTCTTTCCGACAATTTGTCTCTCACCAATGGGTTGATAATCGTAGACCTATGTGAGATAGTAGCTGGAGGCTAGGAAAGGATGAATGGGTGTACTGGTGAGAGAAATACCAGGAATCCATTGTTAGGTGCTCCTGCCGCCGCGATATAGCTGAAATAATGTTGAAAGTGGCGTTAAACTTCATTCAATCAATCAATCAAAGCTTTATTGTGTCGAAAGTCAATATACAATCTCTATCAATATTTACTCGTTTGTCTTGGAAAGAAAGCGAATGAAAATATGTCCTTTTGTTAACGGGAAAGAAGAAAAAAATAAATGAATCTTTTAACCCCGTATATGATTCAAATATGGAGGCTTGATTCTGATGTTTATTTTCCCCTTTTTACTGAAATCCAAATTAAGAGCGCTAGCGAGGACTCCAATCTTGCTACGAGAATACCCATGGTTATCTGCTTCTACAGTAAACAACATCGTGAAATTGACAAGGTGAAAATTTGTCGAATGATTTAGGAATGAAATTGAATGAATGTGTGGATCGAGTTTTGAGTGAATTTAATGGGAGGTATTCCTATATCGCAAATTTTGTTCAGGATGAACACAATGAGCGATGTTGATGTATGTTTTCCAAAATTGAAGACATTGCCTACTTGGGGTACTCACGATGATCGGCGGGCTTCCTTACTAGCATAACAATATCGACGATGGATTCTTAAACTCTCAACAATTTTTAACCTACAACTTTATAACGTTAAACCTTTTTTTTGTATTCAAATTATGGTTTGCCCACCAGCCTGTCATTTTTAGCTCCACTGGCCGAAGGCCAGCGGGCTATTGTCATGGCGGGGTGTCCGTCGTACGTGCGTCCGTGCGTGCGTGCGTCCGTCCGTAAACTTTTACTTTAAAAATCTTCTCCTCATAAAGTACTGGATGGATTCCAATCAAATTTCACAGGAATGTTCCTTGGGTGACCCTCTATCAGATTCCTTCAAAGAATTTTAATCGGTTGAAAATCATGGCTGTAGTGGGCGTGGCTAATTTCCATATATGGTAATAGGTGGCTTTTCTCAGAAACTAATTGATGGATATAAACCAAACTTCACATGAATTATCCTTGAGGGGCCCTCTATCAGCCTACAAAAAATCATTGTGATCAGATGAAAAATATGTATTTTATGGGCGGAGGTCATTTCTCTATATGTTATTTTGTGAAAACTTTGAAAATCATTTTCTCAGAATCTAATTGATAGATATCAACCAAATTTTGCATGAATGATATTTGAGTAACCCTTTATCAGTATAGCAAAAATTATTGTGATCAGATAAAAGATATATATTTTATGTGCGGAGGTTATTTCCCTGTATGTTATATAGTGTAAACTTTGAAAATCATTTTCTCAGAATCTAATTGATAGATATCAACCAAATTTTGCATGAATGATACTTGAGTAACCCTTTATCAGTATAGCAAAAATTATTGTGATCGGATGAAAAATGTGTATTTTATGGGCGGAGGTCATTTCTCTATATGTTATATAGTGAAAACTTTGAAAATCATTTTCTCAGAATCTAATTGATAGATATCAACCAAATTTTGCATGAATGATACTTGAGTGACCCTTTATCAGTATAGCAAAAATTATTGTGATCGGATGAAAAATGTGTATTTTATGGGCAGAGGTCATTTCTTCAGATAGGTTATATGGTGGAATATCCAATATAGGGTAAAACAAACTATCCTGAAAGGTTAAACAGATGGATTAGATATAATAGAAATTTTATTTCTGTGAAGTTGTGTCAGTCTGCAACAAAATATTTGATTAGATGAACAGCATATTTTTTTATTGGTAGAGGGTATTATAACATATAAAGTGAATATTTAATCACCCTTTTGGTATCATCTAAATGATGATTTTTTCTAGACTTGTTAAATTTAATAGGTGTAATGATTATAGATTAGAAGGAACAAAACCTTTGTTGAAATTCAAATGTATAGAAACATTAGTTGAAATAAGTAGCCTGAGAATACCCGCTCAGAATTGGTGAGTTTAGTTGAACGAAGGGTGAATCTGCACAGAGTGTAAAATGATGTTCTGACCTCCTGACATTCAGAGTGGGGTAGAAAGATTTGAGTTGACTGCACTCTAAGGCATTGGGCAGAATAAAATAAATATATTGGATTGATTATTTTACTTCTTACTATCATTAGTTAGAATTTTGTTTTGATGACAAACAATATTATTGTGAAGTAACATCTTTTAGTAGTGTTTAACTGAAAGTGGAAAGATCTACAATCAAAATTTTGCAGACCATCACCAGTTTATTGTGCAGTAACATTCTGTTAGTGTTGGAATTCTTACATTTGGATTTTAACAAAATTTCACTAGAATGATCCTTGGGTGACCCATTATCAGACTGCACAAAATTATTGTGATTAAATGAAAAATATTTTGTGTAACAGGTAGAGGTAAATTTTCAATGATATTCACTGATCATGAGTTTTTTATGCAGAAATATTTCAGCATATGACCCTTATTTACTTGAAATAAACATTCACTCATTCATTCACTTCAATTCTCATTTAAACAGCTTTATCATCCTTTAATAGTCATTATCAGGATATTCAGGCCTGTGGAGCGAATCAGGCGCTCAAGCGCCTCTAGTTGAAATCGAACTCAGTATGTCCGAAATTGAACGATCACTAGCCTGGATTCTACTCGCGGTGAGTGCATTTAACATCCTTTACATGAAGCTGGTTTTTTACATGAATTGTGACCTGTCTGGCAATAAGGGGTTATCTTGGAAGTGCGAAAAGTAACGATCCAGAGTCAGGTTTTACCAGCTGTGCGGACTAACTATTTTAACTCAGACCGAATGGAACTTCCTTCGATGGTTTCATGATGCTTCGAATCATCCCCACCATGATTTCGAGCCTGATGCGCTCCGACGGTGGCGCTACTTAAGTAAGCGACATTTATTTAACGACAAAAATCTAAACTTTGACATTTTTGGGAAATCTCGATTTGTCAGTTTTCCTTAGTGTATGACTAAGTTTCGTTTTTCAATAAACTTGTACTTTGTATTCACTAGCTCAATGTTGTTCAATGCTAGTGCTTTAAAAAGTGATATCCTTTGTACTTGATACATATAGAGAAAGCCAATCACATGACACGAAAATTTGCTATCCTTTAAATATCAAAATTCAGTTTTGTCACTAGTATGATTATAGAGGTTTCTTTCAGTCAAAACACGGATTTCAAATTTCAATTCAAATGTTATTGTTTGAAATAGATGTGAAGTTAATGTTTTTGTTGTCAAGAAATATTTTTGAAACATGAAAAATTTCTTAACTAAAGTGTTCGTGTAATGTGTCCATGTCTTTGAAATGTGTGTGCTCATTACAACCTCCTATGCTTGATGGTGATCACCATGGCAACTAACCCAAGAATGCCAGTTTCGTAAAATTTAAACATAAATAATTGCTTTAGGTGTCAGTAAAATAATCACCTGTTTCTTGTCTATGCATGTATGGTAGAAAATTTGCCGGTACATATAGAATGGAAGCACTCTACCTTAAGTTTTTTATAATTTGTTGAATACTATTTCTCTTTAAAAAAAAATCGACCTAAAGACATACATGCATTATTTTTAAATAAAAGAAATCACAGGCTGTAATTATAACCATAAAGAGCTCTTTAGTTGTCACAGAGTTCTAGAAAACAATACCCTGTCATTACTTTTACAGGTAATGTCCCCGGTAGATAAATATGCAACTTCGTTAGGATTCGAACTAGGGACCTCTTTGTCCAAAAGCGAGAGCTATACCGCGTTGCTATAAAAAGCTAGCTTGTACGACAAGGCAGAACAAAACCCCTTACACACAAACCGGCAACCATATATAGTTAAGACAAAAGCAATCATAACATCATAACTACAGTACAAACTTTAGTTACAAGGCAGACGAAATTTATGAAAGGATTTTGTTAAGAAAAAAATACGTAATTAACTTCAAAATTCAAGTTTGGGTTTTACTATACAACGTTGCCAATTGCATATTATCAATTAAATAAATCTTTCAAATCTTCTTCAAAATATTAGCGGTCTGGATGTGTTGTAAGTTCGTGTTTAACAGAGTTTCTTAAAGGAACAAAACACATTAAAATTCCAAAATAAGATCTTGAGACAAACTAGACACTGTAACACCAGTTATTCCTGGATATTGATGTGCAGTGGATATAACAGGACATTAAGAATCAGCACCGACCCCTAGCTGACGAAAGAAAACAAACCCCGGAAGTAATGGCTATTAACGGATAACAAGTCAGATTTATGGCATTAGTCCCAGTGCTCATTTCACCTATCTACGGTCTCCGGTGCTTTTCTTAAAAGGGAGCAATATTCTTCGCATGTTCTCAAAATTACATAACGTTATCGGAAAATAATTATTTTCATAAAGAAAAAAATACCTACGCAAGTTTTAAGCAATTTAACCACATTTTATAAATCAGCATCTAGACATCTTTCTTACATTGCGTTTTGATATGTAGAGGCTATAGGCGGCCGTGTGGAAGAATTGTGCATAGTTTAGAGGAAAACTTTGTACTAAATCTTTGATTTTTACGCAAAAAATCCGAGGGTCGAGCTTTTGCGCCGGGGTGCAGAAAAACCAAATCTGGAAGCTTTCACAACTCTAGGATGTGTAATCGATCACCGCTAAACTTGAACCATTCGGTTGCTACATGTAATTGTCTTATTGATAAAGGATGCATATGTCTTGTGAAACCACAAGGAACTTGAGCATAGGGTGGGATGTTCACTGCAGCTAGGTTGTGATATATCTTATAGAACATTATTAGCCTGCTGTCTAGTCTACGATTTTCGATGGGGCCAACCCAGATGATCCAGTGCATGGCCGAAACAGTACAGAGAGGGGAGTAATCATTCATTACCCATCGTGCTGCCCGTATTTGCACAATTTCGATCTTTGAGATGTTTGATTTTGTGTATGGGCTCCATACACATGAGGCATATTCAACTTGTGGCCTGACCATGGATTTATATACTAGTTCTCTGACATTCTTATATTTGGTTGTTACATTTCTCTTAACAAAGCCGAGGGATCTATTTGCACTAGCTGTTATTCTCGATATATGGTTATTAAAGTTCAGGTCAGAGGTTATGTCTAAGCCCAGATATTTTGCATTTGAGACTGACTCTAGGATTTGGTCATGGAGTAAATATTGGTGTTTAATGATTGTTTTGTTTTTGGTAATGTGGATTACTTGACATTTGTTTACCTATTTACCTGTTTCCTCGAGATCTTCTATAGGATCCTCTTGGATCAATTTCTTCTCTTTGGTTTTGGTTGTCATCTCCCGCCCCATAACACTCAGAATAAAATTTATTTGGAGTATATCTCCACACTTTATGTAAAATATTTTTAAAACTATTTACAGTCTTGGTATTTACAAGTTCCTCAGGCAGTTTATTCCAGTTGTCGATGATTCTGAAGGAAAAGCTTTTTTTTTTCTCAGGTTAGTACGGCAGTGCTGTTTGTAAGGTTTTAGGTTATGTCCACGAGTCGGTTTTCTTACGGTTTCTTGGGTTTGTAGTAAGTTGATTTTATCTATATTCTTCACTGACATCATTGTATGTTTGTATCATGTCTGCTCTCAATTTTCCGTATTCCAATTTTGGAAGCCCCAGAGTTTTTCATCTTTCAGAATATTTGGATGGGCTAAACGCCATGTCAATCTGTTTATCTCAGTTCACGTGACCATGTTGTCAAGATCATGTTGGAGTGTTTGGGGGTCCAACTGGGAGTTAATGGTCAGGTATACTGCCGTATCGTCCACGAATAATGTAACTTGGGACTGCTTGACGCTTGAGGAATATCACATTTTGTTAATTCTTTCCGATTGTCTTTGGTTATAATTATTGCATATTATAATTTAATGACAAAACAGTGCGTTTGTTATCATTCAAATTATGATATGCTCAAGTTTATTATTTCGTTGATTTTGTTTTATGCAAAGTCATCATTAGCGGGATTGTTGATGTTTGTAACGTCATATAGACCCACTTGAGAAATGACGCGCTTTATTGCTGCGCCCGTGTTATTCCCTATGTCTATTTCGTAGAATCGCCGAACTGCTCATGAATGCAACTGTAAAGTTCCAGTCTACATAAAAACCCTAAATTTCCAGTCTAATTAGTGGAACATTCGATCGTTTCATTCGTACAAAATTGTAGAATTTTAAAGAGAATCCATATGAAAATGACATCATATTTCGACTAAATTTATATTGTGACTCAATAAAAAAAAACTTTCTCGATGTGATTTCAAGTAGATTGTGCATGGGAAGTCGATATCTTTAAAATATGTTTGGAATATTTGAAGTCATTGTTCGAATAGGTTAAGTTTTAATGGCAACAACAACTTCGCGGTTGTGGATTTAAATCGCGGCTATCACTTAGAAACATGGAAGGGAGTGTTCGAATTCCTTGCGATGTCTGTGTAACTGATGACAAAACAACTAACATCGAAGCGCTATCGTTTTGCGGTGAGTGCATGGAATTTTTATGTGACGAATGCACGAGAGATCATTCGGACAACGAAATCTTGAAAACGCACCGCATTGTGAAGAAGGACGACTCGAATTTTAAGTTTAGTACACTTCGAAGTATAAAGGACACTTTATCATGCAGAGATCATAGTAATTTGAGAGAATTTGTTTGCGAGAAGCATCAAATACTTATTTGTGAGACGTGCATCAAAAGAACACACAGAAACTGCAAGAAGATTTTTAAAGCTGAGGCAGACCCACAACTGACTCTAGCAAAGCTTTTTGAATATGATGAAATGATGAAAAATTCTAAGGAAAAAAGATTGAATCTTGTTCAGCGACAGAAATCTGCAAAAGCTGGACAGGCAAACATTTTAGAGCAAATGCAGACAATCATTCAAAACTCTATTGACCCAATAAGTGCTATGTGCTCAGGGGAATCTGAATCTGAAAAAATCTCTTCAAAGTCTTCAGGGGAACAAGCTGTCAAAAGCAAATATGATTTGTTGCAGGAAGTATTACTATTAAATGATCAGAAAAAAGCCAGTATAATTGCAGATCATATACTTTTATCAATGAACAACAATTCTTTGAGTGATCTGCACTATGAAGAGTTCTACTGCAAAAAGAGAAGAAGAGATGCTCCATAAATTTGCCATGTTGCTATGCTCCTTAAAGGATAATCAATTGAATGGGGGAAAAAGTCATTTAAATGGTTATTCTGGTATTTCTACAAATGTGTTAGATTCCAGCTTTAAATACATGACAAACAAATCAGAGCCACTGTCAATGATCATGAATGGATGTCAAACTAACAGTATTGTCGACAATCTCTATGGAAAACCTAAAATAACCGACGCTGAAACCCAAACAGATCATGAAATAATGCAGTCATCTGATTTTGTCTGCGATGCTGAAAACACTGAAATTCATAATACTGTGATATATAAAGGGTTGTCTTTGTTCGATGCAGGCACAATGACTGAAAAAGTTGAGAAAAAAGATGCATCCTGTCAGATAGAAGGACCTTCCATCCATGAAACAGACCTGCCTTTATCAGAGAGAAATTTAGCACCACCTCAATTTTATAATATTGGTGATTTGGATGGCAATAGCAACTGCTGTGTTACTGGAATTGCTGTCTTAGATGAAAATAACATAGTTATTGCAGACTTTTTCCATGATAGTCTAAAACTACTGAATGGAGAAATGGAACTTACACAATGTCTTACTATTGACAGGTCACCAGTGAGCATCTGTCGCACATTGATTGATTGTCTTGCAGTTGCTTGCATGCCTCGAAGAATCAACATTTACAATGTAGACAATGGGGAAATTGCCTATGACAGAGGTTTCAACCTAAAATATCACTAGATGTATTTGTGAATTTTCTGATGATACAATTGGTGTGATGCTTTCAAATAAACCTGTGAGAAACAGATTTGGAGAAATAATTAAAACTGATAGTATTCAGGACATAATACGCATTGAGATTAGAGATTCGCTGAACGGGACTATTCTCAATGTTGTCGATGACTTTGGTTGTATTGTGCAAACTCCTAAATGTATAGTTCAAGACGAATTGAAAAGAATGATTGTCGGAGAATACGAGATGGCATCTGCTGTAACTCACGAATCTTCCAGTGACTGGTACTACAAGAGTCATAAGCATGCATTCTTGAAAAATGTCACAAGTTTGGCCACAGACCCAGAGGGGAATGTCTACGTATGCGGTTCGAATTCAAACAATATTCATCAAGTTTCGTCCTTCAATTACAGACAAAATAGAGTAATCATACCTTTTTTCCCATCTCCCATATCTTTAGCTTTTGATCCATATCATGACCGCTTGATTGTCGGTAGCTTTGGTGATTTAAGTCTGTCTGTATGGCCATTTGAATAAAACACATTGGCTAACAAAATAAGAGGAGTTTTTTTGCTAAGTAACAGTGTTTACAATGCTCAAAATTTATGAGCCCAGCATTGTGTGATATGTTGTTTCATTTTTGAAAAGATTTCTCCTACATTTTAAGCTTCGCTGTTTTTGTAGAAAATCCAAGGTATTTGATTGCTTTACCTTACAAGATACAACAATACAAGATACAAAATTTTATCTAGTGTCGGTTTCAAAATAACAATTGTAACATTAGCGATGTATCGCTATTATCCGACATGGTGTGGTTTGCAATAGTATTGGTGTTGGCCTTGTTATGATACCCATGTTCACCCCCAGATTGAAACAGCAGTGGGAACACTGCCCTTTAAACTAGATAAAGATGTATCTTTGACAATTTTGAGGGTCATTTAAAAAAAGAGGGGGGGGGGTCCAAATTCAAAGAAACAGGAGTTCATGGAAAACTCTGAATCATCACAAGAACTATCCAGATATTATTAGGGGGACAACTCTGAAAGTATTTTTGTAAGAGTTATGCCCCTTTTTCAACTGAGATATTTTGCCTTATCGAGCACCTGCAGCCTAGCATTTGGATAATGGGCAGTGCTCATGTTAGCTGAAGGGGAGCTTTAGGATTACCTTGAGAATGTTGTGTTTTAACTTTTAAAACTAATGACATCATGATCTCCCTGTATTCCAATGAAATATTGGCGGACATTTAGGTGACATTTTCAAAAAATGTTTGCAAAATTATGATTGGCCTTTAAATATGGGCATGGCAGGAAGGGGTCTTTTGCACTATGAAATCTTTGAACAACACTTCCTAAAGCACTTGACCAATTTCAATGAAATTTTGCCTCAATGTTCCTTTGGTGACCCTTTTCAATATTGTTACCAAATTATGGTTGTTCTACAAATATGGGTGTGGCAGGTTGGGGCCTTTATTCTCTATGAAATCTTTGATCAACATCTAAATCACAAGGCCTAATTGAAACTTTGCCAGAATGTTTCCAGGGTAACTCTTTTAAAAAATTGATTCAGGAGATAAATATTGGCACATCATGGTGGGGACTATTTTCAATGTGAATTATTTGAAAAACATCTAAAACTTTTTGCTGATTTCAACAAAAGTATCAGAATGCTCCTTTGGTGATCAGATGTCCACTGGACCAATAAAATTCAGGAGAGTTAATTACTGCCATTCTGGCCCTCTTGTTTTACATTTTCAGCCATTTAGTATGATATCAACAAATCAAGTCTCAAAGACTCTATACTCAGGGTCCTTGCTTAAGGTCAAATAATCTGTTTAAATGGACTATTTCTTTTGAGATTCTCTCATGTTTTTGTGAAAGTATCATATTTTATAACGTAATATTTTCTGGATTAAGCTACACAAGGAATTGTGTAGATATGTACATGTACCTTTTGATAGCAACTTCAGAAAAGAATTGAAAACTAAAAGACCCTTCAATTCTTCTCTGTAGTTTTATCAGAGGGTCTGAGGGACTTGTATCAAAAGTTTTGAGAGTTCAGGCTACTTATTTGAAGGTCTCAGACTCACAAAACCTGTGTCCATTTAAACCCTGTTTTTAAATAAATGCTTTAAAAACATTTAAAGACTTTTTAGCCAGAGTGAGTCTTATTTTTTAATGCTTAATGCTTAATGAAATCTAGACAGGGCTTGAAAATTCTACTCGTCTGCTGGTCCTGCATGATTTTTTCCATCTTTGTCTACATGAGCAGGACAGGTGGATTTTGCAAAATTTCAATTATGAAATCAATGTATCACTATATTTTCTTGTATAGCAGGACAAGTAGAAAATTCAAGAATTTTCAAGCCCAGCTAGATTACCAGGCACTACATGATAGACAATCATTGCCCATGGAAATTTTATGGCTATATATTGGCCTGCAGACCAATACAGGCTCCCTACTTGCAGTGCACCAACTTTTTATGTAGAAGGCTTGTGTTTGACACTGAAACTAGGGGTTTCACCAATTAAAATCTGTATATAGTATTAAATATTTTAAACCAGCCTCAGTCAAAATTTTTCTCAGTGATTCATCTTGACCACTCAATTTCAATAGATTCAAGCTAATTTATGTGAATCAATTGTTTCTTACATATTGATATAAGGAATAAGAAATGAAAGAATTATTAGTTATCAAGAGTCACTTTATTTCTTATGTTCTTATGTAGATTCATAAATAAAAAGTACAATAACTTTTTCAAGTATAAAAAATTAAACTTCAAATCTACCCTTATTTCTCAATAATGTCCATCCTTATTTCCTATTAAACACCGGAAAAGCATTGAAGAATTTATTTTACTCATCACCACATACTGAAGAAAGAAATATAAGGAAAATAGTAGGATTTTCATCAAATTTTGCTATTATTTTTTCTTTTTTTGAAACAGTCATTACATTCATAATTGTGGCTGTTAGATAAATGTAAATCAAGAAATTTTGTGAATGAAGTATTAACCCTTGGCTTGTCATTCTCAATAAAAACCTTCACAAAATTGTATTGAAATCTAACTGCTGAAAGCACTGCATACACTTATTTTCAGACTGCATTTATTTCAAAAATATTGTTTTTAAACTTATCTGGTTGAAAAAGAAAATCAGGTGGTGTGGACTAAGATCAGACTTTTCAAATGTGCAGACTGATCTCTGTCTATACTACTTGTTGAAGCAAGAATATTCTAGGTTCCGAATGACAAGATTTTTAGCTCACCTGAACACATTGTGCTCAAGGTGAGCTTTATTGATCATTGAATGTCCGTCGTGTGTCGTCTGTCGTCCGGCTTCAACAATCTTAGTGTTTACACTCTAGAGGCCACAAATATTACACAATCTTTATGAAACTTTGTCAGATTGTTGGCCAGATCACAAGGATGAACCCTATTGAAAATGGTAAGGATCCATGCCATATTAAGGGAAAAGGGGCCTTAATGCCAATTTTCTTGTTTACACTCTAGAGGCCACAAATATGACCCAATCTTCATGAAACTTGGTCAGATTGTTGGTCAGGTCACAAGGATGAACCCTATTGAAAATGGAAAGGATCCATGCCATTCTAAGGGAAAAGGGGCCTTAATGCCAATTTTCTTGGTTACACTCTAGAGGCCACAAATATGGCCCAATCTTCATGAAACTTGGTCAGATTGTTTGCCAGGTCGCAAGGATGAACCCTATTGAAAAAAGAAAGGATCCATGCCATATTAAGGGAAAAGGGGCCTTAATGCCAATTTTCTTGTTAACACTCTAGAGGCCACAAATATGGCCCAATCTTCATGAAACTTGATCAGAATGTTTGCCAGGTTATCAGGGGGAAGCCTTTTGAAAATGGGCAGGATCCATGTCATATTACAGAAAAGGGGCCTTAATGCCGATTTTCTTGTTTACACCATTGAGGCCACTAATATGGCCATATCTTCATGAAACTTGGTCAGAATGGTGGTCAGGATGCAAGAATGAACCCTATTGAATATGGGAAGGATCCATGCCCTATCACAGTAAAAAGGATCTTAATAACAATTTTCTTGTTCACACTCTATAGAGGCCACAAATATGGTCCAATCTCCAAGGAACTTGATCAGAATGTTAGCCATGTCTCGAGGATGAATTCTTTTTAAAAAGAGAAGGATACATGCAGTATTAAGGAAAAAGGGGCCTGACAATTTATATTTACACTCTCGTCTCTAGAGGCCACAAATTTGGTTCAATAGTCATGAAACTTCGGCAGAATTTTGGCCAGGTCACATGAAACTGGTTTAGAAAAGAAACTTATGCAGGGATCATAGGAATAGAATAATGTCTTTCTTTGAAAAATCTAATGGTCATTTAATGATCTTTAAAGCATTTAATTTTGCTAAGGGAGGACTCAAAGAGACGAAGGTGAGCGATATAGGACCATCATGGTCCTCTTGTTTTCTTGATCTATCATTTTCTCCTATAATGTTAAACATATTAATTACATGTATTATAGGAGCCTGTTTGTAACATTTCCAACAATTTGAAACTGAGTTGCAAACATTCAGTAGTGTAGACAAACTGTAAATATAGTTACCTGATGGACAGATACTTTGAGACCTTAATATCTACTTAATGCAACATGAAGACTCTGCACAGGCTGGTCAGAGTCTTTGCTTTGTGCATATTTGAAATTGTTGGAAATCAATTGATTGATTAATTTGTTTTATAGCTTATGATTCAAGACTGGTCTCAATGAAAGTCCAAATACATGTACAATGTACGAGCATATGTAATACAGACAAAATAATAATTGATGTATGCAGAAAGTAAGACTTATAATTCAAAATTTGAACAAATGTTGGAAAAGAAGAATTTGCTTTTAACTGTTAATGGACCTACTGGGATTATTAGAAAAAAAATATTTGATAAAAGAGATTGGTTTTAGTACAGGATAACCAGAGATTACATTTTGAAGATTCTTACACAGGAATGTACTGTAGAATAAATATTCTAGATTCAGAATATAAACCAAATGTTATCAGATTCACCCCCTTCCCTAGTCAACTTGTGCAGGCAAACTAGGGTCCACACTTTAAAGACAATCCTGATTGCCCCTTTTTGACTGATGGGTTACATTTTGAAATTGGATCAATCAAACAAGAGCATCTGCGGGACATTTCTAACTATTTCACTTGTGCCCAATGTGGAGACTCCAATCATCCTGTGCATCCGCACAGTCTGATCAGAGTCTTCACTCTACACTCTAGATGGATATTTGTAATATGACCTGCATTGCAGGAGTGCAATTACCCATTGAATATTCTTGATATTACATGAATGAAATAACACTAGTGGAATAATTATGAAAATAAGCTAAGAACGTTTGGCAATATCATTGTTATCGTTGTGAAAATGACGCCATAATAAATTTGATTATGTCAATTTGCAAATGGTGTTATTTGTTTTGTGGAATTACTTGTTGAATCCATTAATTTCCAAAATTTCCTCCGTTTATGGAAATATTTGTGCTCATGAAATACTGAATTTATCAAACTCCTCACCAGCAACATAAAAAAATGGGCAAAGCCTCGTTTTTATCAGTTTAATATATATTTGAGCTGTCATGCTAAAAGGGACCATCTGGATAGTGGGTAAAGTGCCAATCCTAGTCTGCGCAGACTGAGTAGGGTCGGCACTTTTCAAACTTTAATAATTTTCTGTATCTAGAATGATCAATCTACCTTCTCTTGAATTATTATATCTTTTTACATAATTCCCAGGTGGTCCCTTTTCCCTTGACAGGTCACATATGACTCATTTAACCTATTCCGTATTCAATGACCACTCATTCAATATCCCTATTATATAAAGTCAGTTCACAATCCCAGATTTTTCTTCAAAAGCATCGTATGATTATTAAGGTTACTCAATGTCTGTCCATCAACCACACATGAAATTGTTGGAAAAGCCATGTGCATATGTGTGTATAACTCATAGTTTGTCTTGTTATTCTCGAATGTTAATAGAAGTTTGTAGATTTTGATCTTAAAGAATATTAGAGAATATAAAGAAATAATTAGTCACAGTTAACTCCTTTTCTTCTTTTGCATTTTAAGCTCACCTGAGCACAATGTGCTCAAGGGGAGCTTTTAGGATCACCCTGAGTCTGTGGTGCGACGTCAACAATCTTAAAAACTTCTTCACCTGAAGAATTGGGCCGATTTCAATGAAACTTCACCAGAATGTTTCTTGGATGACCCTTTTCAAAATTTGTTTGTGAAATTTTGATTTGCCCATAAATATGGGGGTGGCAGAGTGGTGCTTGCTTGAGCCTGAAATCTTTGAACAAGATCTCCTGAACCACTGGGCCAATTTCATTCAAACTTAAGCAGAATGTTCGTTGGAAGACCCTTTTCAAAAAATGTTTGCCATATTTTGATTGGCACTTAAATATGGGCGTGCCAGGGTAAGGCTTATTTTGAGTCCGAAATCTTTGAACAACATCTCGTCCTGAACCACTGTGCCGATTTCAATGAAACTTTACCAGAATGATCCTTGGGTGACCCTTTTCAAAAATGTTCATGAAATTTTGATTTGCCCATATATATCGGCATGGCAGGGCAGGGCTAATTGTGAGCCTGAAATCTTTGAATGACATCTCCTCCTGAACCACTTGGCAGATTTCAATGAAACTTTTCCAGAATGTTCCTTGGCTGACCTTTGTCAAAAATTGTTTGTGAAATTTTGATTGGCCTGTAAATAGGGGCATTGCAGGGCAGGGCATATTTTGATCCCGAAATCTGTGATCAACATCTCCTCTTGAACCACTGCTCTGATTTTGATGAAAATTTACCAGAATGTTCCTTAGGTGACCCTTTTCAAAAACTGTTTGCGAATTTTTGATTGGCCCATTAATATGGGCATGGCAGTGCAGGGCTTGTTTTTAGTTTACTCAGTAATGAATGGTAGGGCAGGTCAGGGCTCAAGGCCAGCTTTTGTGGTTAGTTGATGTGCATCTTGTGTCCTCAACATTTGTCTTGTGGACACCCTATAGGCCATATTTTTAGCCAAATTAACCTGAAAATTGGTAAGATTGATTATTTTGATGAAGCCTCGGACATTTTCGAACTTGTGTCAACTGGTGTCAAAAAGCAGGCCCAAGGTCAAATCTAAGAAAAAACCAAGTGGCCATATTTGAGTTCAATCAACCTGAAAATTGGTCAGAAATGATTATCTTGATAAAAATCTCGGACAAGTTCGAAATTGGGTAAAGTAGGGTCAAAACTTAGTCACAGGGTCAAATCTAAGAAAAAACTTGTGGCCACTCCCCTGGCCAAATTATTAGCCCAATCAACCTGAAAATTGGTCAGAATGATAATCTTGATGAAATCTCTGACAAGTTCAAAATTGGGTAAAAAAAAACTAGGTCATGCGGTCAAATCTTAGAAAACCTCGAAAATTTAAGATTGTTAATTCAGGTGAGCGATTAAGGGCCACTAGGGCTCCTTGTTATCGTTGTTTGATCGCTGGCCCTGCCCCTTGACCTGTGTTATGACACACCCTTACAATAGTTATATGTTTAAACAGGGATGTGGAAATACAGAATTTCACCACTTGTCCCCGGATAATTTGTTACTTGTTCGGCATCAAAAGTAATATGTCACCAAAAGAAAAAAAATGAGTTTTGAGAATGCATTGTTTTTAAAGAAGAAATTGCTGGACTCCAGCATTTTCTTCATTTAAAACAATATTTTCTACAGCATAATCATAATCGATCTTTTTTGAAACCATTCTGATAATTGTCCCGGTATTTACATTTCCATGGACAAGTAGCATAGAAAAAGTATTTGGCCGCAGGTGGAAGATTCCACAACCCGTAGTAAACACAAAATTAACAGCAATGAACACAAGACAAAGAACACATCGGTAGAGGACAACCGAAATGTCGTTACTTCAGCTTGTTCAAGTTGTGGCTTAAACGTTAAAGTGGCCCACATACCAAAATAATTGAAACAATCTTGTATAAAGTGTGCATCTACTAAAAACTATGCATTTTGATTGGTCAATCGTTTTTAACTCCGAAGGTCAGAAGAGCTATAGCTATGGTGTGTTTCCCGTGCGACCATAAAGTTTTTAGCTCCACTGGACAACATTCAAAACGTCCAAATGTTTTCACGATTTACACAAACAGTAAAGTCAGAAAACATTCTATTTCGGGATAATAAAGTGATGCTAATTTTGGCCAATTGGACGAAATTTTCGATTTTAGAATACCTCATTCAAAACTAATTCTACAGTTGTTACGTAAGAACTGTCCTCAACCCAACCATAGCTGAAAAATATCCGGCGTGAGCCGGTGTCGAACCCTTGCGAACATAATTTAAAAAAATGGTGCACAAGTCCAATTCGCTAACCACTGAGCCAAAGAGCCAAAGATCTTCTCGACGCAGGTGTCAGACATTTTATCTATACCAACAAAGCTATGCAGGACAGTGGTCTTCCATAACACACTCCCCCTTAAAAGTCATCATATATTGATGACGATAAGCCTATCTAGGCAGTAATGTGGTGTATGAAGTAACTGAGCCAAAGAATATCTTCCCTGAAGCTGGTGTCAGACATTGTATTTAAACCAACGAAGCTATGCAGGACAGTGGTGAGATTAGCCTCCCATAACACACTCATTCAATGCCATTCTAAAATCATTGAACTTTTCAATTTCACGATGTTTCCAACTGAAGCTATGGCGAGGTTCCTGTCTGTCTACACGTAAAGATGTATTCATAACGCGATGGTTTCCACAAGTGTTTAGGATTCTATTGAAACGCAGAGGGTGGTTGTAGGCTTATTTAGATGATTCCTTTCTATATTGAAGTCGAACTGATGGAAAGTATGGTCAATGGACTTAATGGTTTTCACTAGATAGTTTCGTTTACGTGATTTTTGATCGTTTTATACATTGTCGCACAATCCCACCTTTGATGATTCACGAAAAAGACATCGGTACACATTGTTGCAAAACTTAAGTTACTTGCAAGAAAGACAAATATTTGTAAAGCGTCGTCCACTAAAATTGTCATCTGAAACTTCTTGGAATGTGAACAAACCCATATTTTTGTCGTCTACTTTGGGTTAAACATCTACTCAATCCATTTGTCATCACCAACTGGGGGGGGGGTGCGTGCCTGTGTGTGTGTGTGAGAGAGAGAGAGTGAGTGAGTTTGAGGAAATAAATATCGCTTATTTTGTTAATCCTGAACAAATTTAGCCATATTGGATCATTCAAACAGAAACCGTGTAAAATGTCTTTCAGTGTCGTTTTTGGTGAACGAAATTTTCGTTCACCAGTGTTACTATTTATACTACGTATGGAAAACACTGTAGGATCTTAATAGCTTCGAAAGTAGCACCCCTTAAGATTCAATTTAGTACATCTTAAGACTTCGCTTCGCAAAATCAGTTTAATTCGTTAATTGCGTGATACTAGAATTCTTCATCAATTGAAGATAATGAAAATTAACCTTTAAAAACACAAAATGACCTTGAAATGTTTAGACGAGCGAATTGATGATCGGCGTATGATTGTCGAGACTTCAGAGCAAAAACAAAGTTTGTGTCTGTACACTGTATAGACTGATACTATGTTTTTGATCTTTCGCTGTTGCAACTTGTAGTAATTTGCCGGAATGTGTCTTTGTTTAGGTCGTGAACTCTTGAACTTCTACACACCTCTTGATTGGCCATACCACACGTGATGACCTACTACGATTTTATGTGCCTTCTTATGAGTGGAATCTGTACTAATGAGTTACAAAAGGTCAAGTTTACAAACGAATCGAATGATCCTATATTTAGCCCAAATTCTTATTAAAGCATAAACATGATATTAAGTAAAATTTAACCCATTACCAGACAACATATGTGTTCAACTGACCAATTTACACCTCTTGCTTAAATCCCGTTTATACCTCAAACATTGTTGTATTCTTGTGTAATGTAAGTATCTTCGGTAACGGGTATTTTTGTATCATATTCCCCGAATCTTTTTCCTCGTTTTTTTCGTTTCGAACAAGGACGGAAATCGGGGGATATAGCCATCTCGACACGATTTACTGCAAATATGTGAATGTCGTTGTTATTTTGAATTGAAAGTAAATGAATAAATAAATAAAAGAATAAACAATTATCCCAGCACAATAGATCTAATTTGAAATTTTAACATCGAACGGAAACTGGAACGTCGTATCTATAGAATACATGTAACTGCGATGTTTAAGTCCCCACTGGCATTTTTTGTCCCCTAGTTCTACACTGATAACAAAATATTCTTCAAAGTTCTTAACATAGTAAGTACAACTGTATAGAAGCGCTTCTATCCCTTGGATGAGTGTAAAATTTCCCCCAATCCAATCATTCATCTATTTGTTTTACCGGAAGTACTTAAAATATTACAAAAAAACAACATAATTAATGTATACTGTCCATATCGTGCCTCATTGTACCTGAATGAAAATAAAAGATATGTTTTGTTTTGTTCTTTTCTGTTCCTTGTAGCATAAGAAATGCTTACCAGTCTAGTGACATCTATGGTTTATGCATTCGGTTTTTACATAACCTTTCAACACGCGACAGTCAGTCTCAAGACGGGTCACAAAATTATTCGACACGTGTTTTAAATGTAAAACCTTTCTTTTACATTTTGTTTGAATAGGGATGAGCACCGATATTAACAATTTTTCTGTAAAATCGCGGTGGCTGAAGTACAGGCGATCTTTACATTATCTGAGCTTATATATGTTCATATAAAATAACCTATAAGACGAAATTTGGAATGTGAATCAATCGCCTGTGGACTGGAGCACCTAAACATGGAATCTGGCATTTCTCGCACCAGAACTATTATTAGCATACACCCTTAAAAACTGCGATCTTCTACCCTCTTAGGTTTAAGGTTATCCACGGATTTGTAGTCCTGAGTAATAGGATTTAAAGTACGACTACATTTGTACAAAATACTTACCTACATAAATCGTATTGTTTTTTCTTTAATTCTTTTTTACGCAATTGCGTCAGATAATCATTCTTACACTTAACTGCATAATACCGAAAGAGACCAAAACCCTGTAATTACAGCGTTTTGGATGAAGAACCATGGTCTTTTTATTTAGGAGGATGGGTGACCCCATTCAGATAGTCAAAGTTCCAGAGCAATAGAGGATTACGTTTAATAGTCAAAATGGGGAAAAACTGCTGTTTGATCCGGTAAAATATCGGTTCCGCATGTGTAAAATGAATTACCTTTCTGGCTGCTTTTTTGAGTTAAGAAAAGAATTATTAGTTTAGACACTATAGTTGCCTTTTTTTCTTTTCTATATCGCTCTCTGTCTATCTGTCTGTCGCCCTCTCTCTATCTTTCTTTTCCTCTCTTTCTCTTTCTTTGAATTTAAAGTGAAATTGCAGATTAGCCAATATTTTGTCGAGAAACTTTCCCTCGATTATTTTTTACATTTATAATTTGTCTTTTCTCAACGAATTTAATATATCACTCTAGAATGGCATAAGATTCGTTCACCATCTGTACTTTCAGTTCTTTGATTGTAAATGATTTAATGGGCCTCGTCCGGTGAGGAATGCTTGTTTGTTTATTTGTTTGAATGGTATCTAATTAACGTCGCTTTTAACAATTTTTCAGTCATATCGCGGGGCCTGTGGCACAAAACAATGGGTTCTTGGTGTTTCTCTTACCAGACTACCACCAAATCCTTCCTAGGTTCCAGCTGCTATCTCACACAGGTCTCCCATTATCAAGGCATTGGTGGAAGACAAAAAGTCGGAAAGGATGATTGCCGCTGCCATGAATCAACCCCGTTGAGAAAGAGTAGCTGCTTCTCTTTACAGAGTGGTGTTCTCCATTTACGTATGATAGACTTGACCGGTTTCGTCAATTGTCTCTTAATATGGATATTCTGAGTTATTATTCACCTGTCAGGACGTGGCTTAGCTGCGACGTAATTTGGCGAATTTACTTTTCAATACTGTATTTTGGGTTGTTTCAATTGTTAGTTGACAAATTTCGTTTACGCGTTAGAAGTACTGTATTCTTAGACCCAAAGATTTAGTTTATACTAATTCATTTTAGTTCGATTGCAACGAAAGCTTAAAGGCTTATTGAATCGCTCTCGAACACTCAATCCAATTTTTTTCAAGTCCCTGTGGGAGAGGCAGTGGTTTAAACCGAATGCTACCCAATTCTACAGCTGGGTGAACTGGGGCTGACTATTAAGTGTTTTGCCCATAAACACACCTCGGCGATGGTGGGCCTCGAAACAAGGAGCTCCAGGTCACGGGTCGAGTGCATTTACCACTAGGCCACCGAGGCAAAGGTTTAATGTGTTCAGCGAAAGTGAACATATTTCATCGTTTGGTTACCAAATCCTCGTAACTTCAGCTTGTCCAAGCTGATTTTACGAGGGTTTGGATACCAGTCTTTGATGTACGGTTACAAGTCAAATATGTCGACTAGCTATAAAAATGAGTAATTATAGATAAAAGCCGATTCAGTACCTTAACCTCTATAGCAAAGGCCCGTTTTAGGCTCCACCCTGCCAGGGCAAAACTCATAGATTATACGCATCTTTAAGGCTGCTTGGCTATAGGTAAACCATGCTATTTAAATGTTTATAAACAGACTTTCGACGAATTAATATGGATAATTTGGGACCAACGGATTTTTGCTCTCACGGTCTCTAACTATACTCAAAGATCAAAGAAACGCAAAACTAATGGTGTCATTACCATCCTTTAAATTAAATTTGTAAACGTCAGGTGTCATAGGGTAAAAGTGACATGCTTCAGAAAACGATTTCATCATGGAGAAACAAAAATTGAAACGACAATAAAGCATTGAATATCGATAGGGAGAAAAGGATGTTTTTGTGATGAGTTTCTTTAATATATCCGTATATGTGTAATTAAGTACCGTTATCACACGCTTGTTAAATTTCAGTTCAGTCCACCCCTACTCATGGCTATACCACATTTTCCCGCGTTTTCGAAAAACGCGGTTGGACTATACTTTTCAAAGATCGAAATAAAGGAAATATGATATGAAGAAATAATTTAACGTGAAAATGAACTTTATTTTAAGTATTGTCCTATCGATTTGATTGGTGCGTTTTTTTTAATAACGTCAGTTTAGTTTAGATAATTTGAGGCCCAATATTATACTGAGCAAAAATAAAAGTATTCACCCAAATAAAATTGTGATTTTTTTAAAAGTACACGAAGTAATTTCATGAAAAATATCGCAAATTACGCTCCGATCATTTCGGATTAGAGCTGAAAATGTTGATGTAATTTGACCGAGACGCATCCGAATTGTTCGTGTAGAAGAAAACACGTTTTCGTAAGAGAAAAAGATAACTTGATATAATTCATTATCATTGCCCTGGTAGGGCGGAGCCAAAGTAGCGGGTCGTTGCACTTAAGGTTAAGGTAGATCAGCTTTTATTCATTATTATTTACTTCTAAGGAAAGTCGACATAATTTTCTTGAGACCGTAAATCGTAGGTTGGTAACCAAACCCTCGTAACTTCAGCTTGTCCAAGCTGAAGTTACGAGGCTTTTGTAGCCCGACGATGAAATGTGTTCATTTTCTCTAAGAATGTGAATCCTTTTGGTTTGAGGATACAGTTATTTGCACGCGTCCACGATTATTGCCAACTAGCTTTCCAATGAACCCAAAATATTTTAGAGTTAACTTGCCAAATTACGTCACGGCTAAGCCCCCGCCCTGCCAGTTCATTTATTACGAAGATTACTTTCTGTCGCTACCTGTCAACATTACGTGAGATATGTACTAACGAACATAAAACTTCTTACGTATTTTGAAATCTCAAATTTACAAAATTCGGTCTGCATGCGTCTTTATCCTGAAAACCCACCACAAAAATTCTCATTTCAGTCCTTAGCTAACATCTTATCAAAAATAATATAGCTACGTTAAATAAAATTTTTCTAAATCTCATTGATAAATGCTTTCTGTAAACGAGTTGAGACTTTTAAAAATGACAATTGACACACCTTTAAAGTTTGGCGCTTTAAAGAATCAACACATTTATTGCGATTCCTTTTTTTTAAATATTGTATAAGAAGCGTGCACGCAAACGCGTCAACGTGAATAAACGATTTATGTGTGACATCTTCCCAGCGGGCCTAACGATTTTAAAAAAGTGAATCAAGAAACTGCTCTATCGGAAACGATCAGTAAACGACTTTATTATTCTTCTTTTTCAACTAAAGCAGGTAAAATTTACATAACGTTTGTCGAGTTTTGATTACGCCTGTTCGCATGTCAATCTTTGTCTCATTTCAATACTGTGTGGTACCTAACACAACTTTTGTGTGATTTTCTTTATCAAAAAGCTTTAGAGGTTACATTCCTTGGAGAAGAATCACAAGATCGCAGGTCTGACGTTCGTCGACGTAGAAAACAATGATTTGACATTAAGTGCGCAACACCAAAAGTTCATATGACTTGATAAACAAATGGTCTGTGGATGATAAACCAAAGCACTGCAATCAGATTGGTACCTTTTTCGGCAATGATATCATACAATTGTAAAAGATATTAGCAAATGAAAAGTGGATATTTTCTTTTTTTTTGCTGAGTGTATAATCCGGAACGCGATATAGTTCATTGCTCGATCTAAATGCTACTCAGCTAAATCACGTGCTGAACGATTATTCATTCAATCAACACGTTGCCTTCACAACTTGTGCATTTATATAAACTATAAGGTGTCATTAATATTAACCTAAATGTGTATTTTGTGAATCAATGGTTTTAGTGAGATATATTTTAAAATTTCAAAATAATTGTTACTTTGAGTCAAATGGATGTATCTTGCAATTTAACCCTCCTCGTGCTATTCGTGACATTCAAAAAGGTTTTGACAGGTAATATAGACTAAGATCAGTCTACACAGTCGTGCAGGCTGATCTTAGTCGCCATTTACCTTTATTCTACCCAACTGTTATGAGAAATTGAGCCTGACTGATTGAAATACTTTGAAAACAGGCAATTCATTTAAACTTAGCAGGATAAATTGGATAGCTACAGATATAGGGGGTATTTTGGATTTTAGATCAAAGTATTTAAATAATAGTGTCACAAATCCTATGTTGTTGATACTCATTAGAGTCGTCTCGCTGAGACGATTCAAATGAGTACCCACAACATAGGGTTTCATTGAAAAATAAAGATTTTAGACTAGCTTTACCCCTGTTATCTGTAATTTTAGATAAGTGTTATAGAAGCAAAGACGGAACGGTGAATCCAAGGAATTTAAGTGTATGTGGCATGATGGCGGAGCACGAAGAACTAAACAACTCGCCCAATACTTGTGATGCTTGTTCGGCGGACATCAAGGGAACTTTACTCAGAATATCCCAAGAGGCTAGTTCTTTCTGTGGTGAGTGCATGGATTTTTTGTGTTCGGATTGCGCATCGGATCATTCCTGTAACGAGGTTCTTAAAGCTCATACTCTTCTACATGATCCTAGAGAGTTCGGAACTTTACAACTCATAAAGAAAATTGTGCAGTGCGACGAGCATGGTATATTACGAACCTACGTGTGTAGAGATCATGAGAAGTTAATTTGTGATTTGTGCGTTAAAAGAAACCATAGAAGCTGTCAAAACATTCTAAAATCCATAATATCCCCGTCAGATACTCATGATAAATTGAACGAAATAGAACAAAACGTGATATCATCTAACGCGGAAATACTTAATTTGATGAAGAGAATGGAATCAGCCAAGTCAAGTCAAAAGGTTCTTTTAAACGAGTTACGGACTTTTGTAGAATTTAGCACGAAAGATTGCGACTGTAAATTGGACATGGAGATCTACTCTGGTCCTAACGATAAACTAATGGGTGATATAGAATCCAAACAAGACATTTTGAAGACAGTATCGAAATTAAACGATTCAGTAAAAGAACAAATTGTTGCTAACTACATCCATCTATCATTGAGTGAAAGTGACTATTGTGCAAGTGATTTAAAAGGGGCGATACAGAAAACGAAAAGAGACGAACAGTTTACCAACACACTAACTTTTATACACAGGTTGTGTGATGAAGCGACGCAGACGAAAGAATTCGGCACTTATCTATCATTAGAAACTACAGAGTCTCCCAATATACAGTCCCAAGAAAAACAAACAGACTCTGGTTTTGAAGAAGTGTGTGGAAATGACACAATTAGACCAAACGAACAAAAAGGTGAACATACAAAAGTAGAAAATCCAATCATTTCTAACGATGAAGACATCTATAAGTATTCAGATTGTTACGAAAGTTTAGGAGTTATTCGTGGTAGTTTGGGTGTCCGTTCTACAAATAAGGTCTCAACCACTACTGAAACTGTTCAAATGGTGGACGCAGCTTGCCAAACCGGAAGTAAAGATATTAAGAAACAAAATGTTCCCTTGTCGCAGAGAAACCTGCTTCTTTCAGGTTCTTATTATATCTGTCGTGAAAATGAGACGATCTGCAATGTATCTGGAATTGTAGTAATAAATGAAAATACCATCATTCTTGCTGATATCTCTAATGACATATTGAAAGTTCTAAATAAGAACTTTCACTTGAGGGATTGGGTTCCACTATTTGAAAAACCAGAGAGCATATGCCGAGTACAGGGAAATCAAATTGCTGTGGCTTGCAGATCGAGAAAAATAAAATTCTATACAGTCTCTGAAAGTCTTTGTTTTGATCATGAGTTTAGTTTGAACTTTTATTGTCGAGGAATTTGTGAAATCTTTGATGACACAATTGCAATATTAGTATCTGACCAACCGATGAAAAATAGTTCCGGAAAGGTGATGGACATTAACAGTGGTGATCATGAAATAATGATTGAACTGAGAAAAGTAAAAGACGGTGAACTAATTCTTGTAATTGACAAGTTCAGTAAGCAGATTGACACACCATTACACATTCTACAAGACAAAATGGGCAGATTAGTTATCGGAGAACAGGACGAGATGACTGCCTTCAATGAAGACGGTGGTCGAGAGTGGTATTATAAGAGACATAAAAATGTGAAGCTAAAAGGTACACAGGGTATGGATATGGACAGAGAAGGTAATATGTATGTTTGTGGCCAGCTGTCAAACAACGTTCACCAGGTTTCCTGTATGGATTACAAATGTAGTCGAGTCCTTATTCCATATTTGCCGTCACCGATGAGTATCTCCTACGATTCCTTCAACGATCGCATAATGGTCAGCTGCGTGGACTGTAAATTCCTTTACGTTTATGACTTTATTTGACTGAATCGTTTGAGAATCGTCCGTTCTGGAATGTACATATTTACGCCAGTGTTTGGAATAGGAGATTTACTTTATTTTGAAGAAAAACTCAAATTCTGATTTGATATTGTAATGTGTACAACACGCGATTGAGGGTGCGAGTATGGTTGTGTGCATGTTTTCATACAATATCAATTCTATTCATGTACTGCAACATGTTTGTTTACCTCGGCTATTTCCGGAGAAAACCCGAGGTATTATGATCACCTTGATATCGTTGGTGTTGGCGTTTGCGTGACAGACTTTAACCTTGGTCATATCTGTGTTGCTATTGAGCATTTTTTCATGAAACTTGGCATGAGTGTTCACCATCACAAGAGCTACCAAGACTTCCAAGAGGGGTAAATCTTCAGCGTTTTTGTGAGAGTTATGCCCTTTTTTTTACTCAGAATGTTTGCATTATCCAGCACTTGCAGCCCAGCATTGCACCCAAATGCGATGCTCTTGTTTGTATAAATGCTAATCGCATATTTAAGATAATAAATTATCAAAGTCATTCTTAAAGTCAATAACTTGAGGCTAAAAAAGCATGTTATAGTAAACAAGTTCGATATGTACGAGGAATCCATATCAGGTGATCCAGCCTCCGTTATATAACTTTAAAATGTTAAAGCGGCGTAAAACCCAATCAATGAAACATTCAAAAAGAGAAAAAGGGTAAGTCCGTATGAGTTTATTTCACCACTAAGGATACACCATCGTGAAATTGACAAGGTGAATGCTTTTGAAATGATTTAGGAATGAAATTGAATGAGATTGAGGAGCGAGATTTGAGTGAATTTAATTGGAGGTAATCCTATATCGTAAATTTTGTTCAGAATGAACAAAATTAGCAATATTGATGACCTCCCTTTAATAAAAAAATGCATATCATTTCTTTACATAGCTTACAATTTCTTCAAGAACCTTTGAGGCGCCAACAATTTGAATTATGTCAGTGAAATCGCGATTTTTCTCTGTCAAAATTTATTTTGAATGCTGTTGTTGATTCTATATTTTTCAATGGGTTTGATCGTTTTTGGATGGTTTGAGTGAGTGTTTGGAATGAATGATTGGAGCGCTGAGTGAGCGATTTAGAATGGTTTTGATTGAGGTGAATGTCAATTTTACGCTGAAACTAACTCTCGCTTGCGCAGATCCCGAATTTCTTTTTGGGATCGAGGCGAGGATCGAACCGAAATTTTAAGTTTCTTGTAAAATTTCAAAATAGGCGAGCAATGATACGCCCCTAATTAATTTAAAGGTTATTTATTGCAAAATACTTTCTTATGGAAATGATTATGAAAAAATTGCGAATCGTTGAAGGGCGAGCTAATCGTCGTGAATACAGCTTATTCAAGCTGTGGTTACGACGTTTTATTCGCCCATCTACGAAAATATAATTTATCACAAAAATACATAGTAATGAAGGTAAAATAATTCGCGAATCGTTGAAGGGCGACCTAATTGTCTTGAATACAGCTATTTCAGCTAAATATACTCTTCAAAAAAATTTCTTTGCCATTTGCTCTTTACGCAAATTTTTAACTTAGACACAAATACTTATATGTGTGTCTGTAAATTTGATCAAAGAAGGTGAAGTCAATGCATCTTTCCACTGTACTTAAACAGAATGACTTTTTCGGACAACGATTTGTAACAGAGAAGTTGATTAAGCATGTTAAGTCGCACATGTCTTTAAGTGGTTAACTCGACCTCTCGTATCTGGTTCCACATTTTCTGACCGGAGATCTCGCTTAGACTGGTGACCTTAGTCGCCGTTGAAGTAGCAGTTAGAATGTAAAAATCCAAGATATCGTTTATTTATTCAACGTCCTGGAAGAACGTTGTTATCAAGCGCCAGACCAACCTTGTTCTATACAAAGCTCTGCGAGTAATGGTATAGCAGTGCCACAGATACAAGATAGTCTGTCCGGAAGCAACAAAGTCATTTGCAACGGCTTGTCTTATTGAGTCTGCTTTGTGAGGACCAATAACTTTAAGACGTTTTCCTCCGTTCGCATGTCATGATTTCATTGCAGTCGTATGCCTAGACGTTCAATTTCAAAATCAATTAAGTATAGGTAAACCGTGCTATCTGAATGTTTATAAACATACTTTCGACGAGTTTAATATAAAGAAAATGGGACCACGAATTTTTTGCTGTCACGGTCTTTGAACTATACTAAAGGATCATCGAAGCGCAAAACTACTGGCATTTTAACCATTCTTTGAATAACATCTGTAAATGTCATGTATAGCGTGAAAGTCACCTGCTTTCGAATCCGACTTCATCATGAAGAAACTAAAAGTAAAACGACAAAAAGCATTGAATATCGATGGGGAGAAAAAAGTGTTTTTCTTGGTGAGTTTCTTTACTCTATCAGTATATAGGTGATTTCATTTGTAATTAAGTACCGTTATCTCACGCTTGTTAAATTTCAGTTCAGTCTACCCCTACTACTGGCTATACCACATTTTCCCGCGTTTTTGAATACCGTGGTTGTACTATAGTGACATTTCATCCACAACATAATGTGGAGCTACCAGGGCTGTCCAGTAAATCTGGAACTGTACGTACTATATGAGATTTTGAACTGTTATGACGTCGACGTCGCTTTCCAGAAACGCTTTTGATTAATTCATCGTAATACTTGGATGTTCTTAAAACAAAATCAACCAAAATTTATCTTTTTTTTTTTCATGAATTCCGAAAAATCTAATGTTTAATCAGCGTCAAAGAAATTTTTTGAAGGGTATATATAACTATGAAAGTGAAAAAATTCGCGAAGCGTTGAAGGGCAGACTTATCGTCGTGAATAAAGCTTATTCAAGTTGTGGTTACGACGTTTTATTCGCCCATCTACGAAAATATATTTTAACTGCAAAAGCATAGTAATGAAGATGCAAGAAAGAGCGAATTGTTAGAGGGCGACCTCAACGCCGTAACTACAGCTTGTTCATGCTGTAGTTACGAAGTTTAAGTCATCCACGAAAATGATTGAAAACAAACTGGCGGGAAATGTCAAAGCTAAATAGTCATCTCATTATGAATGAGTGTCTTGATTGGTCAATCGAATTTTGGATTGACAGCAGCGATCAGTTTAATAATTTGTGACCCGTCACACGAAATGGGACCATCCGGGAATTCTGTAAAATGAATAATTGAAAAAAAGATTTGATCCAGCATAGGTCAACCAGAAGTCACAATTCAAAAATTCCTCCAGTGTAAGGTAGATTGGTCATTCTAAATTTAGAAATTAAGCACGGTGCAAAAAGGTTCGACCCTAGTCAGTCTGCGCAGTCCGCGCAGTCTGACTATGGTCGACCCTTTACGCACTTCCCAGATGGTGCCTATTCGCGTGACGGGTCACATACTCTGTCATCTCAAACAGTGTTACAGATTGAAATGAAGGTTAATAATCGCTGAACCTGCGTATTTATGTGCCTGGCAGGATTCCACACACGAAAGTGATTTCAAATTCAAAATAATAAAAGCATTATCCGTTATTACTTCATAAAATTAAGTTTTTCGGTCTTTATCTCCATATGTTAATGGACAAAAACCGGGCGTTAACGGAAGAAAACACGGATTAATAGGTAACTTTACGTGCCATTAACGCCCGGCTTTCTTCACTTAAATATTCTCATTCTGGGGCTATAGACTTTATCAGTTTCCTTGATTAACATTAATATAGAGCGTAAATAAAGATGTCGATCCTATTCCCGCGTTAATTTCTGTGACGGCATTAATTTACTATTTAAGCAACGTCGGTGTAAAACAAAATATACGTAACATTATTACATTTGGAGCTAGTTTTAAACTTTCCTATGAGTTTCGCAATTTCTGTTTGAATGAATACTTTAGTTTTGCTTTTTATGCGCTCTCAAAAACGTGAATTAACCCTATAATAATATCCTATTCAGACGGTACCCATTGGAATCGTCTCATCATGACGATTCTAATGAGTACCCCCAACATACGATTTGGATGAGAAATAACAGATTAAGATAGGTTTTTATGTCCCGTGTCAAAAGATCGGGGGTATATTGTTTTACAGTTGTCCGTCTGTCCATTTGTTCGTCCGCCTGTCGATCTGCAAAACATGAAGAACAGACTTAACGCGGCAAATTACTCCTATGCTATTCAAGATACATGCTCAAATTTCGTATGATAATAGATCTTGTTGCTCATATGTAGATACCAAGGTCAAAGTCAGGTGACAAGGTCAATGTCAATGTTTTTTTTTTTTGTTGTTTTTTTTTTTAAAGCCGTTTTTAAGGCAATCGTGTTTCACAAACACATCTTTTGTTTGTTTATTTTACAGATAAGCCATGTGCCTTATCTCTTCAATCAGATTGATTGATTGAATGGAGTTTAACGCCGCTTTCAACATTTCTCTTCAATTAGAACATATGTATGTAAAAGAAAATCCGCTATTTTCACATTTTGTTTCAAAGACATTGAATTTTTTGACATGTCAACCTATCCAGCTCAAGTTTGTTTTGCAATTATTATGTTATAAGAAGGTATTCTGCGTAATTGATGAACTGGCAGGGCTAGGCTTAACCGTGACGTATTTTGGCGAGTTTCTTTTCAATAGTTTCGGTTCTTTAAAATTTTAGTCGGTAATCATCGTTAACGCGTGCAAATAACCGTATCCATAAACCTAAATGATTCACGTGCTTTGAGAGAGTGAACACATTTCATCGTTTGATTACTAAAGCCTCGTAACTTCAGCTTGATTAAGCTGAAGTTATGAGGATTTGGTTACCAATCCATGATTTAAGGTCTCGAGTTGTTTATGCCGACTTTCTTTAGAAATAGATTATTTTAGATTAAAGCTGATTTCCCTTAACCTTAAGTGCAACGACCCATCACTTAGGCTCCGCCCTGCCAGTGCATTAATCATGGATAATACATGTAGTGTAGGTTGACACCAGATTGTACTGTAGTTTCGAGGGTTAGGGCATCGACTGACAAAGCATAACTCTCTTAATCATTTTAATGGCTACTGAGGCTCATCAATGCCCATGTATTCTGTGTCGCATGTTACTTTTTTGGCGGTGTGGATGCAGGGGTGTAGGCCAGGAGTCCAGACCTCCCACCCCTTCGCCTGCATAAACACCTTGGACCAGATTCATCAAAACATTTTAGACTTATTATTGTCTTACTGGTGACTTCCGAAATTGTTGCATCAACAATCACTTTACATAGGTATTGATAAATTGGCGATACGTGATGTTTTTCTTTAATAAATGGTAAGTCATCCGAAAGACAAAAATGCGTCTTAAATGTTTTGGTGAAACATGTCCCAGGAATTTCGGCAAAGATGTGGTTATCAAGCCGACCAACTGAAAAATCAAAGTTTCAAAGTAACTGTAGTTTAAGTTGGTGATCAAAGGCAGTTTCGTCTCTATCTGTGGTTAATTTAATTGACTTGGCAAATTGACTTATCTCACATGGCGGAATATTATAATAAAATTTTACCTCGTATCTAACATATTCGAGTACAATACTGAACTCTATTGGGTGAGTACCCTGCACAACCAGCCCTGCATTCGGGATGTCAAAACTTGCGTGCAAAGCGGGTTATAATTGTAAAACTGTTTACACCGTCCTGTCATCCTTAACGCAGGGCACTCTTTAGTTGACGAGGCGATTAAATAGAGGATAATCGTTTGTTTCAGTGTAAGATCGATTTATATTTCATTGAGTGAACAGCAAAAGCTATATTTTCACGAGTGGCAGAGCCACGAGTGAAAATATAGTTTTTGTTGTTCACGACAAAATATAGTTTTTGTTGTTCACGAAATGAAATATTAATCGATCTTACTCGAAAAACAAACGATTATTCTATTTCTTTAATGCAAAAATGAGACAAAATGTGAAATTTCTTGGACATATTTTCGTAAAGCGCGTCATGTTGCACGTGATTGCTATGTAACGTTCATTGTGACGCCACTTATTTCGCCCCGCATAGATGACTTCAGATAGGGTGAAGTGCAAAAAAGCAGGGTATAAAATTTTGATAATTTCCCTGCTTTTGCGTTGAGATTATCAAGTGATAATCTACCGTTATTTCTCGATTAACCACCGAAAAGCATTAAAGAAAAACTGGTTATTCAGGGTACTAACTAATTCAATAGAATTCAGCATTTTACTCGATCATGTCAAATAAAGTCTAAATATTTCCTTTTTGACTCCAAAAAATTAGGAAAGGCATAAGCATGTTTTCGTATTATAAGCCTCGTAGCGGGCTAAATGTTTTCCCCAGTGACATCCGATTGGATAGATTTGTAATGGATAGATATTCCTTCCTTGTATAGAAATGTTTTCAAATTATAAGCTAGAATGGCGTGTACGAATTGTGGGTCTTACTTGTTTATTTGATGGCATTCGGAACATAGCTCGGACTTTTCCGTAACCTGGAAAGTACATCGGACGTAAATGTAGTAATTTTCTGTCCTATTTTGGGAAATTCGGTTTCTATTGGTACTTAGGTTATGGTTATTAAATACGCTTGAAGAAAATCACATTTTGTTAATTCTTTCCCATCGCCTGTGGTCATCTTTTGGGCATAATATAATTTCATGACGAAACGCTTTAAAACACTGCGTCTTGTTATCAAATTATAATAGGCGCAATTATTTCTTTCGTTGATTATGTTTTATACAACGTCAGCCTAAGCGAGATCGTTGATGCTTGTGACGTCATAAAAACTCACGTGCGGAAATGACCTGCTTTCGTGGCTGCGTCTGTATTATTCCCGTAGACTCGCCGAGGGTTCCCGATTGATTTAATGAATTGCTGACCCCGCCCTTTGACGTCCGTGGCGACACATCCGTCATACATTTAAACGTCATTCATCTACAAAATATAAAGTCACGGACATGAAACAAGTGTCAAATCGTTTGACAGAGACTTAAACGTCGTGACTCAACTTTATATAATCTGTGGTTACGATGCTTAATTCGCCCTTTTATGAATCTATACCGTGTTTCATAAGACAGTGTGCACTTTCACTTTTTGATTTTTGCCATTTTTAATTCCACTGGCCGAAGGCCACTAGGACTATTGTCATTGCGCTGTGTCCGTCGTGCGTCTGTCCCTCAATGCGTCCGGTCGTAAACTTTAACTTTAAAAATCTTCTTCTCAGAAACTAAAGGATGAATTTTAACCAAACTTCACAGGAATTATCCATTGGTGACCCTCTTTTAATGTTGTTCAAGGAATTTTGATCCAATGAATGGCGTGGCTTATTTCCAAATATGGTAAAAAGTGACTTTTCCAAGAACCTCATTGATGGATGTCAATAGAATTTCACATGAATGATCCTTGGGCGACCCTTTATCAGTGTACAAAAAACATTGTTATCAGATGAGAAATACGTATTTTATGGGCGGAGGTCATTTCTCTATGTGTTATTTAGTAAAAACTTTGAACATCATTTTCACAGAATCTAACAGATGGATATCAACTAAATTTCTATAGAATGCTCTTTTAGTGACTTTTTTTATTTCTACCAAAAGACTATTGTTATTGCATTAAAAATATGTTTTTCATGGGCGGAGGTCATTTCTCTATATGTTATATACTGGAAACTTTGGAAATCATTTTCTCAGAATCTAACAGATGGATATGAACCAAATTTCACTGAAATGATCCTTGGGTCCCCCTTTATCAGTCTACCAAAAACTCTTGTGATTAAATGAAATATGTGTATTTCATTGGTGGAGGGCATTTTTCTAAATGTTATATACTGGAAACTTTGGAAATCGTTTTCTCAGAATCTAACAGATAGATATCAATCAAATTTCACTGGAATGTTCCTTTGGTGACCTATTGTCAGGATGCACAAAATTACTGTGTTTGGATGGAAAATTTGTATTTTACAGACGGAGGTCGATTTTCTATATTTCATTCATCAATCTTGAATTTTCTTTGCAGAAATATTTCAGCATTTCTTATGAAATCCTTATTCAACCTGAAATTAGAATTAATTAATTTAATTCATAAACTTATTCATTAACTGAAATTCTCATCATATCAGTGGAATCAGGCATGTGGATCAAATCAGCTTCCCAAGCAGCTCTAGTTGAACAGTTGGGGGAACTCTTGATTGTAAAATTGTTTGCATACTTTAGAATGACCCATTTAGAACGAGACATGAATTTCGATTTCGGTAAGTTGCGAATACTCTTGGCACATGGTCAGATCATATGGGGTGCAGTTTTGTCCTTCTGAAATTTCTTTTCTATAGTAAATGAAATTTGCTTAAATGGCATTTCCGAGTTTGACTGGGGCCTTCTAAACAGTTCCAAACAGAAGGTTGAGTTTACATATTTGCATATCTGCGTAAACGTCAGAAATCACAACGTTGATTAGCAAGTACCGTCATACCAAACAGTGCAATGTACTTCTGTATTATCATTTGATACGCAAAAGAGGACTTGCAAGCAAATACATACGATTTCTATTGAAACATGCATGCGTATTTAATTTTATGGATAAGTTTCTTCGCACGGGGTAAATGTTTGCCCAAACACAAAATCTATAGGTCAAATTACGTTGTTGCATTGTTTATAATTGTCTTTCGTATAGACCAGCAATTTCAAGTGAGTGATCAAAGATCAATTTTACATTGAAAATGATAGGAGATAACGGTTTCTCGAACCTCACTCTTTCTTGCGGAACTATACGTGTATTTATTGTAACGTAGGACACAAGAGTTTAACTGAATACGATTCCAGAATAATGTTTCATTAACTGTAGTATTTACAAGCAAATGACCCAAAATGTCCTTTTCTTGCCGAAAATCATTTGGTATCCTGTGCTTTATTTCTCAGAGTATCGATGGTCAATAGTCTCGAGGATTGTATGCAAAATTTTGTGACGGTAATATGCGGAACCTTTGAGATATTTGACTTTAAAAAGTGCACACTTTCTTTGGAACAGAGTATATTTGAATAAAAAAAAAATAGCCGGAAAGTGTAGGAGTTACACTATCATCTCATTATAAATGAGTGTTTTTCTCCTTTACAGGTTTTGAAATCCCATGCCCGTTTTTTTCCGACAGCGGATTTTCTACTTGCGAAAAACATGGGAAGGTACACCAGCCACTGCGATATAATTGCAATACTCATTGAAGGTGTGTTAAACACAAACAAATTAAATTCATTTGTCAAGAGACAAGAAGAGAAAATAAGTATGCCATACGCGAGAAAAAAAAAAAAAAAACTCGCAGCCAGCCCGGGGCTCTAACCAGAGTCCTTTCGTTTACATGTCGAGTACTCTACCGACCGAGCTACCCGTCAACCTACTTGCAATCTCTCATAAATGTATGCGAGTAGAATCCGCGTCATTCAACCCTTTTTACTGTAAATTTGTCCTCAAATTTTAGAACACCAGCATTATTCAGTTTCTATGTTGATCAATGCACCTTTGTCATTTAAATAACTCAGTCACCGTCCACGATGGGTGCCAAATGTCACTCCTGAGAGAAAATCATGCAGCCACTCAGGGGCTCCAACCCCGGACATGCGGTATTTCGCGTAAGGTATTTCCGCATTCCTGGTTTGGTTAATCGACTTAGCGCTACTGGCCTTCCACTACTGACCGAAGGTCAGAAGAGCTATAGCGAAAGTGTGGTTCAGGACTGTCCGTCTGTGCGTCCGTCCGCTAACTTTGTTCTTGTTTGCGCGAAAAGGTCAATAAATATCACATTCTTCTGAAACTTTAATGGAGTGATTTCAAAGTCATAAAGATCTTTGGTTTAGAAGGTGACGATCCGTCAGAAAATAAGGGGAAAGTGCTTTAAGGTTTATCATTTAATGGTTTTACTTCGTGGAATCTTGATGACCTGATAGGTACACGTATATTTCCGGATATTCTTGAAACTTTCACAGGATCATTGCAGGGTCATAAGGACTGTCGCCTTCGAGAATGAGGACAGGCCATCGGAAAACAAGGGAAAATATGGGCCTTATGTAACTTCACTTCAAAATCTAGCGTTGGCGACGTCGAATGTGTTCACTCAAAGTTTCGAGGGCTAACACCATTTTAACTGACGTCATCGAGTTTTTCCAAGATTTTCCCGTAATATTTAAAAATAGTCCCTCTATGTACATCCGAGGTTGATCCTGAGATTGGCCGAGTGGTGTTCCGAAACTTTGAAGACCATGTATGAAAGGGGTCTATGGTAGACAGGAGGAATTGCGGGCCGTGTCTACAGACATAACTCTGGGATATGTTTTTGAGGGAGGTTTCCTAAATTGAGTATCATTTTAAATCCACTGATTTGCTGCATGTTTGCTTATCAAAGTAAATGATATTTTGCAGGTTATTAGTTTGTGAGTGATCAATGGCATTTTTGGTGTCTAAATAGTTCTGTGTACGCGATATAGTGATTCTGTTATGTTTTGTTATTCCTTGACTATGTCGGTTGGTTCTCTGGTTTAAACCTATTTATTTTACATCGATTGGGAAAAAAGTTCTTACAACTAAGATTAATCCCTCTTGATTCTGCTTCCTTGAAAATTCACCAGTATTCGCGCCGTATCTGTGAGCCAATGAAAGAACCAAGATCGATAGCCGCTCCCGGGAATCTAACTCAGGACCTTGGGGGTCTAGAGGCCAACGCTCTACCTCAAGACCACGGATACCATTTGGTTGCTTCTCTGCGAATAGGTTCCATGATTTAGAATGTTAAAGAGTAAGAAATCTGCTATGTATTGAAGACACAGACCTTACCGAAGGCACATTGATTTGAAGAAATGGGCATCGAGATTAATATTTCCGTTTTCTCCAAGCATGAAACCCTGATGTTTGTAATCATTCATATTCATAAAACCGATTCTTTTTACTTTTATCATGAGCATTCAAAAAAGAAATTGAATACTGACAAAAAGACAAAAAACATGGCTTTACATTCCTGTATTTTATTGAAAAATGAACTGTGAACAAAGAGCAAAAAATGGAAATCATGAACATATTTACACGCAATTTTATTTTACAATATGTCTATACAACTTATGCTAAATGTCTGTATGAACCACGGTGTTACAACACGATCACTTTTATGAAAGTTCTCTGTGCTGAATGCCTTTCTGTGAAGTTTCTTGAGGTTGAATCCTCTTGATATTCCGTCTAGGGCAAAAATTCAGTTATATCCAGACTTTCCGTGTATGCTTTTACAGTTAATTACACCGTGAAATTGACATTCGCCTCAATCAAAACCATTCTTACTCACTCACTAAGCGCTCCATTCATTCATTCATTCATTCATTCATTCATTCATTCATTCATTCATTCATTCATTCATTCATTCATTCATTCATTCATTCATTCATTCATTCGAAACACTCACTCAAACCATTCAAAAACGCCCAAGCCCATTGAAAAATATAAAATCAACAACTTCATTCAAAATAAATTTGGATAGAGAAAAATCGCGATATCACTGACATGATTTAAATTGTTAGCGTCTTATAGGTTCTTGAAGAAATAAGAAGCTATGTTTATAACTTGTATGCAAATTTGATTTAAGGGGGGGGGGGGGGGGTAATCAATATCGCCAATTTTGTTCATCCTGAACAAAATTTGCGATGTTGAATTACCTCCCATTAAATTCGCTTAAAACTCGCTTCACACACTCATTCAAATTCATTCCTAGATCATTCCAAAATCATTCACGTTGTCAATTTCACAATATTGTTAACTAATATTTCCCTTTGAATTGATGGAAGGCTATATGAATCAATGTACACTTCCTTTTCATTCAGGTAGAATATAATCGTAACCAAATGGTCTCCTAATCTGTGATATTCATTTGTATTTGTTCATTATGATACTTTCTTCTGACGTGACTGTGATCTTACCACGATGAGATCGAGAATGGTGAGATTTACTTGAATCTTTTTCATTTCTATTCGGAAAACAACTTGTTAGTCAAATGATTCAGAGGGGGGGGGGGGGTCGTTTTTCCCCGTGACACGAGAACTTAAATAAGCTTTTTACGATGTAACAAAATGTCTTGAGCTATTCTATATTCTTGTTTTCTTACCTTCATTTTTAATGGCATTTAGGCCTGATTTCACCGTAATTATGTTTTTATCCATGGTGTTACTAATCTTAATGCAGATTTGAACAAACACCCTATTTCAAAACAATATTGATAATGAAGGTCTCTATTAACAGGAAGCATTTTTATTAATTTCTTTGCGCCTGCGTATATGCAGCTTTACTATTGTCTTGCAGATGACAAACTGAATAGGATGACCAGAATCACCTGTTATATTGATGTGAATGGAATCAAAATCTGATTTTGAAACAGGGGAACTAATGTGGATGCAATAACTTCAGAGTAAATATGTTGACTTCCATTATCATGTTGATGTCAAATTTTCAAAATTTAGGGGTTATTTTGGTGCGTTCAATTTTCGCCACCAAGCGAGGTTGGCGAAATTTGCGATGATAAGACCATGGCGAAAATTTCCCAAACTACGGTATTGATATATCATAATGGGTTGTTCGTTCATCCTTTTTTTTATTTGTAAGGCAAGACACGTGGCACAATAGACTTAAGGTAGTCGACCCGTAATAGTTCCATAGCGTTTCGGAAGTAATGAACCTTTTCAATGTTAACCGAAGTTTCCTAATTATTTTCATTAGGAAAACTCGGTGGACATTGTGAAAGATCACGTGTTCCAAAATGTGACAAGCACTGTTAGCTCAGTGGTACCGCAAAGGGCTGTCAATCCCGGGGTGGTGCGGTTATGCATTTAAAACGGACCTGGTTGTTTTGTTTGTTTTTGTTTTTTTAATTCATCCAATAATAGCTTTACATTCTTACAAACAGACGATACAAGTGACAAATATAGAATCAATACATAAATCATGTTTATAAAAACAGTGCATCTCTTTTTCTTCAAATTTGTTGACATGTTTTTGACCTGGACTATTGGATTTATTTTAAGATGACTTTTGTTTATGTATGGATCCAGAGGATGGGACCAGGCTTTAAATTTTCGAATACTTAATTAGCTTACATATAACAATCAAATTGGACTCTCTTATTTTTTCATTCACTCCTCGGCTGTATAGATGTGCATGCTCCAGTGAGTTATCAAAGACCGATCCTATCTATACAGGTATAGACAAATAAAAGAACTTCGATCACCCAACAAATCGCACATATTTGTATAAATATGCACATATATTCACATAGATACACACATATATATAAACATATACAGCCGATCGTAGGCATTCATAAGCGGGGCTTATATTTATACACACATACATACATATACATACATAATTATTTTAGATTCAATGTTTTGTTCTAAAAATATTCTTTATTTATTTATTTGTGTTAATTATATATTCTTTATTTTCTACATTTTTTCTTATTTACAATGTCAATGAAATTGAGAAATACGCTCTACTTTATAAGGACAAATTAAAATCCATTCAACGAGGCAGGAAAAAAAGAAAAGACATGCAACACAACTCAACACAATCCTTAATAATGCTTCTTAATAATTTGATTTTATAATTTATAATTAAGTTGAAGATAATTAAGGTTTGTACCATACTTTTAACCATTGCCCCGTTTTCTTGTTAATTTATGTTCTTTGATACGCCATTATTTTTTAAGCTAGTTCTAGATGTCGTTTGAAACCAGTGACTGTAGGCATTACCTTTTGGAACTTACTGTTGTATATATCTCTCTTGAATTCTAGGCATAAAATGTCGACCTTTTCGCAGCCTAGTATAATGTCAATGGAAAGTAGTCTAAAATCTGGGTATATTGCATGTAATTTTAACTCAATATTTTGAAGAATAGGATTGATTTTCTCATATTCATAAAAAACATGCATTAGGGTTTCTTCTACTATTTTGCAAAAAAGAACACATCTTTTCATTTGTAATATTCATTTTATACAATAATGAATTTGTTGGCAATACTCTGTGTATTGTTCTAAATTGAAGCCATTGAATATATGTATCATTTGTTAATTTGAAGGTATTTGAATAAAATTTTGACCAATCTCGGCTGAACCCATTAAAGATATATAACAACTTTTTTTGGCTGGTAGGAACCTCGTTATTTTTTATGAGCGTTGGTAAGAGTGTTTATTTAGATCTGCTTTGGTCAGTATAGAGAAGAAATAATGACTGATTGATGGGTTATGAGTCATTTGTAAAAGGCATAAATTAGCATATCTTGTTTATGAACAAATAAATTCACTGTGTAGCGGATGCTGTAATAATCTAAAAAGTTTAGCTTTCCGTTTAATAGTTCATTGAAATAGATATACGTTTTAAAATTTCCATTATCATCGAAAAGATCTTTAACTAGCCTAATTCCTCGTTTGTAAAGATGATCATTGTAGATATGTTTTGAGTCAATAGTTATTTTATCGTTGTAAAAAATTGGTATTAGTCCGTTTGACTTCTATATGGACCAACCTTTTCATCAATTACATAAAAATGCGTTTGAATGAAGGATTTCTATGTGGTAAAATACTAATTTCAGGCTAATACCATTCCAAAAAAATATTTTTCAGAAGCAAAATGATTTTAAAATAATGATTTTGTCTATCTAGTTAATGATAATACTTTTGCATTTTTTGCTCTTAAACACGAGGGGGTGGCGAAGGCTGTTTAGTTGTAAAAAAAATGTAAACAAATTGTGAAAACACGTGGTTTTATACTCAACATTTGACAGATGAAATGTCCATCATTCCATATTTGGAAATGCTAATTAGCATATCGACGGTCAGGATATCTTAAAGTTAAATATCTCGTGATTTGTACAGTTATTACTCGCCTGCTATCTAGTTTTCCTCGTGAAAATCCCAACAACTTCGTAAAATAATCCTTTTTGATTGGTCTAAATAAGGGAATATGGGGTTCATCTAAGAATGGATAAAAACTAAATTCAATTATCTGGTCAAACAGTTTTTGCAACAAATACAGAATACACTAAGATTTGATATCCTAAGGAAGTAAAAAGATCTACAAAATTAATTTTACAAAAATACTCGATTTTTCTGTATACTCAATAAAAGATTTTAAAACATCGATCCTGAATACATTAGTAAGCTTTTTCGAAGTAGTTACGCGGTACATTTTAACACAATTTTAAATTATATTTAAATTCATGAAAATGGTAGCTAACTTATAACATGTGTTATTATGGTGCGTTATCATGTTTTCAACCATTTTATCTTCATACTTATAATAATTTTACCAAGGTCTGGTAGCTGAAGTCCGCCTTCTTCATATGATTTTCTACTATCGAAGATTTAATTTTCGGTCGTCCGTCCCAAATGAAATTTATAAATAGCTCATTTATTGTCTTCAGATACTCAGAAGACAGTGTTGGTAAACTAAGAAACAAATTGTTTAACAATGGCATTAACAATGATTTGACAACTACTATTCGACCAATTGGGGTTAATTTTCGTATTTCCCAAAAAGATATTGCTCTATTTGTACTTTCTATTTTACTATGAAAATTAAGCTTTATCATTTTATTCAAGTCTACATCAAACTGTATTCCCAATAATTTAAATTGCGTGTCACCCCAAGATAACTTCCAGCGTGTTTTGATTGCTCGTGAGCTGTATTTGAGAGAACCAATCCATATAAATTTTGTTTTGTAAAAATAAACCTTTAAACCAGATATCTTTGAAAAATAATTAAGGATTTCTAAAACAGAATGTAACGACTGATCTGATCCATCAAGGAGAAGTGAAGTGTCATGTGCAAATTGTGAAATAAGAAATTCTTCGCCTCTTATTTTGATACCCAAAACCTTATTGCAGTTATCATTTATTTATTTTTAAATTCAAGATTTGCGCGCACAAAATGAAGATATAGAAAGATAAAGGATCACCTTGTCGGCAGCCTCTTTTCACTGAGAAATATTCCGAGACCTGGTTGTTGTTCAAGGCAATTTGAATGCCAAGGGGTTCATAAACCACGTTTAAAAGCCTGTTGTCCAACACCTATTTCGTCGACAACCGGGACTCACTTTTATGCATGATAATGCACTTCCACACACGGCGCGTATCCCCACAAACTTCTTTCAAGCCAATTATATTGACGTGCTGCCATGGTCAGCCAACTCACCAGACTGCAATCCAATCGAGCACATGTGGGATATCCTAGGACATCGTTTACGTCAACGTCAGTCACAGCCTCAAACTGTGCAACAGCTGACTGACGCTCTTCAGGAGTGGGCTCGCATCCCGAGATACCTTCTGTGTAACCTGTGTGGCTCAATGAGACACAGGCTGCATGCTGTGTTTGCTTATCATGGTGGACATACTCGTTCTTGACACCTTTTAGGCAGTGGTCACTTCTAATCTTAAATAAAATGAGACGAATGTTTTTGTTTTACCATAAAACCTTACTCAACTTTTGCACAACATCCCGATCAGTATCTTCCGTCAAAAACAAATAGTGCTTCTATTAAATGTCCCGCATTGAACCACAGCTGAATGCATATGCGTTATTTATGACAGTCAGTATAGTTATCCCGTTTACAAATATGATAAACCTGTGCAAAATACAATATAAAAAAGATTAACTTATATTCTGTGTAAAGTAAAAGAGACAAGCTTTTTTGCAATTGAATTGTTGTGCACAACTTTTCGACAAGATTTTGGGATCCATATGATACCAGCCTGACCCTGGGTGAGATGTACCGAAACATGACGTCACTAATATCGAAAGCCGAGGTCGTTCAAATGGGAACTGGGTTTATTTCGATCAATACCGCTCCCCGATTGAACTTACCCTCCGGTATCGACCGAGTTTTCTCATTTGTAAAATCGATAATATTCACGTAAATGAGGACGAGTTAATTTTTTTCCTTCATTGTCATGCGCATGAAAAACTTAAATCAAAAACTTTTATAGAAATAAATCTTATTTCAAATTCCATGCTTTTTTGAAGCAAAATGATTTTTACACTATTAATGCAGTCTCGAGATATCTTATTTGAAGCATTTGCTATCAGAAAATAAATAATATAAGAGCTTGTATAAATCGACAGTATTAATTCAAAATTTCAGTAAATTGAATTTATGTACAGTATATCAATTTCAGGAATATTTAAATTCATTTTTTATGGGCCGATGGCCTGGATACATGATTAAAATTGTCTATGAATGTGTCATGACAAGTCATCAAGTGTGTAGGACGCAGTGTGTGGGACAAGATGATTTTAACCCAGCCTTTAAGATAATTATTGTTATAAAGCTAGCCTAATGAGCTCAAAAACTTTTACATGCTAGAAGACTTCAAGACATCATCTCAAACGAAATCGAGTAACAGTTTTTCACACATAAAGGCTAGTTCTATACGTTTAAATCTATTTCTAGAACACTTAGACGATAGAAATGCAATAAACTCGTTAAATGACGTCATCAATACTGTAGTACAGCGGCGGCGAGAGCGAAGGAGGTATGGCAAATAGTAAATAACAACGACAAAGTCCGTTTATCAGCTACATTATTGGATTTATTTACATATATACACTCCGACCGAGTAACCTGTCTCGCGCTCTCTATCTCCCGTCTCTAATCTCTAATCTCCTCACTGGCGGCGGAAAGCAGCCTCTTTTATACCCAGTCACTGGTTATACAACACTCACAGGGCACGCCCCTTGGAACATGGCCAAGTCACGTTTCAAGACACGTGATGTTTTCCCGTGAGTAATGTACAACTACAGTGCTGGCACTCATCATGTTACATCCGCCCCTTTCTTTTTGAAATTTGTAAACCATTTTTACAAATTAACAAATCAATAATAAAACATGATAAAACACATCAATAGAACAATCATTTCATTTAAATAGTTGTATGGCTGTCCGGGTGTAATCCACATCACTTGCTAATGAACTAGAATCGTGACTATACTATATCAACAGAGGAGTGATGCCCATACATGGAATAACATAATTTACATTAATTGAAATGGAACTTATTGGAAGCCTAACTTGCAAATTTATTTAAAACCTAATTTGCAAAATAAAATCTGAACAATAGCAATGTAAAAACCTTTAGTTTAATTTAAAACCTTAACAATAGCAATTGAACTTATTTAAAAACCTAGCAACGAAATATTAATCTAACCCTACCTTGAATTACTTATGTCCTGACTTTATTCACTTTATAAAAAAACATAACATAACGCGAAAGTCAAAGTCACTATTGCGTGCTAGTGCCCGGTTGGCACGGCTCACACTGATCGTCCCAACACTCGTCGTTGTCCTATTGGCCCGGCTTACACTGATCGTCCCAACATTCGTCATCCTGTCCGTGTGACGATGCGCGTTCATCTTGTCTCAAAGTTGCGAGACTGTCTGGTGTTCTGGGTGATGGCATGTCTAAATCAGCAAATCCTTTTGTGTATCCAATCACCACGCAGTCATCAGTGTCCTCGTCGTCATGCTGTTTAGATTTAATTAATTTAAGAACGGCGTCAGTTATTTCCACCGACAAATGTCCAATGTATCGATCGGGGATGTTGCTATAGATATTGTTTCGTCGTATCACCCGCTCCACTAATTCGGATACTGTGTGAAACATCTTCTCACTTTTATTATCCATGGTATTTATTTTGTATTATTTCTAGTACTGTTCAAGTCGAAGGTACAAATATAAGTGAGTTGCTTTCAAAGTTTCTAAGTAATATAGGTAAGTTTATCAAGGCAATTATTTTTTTATCGTTCCTCATTAGGGTTCTTATCAACTTGTTTTCGTCCAATTATTGGTTTGGCGGTTTCCATGAAATTACTAAGATTGTTTTATCATTCCTCTATCTACAGTTTTTGGTAAACTAATTAACTCTTTCATCGGCGGTTAACAGGTATGGATACAGTGTTGGTATCCTTCGGTCGGTATTCGACACTGCCGCGGTTGATGGTTCCTTCCCATCGATCCCCATTGTTTGGAGTTCAACTTCTGTCGAATCCTCGGCCTGTCGTTGTCGCTTCACACATCTTTTACATAAGCAATATGGCAGAAATTTTCTAATTCTAGGCATAATACAATAGCGAATTACAACAACAGAGGCAGCCACCAGGGTTAGCACAAGACTAGCAATATACCAAAAATTAAACCTTGCATGTCCGTCTACATAGTGCACATTATGTAGTTGTCGTAGTAACGAGTCCAGGGGCATGTTATTAATAGTCGTCATTTGTTCTGGTATGTCAATTTTCGAAACATTTGGAAATTGTTCTTTAAAAGGTTTCCAAACCACGTCATCAGTAAAATTTGCGATTTTCAACTGTGTGTATTGTTCCTGAGTCATGTTTATCTTACCCACAACATAGGGTTGTGATAAAGTAAAGAATTTATTCGAAGCGATACAACCACTGTCTACCTTAATTACGTCAACGGGCGACCTAGTATGAACCTCAGTATGCAGGCCATTACATACCAATGCAAAACTTAAGTTTGTCCGCGAAATAATCAACCATGTGGTATCAAGTAAGTATTTAGCTATAGGCAATCTCTCTTGAGATACTTGTGGCGTACAGTAATCTGTTTTTCTTGCGTCCACAAACAAATTTATCAAACAGGTATGGTCTACATTAACTGGGAATTCTGGACTAATTAAAGTACAAAATTTGGTCTTATGGTGACTACAAGTCTGAACTTCGGTATCTGAAAGTAAACGATATCTTGTTCGTGCTTTATCTATCAAGAATGCATTACTTTCTAATCGGTAATTAGCCAATAAATCAGTATGTTTTGTTCTCCCTCGGTGATTGACACCAACAGGTGGAGGTTCTGGAATTGAGATAGCCTCAAAAACTTCATAGCTGTTATCAAGTCTAATTACTGGAATTGATAAAATAATGATTATTTTGCCATTAACGAAGGCTGTTTCTGTTCGCAGGTACTTATAAAACTCCCATATCTCAGTTTTTGGGTCGTTAATTAGTGACATTAAATCAGGCAACGCCTTTTGAATTTCAACTAACAAGCTTTGTAATCTCGGTGGACTAATTATCGTTACGGGAAGTTTTCCCAGAGCCAAATAATCTAAATCAGCTCTTAACTGCGTGAGATATGTTTTCGCGTTTTGCGTGAGAATAGTTATTTCACTAATTAGAAGATTTAGGTAGCTATATACCTCGAGAAATCGGCGGTTTTCACTGATTTGCTTGGTAAGTTCTTGAGCCATAGAATTTATTTTTATATCCATCGCGTAGAGACTTTTGATTATTATAGGCATTGTTCTTCGGTTTTCGCGAATGAGTGTTCTTGACTCGTTAATAATTGTCAAACTTTGCTCAACTATATGAACTATCTGCTTTTGATTTGATTCCAGAGATGATACCTGATTGCGAATATTCCGTAGGTCAGATTCACTGACAACTCCAAATAACCATGACATTGCATCTCCTACAAATGGTAATAAACTTCTACGATTGCGAGTCTTATTCGCTAGTGACATTAGAGGAAACAATTCACTCTTTATGTCTCTTTCAACCTCTTGCAAGTACTTAACTTTTTGCCTTAGCCCTTGAAAAGTACGTTGGAAATTTTCTGTCCCTTTCAAGTGACTTGATTCTACGACATTAAATGCATGTTTAACTCGTTTAAGATCTTCAGCTAATCTTGCTAGAAGATCCTGGATATTTTCAAAATCAATAACAATTGTTGCTAGCCATTTTGCCCGAGTGGTGCTAACTTCATTTGTCTTATAATATATAACATTGTCCCGAACGACTATCGCTTCAGCAACGAACGCGGCCGACGAACGCTGTCTGACATGAACGTATAACATTACTGCCAAAATGCTTAATGTAAACGTGAAGTTAACCATTGTTCTTTCCTATAATGAAAACAAGAACAATTAACGCATTACTTACTTATACAACAAAGTTAAACAACATCAGTTTAACAAAGCGAAGGTACCTTTTAACATGCCTCAGTTAACTATAACTGAACCTAGGAAGCCTTATCTCTTACAGATTACAAACTGAAAGGCTATTACTTTTTATCATTTTCTCATTATTATCCTAATTGGATTCAGAATCACGTTTGTTTCGTGACCTTATTCTCTGCCTCAATTCGGCTAGGGGTATATCTGATTCATCAGAACTTTGTGAACGCTGACGTTTCAGCCTACGCACTAATTTACTCTTATCGTAAATTATCGTGTCAGTTGATGATTCGCTATCTGAACTATCGCTTTCAGACGAAATAGGCGGAACAACGTAATTACTTGGTCTTAATTGGCAGCCTGACTTATCTACAGGTACGTGCCATTCTTCTAAATTAGCTAATCGCAGGTGTTCGGCATGAGCTTTGGTCGTGCTTCCTTCTAATTGATGTTTGATAATGAAAGTAACAGGTGAAGTTTGTTCAATTATCCGATAATAAGGTTGCCATTTAATGTCCAATTTATTTTTACGAGTGTGGTTTTTGAGATAAACAGGGTCACCAACCTGAAGTTTGACGTCATCAACTTTTCGGTTTTTGTACTCATTTCGTTTTTGTTTGGCTTTTTTCCTATTTCGGTGAACTAAGAGAAATGCTTTGTGTTGTTGTTCTAAAGAAATTTTATGAGGGTCTTCTCCTTGGTATTTTCGACGCGGTCTTAAAATCGTATCGATTGGCAAAACACATTCTCTATTAAACAAAAGGTAGAAAGGCGAACATTTTGTCGATTCATTGACACCGAACCGAATAGCTGAAAGTACATGAGGTAAAAATGCATCCCACTGAGCATTTTCAATTTGCATTTTCTTGGACATAACATCAACTAATGTCCTGTGATATCGTTCTATCAGACCATTACTTTGAGGATGGTAAAAGGACGTTGTTACATGGTGTATATTCAATTCAGCCAAGGTCTCTTTAATAACCTGATTAACAATTTCAGAACCGTTATCAGACAATATTTCAAGAGGGCAGGAATAACGAGGTACAATTTCATCTATAATGAGGTGAGCCATCGTTTGCGCACTTTTATCTGGACACGCAAACGCCTCGGGATAACCAGAAAATAGGTCAATAAAACTGATTATGTACTTGTTTCCAGACAATGTAGTAGGGTATGGTCCACTTACGTCGACAGCACATTTTGCCCGAGCAAAAGGAGGTGTGTCAGTTTCCTGAACAGCTGGTTTATTCTTTTTATTACTCCTTGTTTGACAAACTAAACAGGACGTAACATTTTGAAAAACATCTTTGAATAGATTAATCCAGAAATATTTTGCTCTTATTGCATCATACGTTTTATCAATTCCCATATGTCCCAAAGATCTATGATATTCAGACAAAACATCAGTTTGAAGATGCTGGGGAATATAAAGACGCAGAGTTGGATCGGAATCAGAAAATGAGATGTAATACAAAATTCCATCTAGAATGAGATGTTTTTTAGCAAGAGAAGGGGATAATGTATCGTTTTGTAATCCCTGTTTAATTTGTTTCAAATGTTCATCTTTATCTTGTTCAATAATCAAATCAAGTGGCTCATAGAAAAGCGGCTTTTCAACCTCGTCATTAAGATGCGGTTTACATCTTGCGAAACTTTTTGGCTGGAACTGATTAGAGTTCAGAACATTTATTTGATACATTTGACCACTAACATCTGGGTCATTCAAAAGTGAATCATCAGTCTGGTTCTTAAGAGAGCTTAGAGGTACACGCGAAAGTAGGTCAGCTACTGAATTCATCGTGCCTGGCAGATACTCAATCTGACAGTCGTAACCAGCAATGCTTAAGGCCCATAACGAAACTTTCTTATTCTGGACCGGAGCCTCCAAAAGATGTCTTAACGGTTTATGATCACAAAACACGGTAAATTTTGCATTATGGAGGTAATGATCCAGCTTTTGCAAACTGTAATAGATTGCATATGCTTCTTTTTCTATGACAGCCCATCTAGTCTGGGTGTCACTCAGTCGGTGTGATAAATAGTATATAGGACGCTCAATTTCTTGTCCCTGTTCTATAACAGTCTGGGTTAGACATGCACCAATGCATTTGTCGCTTGCATCCGTGTATAACTTATACGGTAAATTGACGTCGGGGAAACACAATAAAGGCAATTCTGACAATTTGTCCTTCAATTTATCAAAAGCTAATTGGCAATTTGAGTCCCATTTGAACTTAGCATATTTCCGAGTTAGAGAAATAATAGGTTCAGCTACACTAGAAAATTGTGGTATAAATCTTCGATAGTAACTACACATACCTATAAAACTTCTAACCTCGCGCACGTTAGTTGGAGGTGAAAGAGATCTAATTACATTTACTTTTGTCTCTTCTGGCTGAATGCCATTAGCATTGATAACGAATCCTAAGTAATTAGTTTCTTTTTTCAGAAAACTACATTTCTTGAGTTTTAAACGGAGACTGTGTTCACGCAGACGTCGAAATACTTGTTGAATATGGTGAATGTGTTCTTCTAAACTTTTTGAATATATCAAAATATCATCTAGATAAGCGGTCGTAAAATCGCTTAAACCTTCAAGAACCCTATTCATTAACTCTTGGAAGATCGCAGGGGCATTCGTAAGTCCAAAGGGCATAACGTTGAACTCGAAAAGACCTCTGTGACAAGTAAATGCTGTCTTTTCCTTGTCACACTCAGCCATCTTGACTTGCCAATACCCTGATTTCAAATCGAGAGAAGAAAAGTACTTAGCCTTGCCTAACAGTGCTAATATGTCATCTATAACGGGAAGAGGGTAAGAGTTTGTCTTTGTAATTTTATTCAATTGTCGAAAATCAACGCAAAATCTTTTTGTTCCATCTTTCTTATCGACGATTACCACTGGAAATGACCATGCTGATCTACTTCGTTGAATTATTTTAGATTCTAACATTTCATCAACTGCCTGATCTATGATTTTTCTGTTATTAAGTTGAGTACGATAAGGCCTAAGTTTAATTGGTTCATGAGTTCCGGTATCTATTTTCATCCTAACTGTATCTGTGTGACTCAAATCAGCATCAGTTTTTGCGAATAAGTCAGCGTTTTTGTTAAGCAATTTAATTATTTTTGGCTTGAATTCAAGTGGGACGTCTAACTTTTCTAACTCATTAGTGTCAATTTTCTTATCAGCGTTTCCGTGACTTTTCCCACTAATTGGCACGCCCGAAGAATTCTTATCTATACTCATTATTTCTGTTGAATTAATTTGCTTGATACGAGCAACAGGTGTTCCAGCTTTAAAAGATAAGGTCTTATTAGTGGTGTTAACGAGCATAACGGGTAATCTCCTGTTATCAGAAAGCTTAGAAATTGAATTCATCATTAACAAACCTGGCTCACTGCCAATTTGACCTATTTCGAAGGGAGAAATCTCATACTCATAACCTGGTGGAAGATCCACGTGCTTTCTCACCTGACATTGACAAATATGGGCAGATTGCGGAGGAAGCTTGGTTTTATGTTTCATCCTAGCAACGGAAGCAATATGAATATCATCTACAAGAGGAACGTATGACTCATCGACCCGGATACATCCCAAATCATGATACACACGCACGCCTCGTGATTGAAGCCAATCAAGTCCTATTATAATATTTCGGTTAAGATCTCTAACTACATAGAATTTATGGGTCATTTTCAACCCTCCTAACATAAACTCAATTTCTGCTAAACCATCGATGTGAAGTGGAGTATTTCCAGCGGTTGTTAAGTCTAATTTATGTTTTTGTAACCTCGGTTTTATTTTTAATGCATTATAAACACGACTATGAATCAAAGATACCTCAGCGCCCGAATCTAAAAGAGCTCTATATTTTTGTTTTTGTAATTTGATAAGAAGAGAATTAGGTCCTTTGTTTACCGAATTAATCTGAATACGTTTTCTGTTTTTGTGGTTTCTTCTTTTAGAAAAATTTGCTTTCAGTTTGTTTTCTGATTTCCTTCCCACATCGGCTTCTACATGTGGGAAGCGTTGGCGTTTAAAGAATGACTTTGGCTCGCTTTGTCTTTATCAGGACAATTTCTTGCAATATGTCCTAACTTTCCGCAAGCGTAACACCTAACATGTTCTAGATTTCTTTGACTTCTAGTGTTTTCCGTCGCAACGTTGATACTTGCTTTACGCAGTCGGCAGTCCTTAATTACGTGACCTAGCTTTTTGCAGAAATGACATTTCAACTTAAGTCGAGAATGTCCTATTTCCATTGGCGTCTCGTCTCGGCTATGTTGCGCATTTTGTGAGCCTAACCTTAGGGTGAACCTTTTTCGAAGATTTTGTTCGCCGGTGGCAATTCTCACGGCCTCATTAAACGTCGGGGGATTGTCTCGCATGACTTTCATTTTCATAAAGTCTTGCGCCAGTCCGTCGATAAAATAACCTACGAGATGTCGTTGCATTTGGTCGGGTCCGTCAAATGCGTCTTCAGTGAGAGCTAACAACCTCTCGGCATAAACCTGGATTGATTCACCAGATTTTTGTTTTACACGCCTAAGTAATAATAACGCGTGTTGTTGGTCAACAACCTCCCCAAACCTTAGTCGTAACTCCGTCTTTGCCTGTTCCCAGTCGTGTCCATTATTTTGTTCAAAATACCGCTTCAGAAAATCGCTAACAGGACCACTGCATGCCTGATAAGCGACATATTTGACATAGTCTTCTGTAACCCCTATGAGCGTGGCATATTTTTCTATGCTCTTGATCCATTCTTTGAATTGTTTCGGATCAGAGCCATCGAAAACATTTACTATCTTTGCCACCCCCTGGGCCCCCACTGCCGTTGTTAAATTCTTAATCTGTCCCTCAACAGATCTTGCAATGTCTAATAATTCTGCCATGCCTACGTAAAAGAATGTGCAAAATTGACAACTTACGGTTATCGAATTCCACCAGTCATAACTTCAGCACAGCAAAACTATAGCAGGAACAGTTCAGTTCAATTCAATTCAACCCAGATCCTGGTCTAAACGGCACCACAAAAGCGTCATGTAGTACAGCGGCGGCGAGAGCGAAGGAGGTATGGCAAATAGTAAATAACAACGACAAAGTCCGTTTATCAGCTACATTATTGGATTTATTTACATATATACACTCCGACCGAGTAACCTGTCTCGCGCTCTCTATCTCCCGTCTCTAATCTCTAATCTCCTCACTGGCGGTGGAAAGCAGCCTCTTTTATACCCAGTCACTGGTTATACAACACTCACAGGGCACGCCCCTTGGAACATGGCCAAGTCACGTTTCAAGACACGTGATGTTTTCCCGTGAGTAATGTACAACTACAGTGCTGGCACTCATCATGTTACAATACGTCATTTTGAATATGATCTTACGCATGATTGGGACAATGATATCTCTGGTGGTTATTCGTTATTGAAGACAAGGAGAGGTTTTTTGGTTTTTTTTTTTTTTTTTTTTTTTTTTTGAGAAAAAATATTTTGGATTACTCTTCAGTAGAAACGCATAGAACACATACCACAATGTCTTACTTCTCGACGATGACACAGGTTTCAAAATGCGGGATAATTCTGCTATGCACGTGAAACAGTTGTTCTCTCAGTAAACATAAAGTATGTTGTCTGTGGTACTCGAGTCCGACACAGGCTGGTCTCTTCGTGCACATACGTACACACTCCTTAAACGGCAAACCGATCCTCCGGAATATTCCAGTATGACAGAACACAGCCATCCGTATTTTGTATGTCAGAATACAATGTGACGGAAAAAGAAAAAAGTTATGAAATATAAATTATATTCACACCATGTACGTGAGTATTTAAATTCATGATTTTAATATCAAATTTCAGATGTGTCCATTAAATTTTGCTGATTGGCTGAAAATGATTTTTGTCCACAATGAAAATAAATCTAAGTACTCAACTTTTTTAAGCTTGCATACAAAGTTGTCCCATAAAAATTCGCCTTCGTTATGGAAAGATCTTCACATATTAGCTCCATAATATCGAAGAAGCCGTCATCATATCCCAGTAGTAAGCGCGTCGCACTGTCAATTGGGTTCGATCCCCGACGGCGGCACTCATTCTTTCGGACTATTTGTCTCTCACAACTGGGTTAAATAATCGTAGACCAATCTAAGATAGCAGCTGGAGGCTAGGAAAGGATGTATTGGTTGTACTAATGTCAGAAATATAAGAAATCCATTTCTTGTTGCCCCGACCGCCGTGATATCACTGAAGAAATATTGAAAGCGGCGTTAAACGCCATTCAACCAGTCAATAATAATATCGAATCCTAGAATATAAACTAAGCCATATGAAACTTATACTTCCGTGATTATTTTCTTAGTTTCGTACATCCTTGAATTCATAAAATATTCTCTTCATCTCTTAATTCATCCTTTGAATCTATATACGAATCTTATGTCGATGATAGTTATATTTTGGACATTCTGGTTAAGTTGTAGCATCTCTGCTAATTTAATTGCTACACTCGGAAATTCCTCGAGAACCGATAAGCAACGAGATGCATAACATGTTTTAAAGTTTTAGCGAATAATTTCGTCTAATGTTAAAACAAGAAAGCGAAACGTGGAGCCATCGAAGGAATTAAGCAATCGTTGCGTCAGTTTGAAATATTCGGAAGTAATGAACCTTTTCAATGTTAACCGAAGTTTCCTAATTATTTTCATTCGGAAAACTCGGTGGACATTGTGAAAGATCACGTGTTCCAAAATGTGACAAGCACTGTTAGCTCAGTGGTACCGCAAAGGGCTGTCAATCCCGGGGTGGTGCGGTTATGCATTTAAAACGGACCTGGTTGTTTTGTTGTTTTTTTTTTTTTTTTTTAATTTATCCAATAATTTGCTTTACATTCTTACAAACAGACGATACAAGTGACAAATATAGAATCAATACAAATCATGTTTATAAAAACAGTGCATCTCTTTTTCTTCAAATTTGTTGACATTTTTTGACCTGGACTATTGGATTTATTTTAAGATGACTTTTGTTTATGTATGGATCCAGAGGATGGGACCAGGCTTTAAATTTTCGAATACTTAATTAGCTTACATATAACAATCAAATTGGACTCTCTTATTTTTTCATTCACTCCTCGGCTGTATAGATGTGCATGCTCCAGTGAGTTATCAAAAACCGATCCTATCTATACAGGTATAGACAAATAAAAGAACTTCGATCACCCAACAAATCGCACATATTTGTATAAATATGCACATATATTCACATAGATACACACATATATATAAACATATACAGCCGATCGTAGGCATTCATAAGCGGGGCTTATATATATACACACATACATACATATACATACATAATTATTTTAGATTCAATGTTTTGTTCTAAAAATATTCTTTATTTATTTATTTGTCTTAATTATGTATTCTTTATTTTCTACATTTTTTCTTATTTACAATGTCTATGCAATTGAGAAATACGCTCTACTTTATAAGGACAAATTAAAATCCATTTTAACGAGGCAGGAAAAAAAGAAAAGACATGCAACACAACTCAACACAATCCTTAATAATGCTTCTTAATAATTTGATTTATAATTTATAATTAAGTTGAAGATATTTAGTTTTGTACCATACTTTTAACCATTGCCCCGTTTTCTTTTTAATTTATGTTCTTTGATACGCCATTAATTTTTTAAGCTAGTTCTAGATGTCGTTTGAAACCAGTGACTGTAGGCATTACCTTTTGGAACTTACTGTTGAATATATCTCTCTTGAATTCTAGGCATAAAATGTCGACCTTTTCGCAGCCTAGTATAATGTCAATGGAAAGTAGTCTAAAATCTGGGTATATTGCATGTAATTCTAACTCAATATTTTGAAGAATAGGATTGATTTTCTCATATTCATAAAAAACATGCATTAGGGTTTCTTCTACTATTTTGCAAAAAAGAACACATCTTTTCATTTGTAATATTCATTTTATACAATAATGAATTTGTTGGCAATACTCTGTGTATTGTTCTAAATTGAAGCCATTGAATATATGTATCATTTGTTAATTTGAAGGTATTTGAATAAAATTTTGACCAATCTCGGCTGAACCCATTAAAGATATATAACAACTTTTTTTGGCTGGTAGGAACCTCGTTATTTTTTATGAGCGTTGGTAAGAATGTTTATTTAGATCTGCTTTGGTCAGTATAGATAAGAAATAATGACTGATTGATGGGTTATGAGTCATTTGTAAAACAGAGGCATAAATTAGCATATCTTGTTTATGAACAAATAAATTCACTGTGTAGCGGATGCTGTAATAATCTAAAAAGTTTAGCTTTCCGTTTAATAGTTCATTGAAATAGATATACGTTTTAAAATTTCCATTATCATCGAAAAGATCTTTAACTAGCCTAATTCCTCGTTTGTAAAGATGATCATTGTAGAGAATGAGTGAAAATTAATTGGAGAATTTATTCTTCGATTAATGGAACGAATGATATAAGGCGACTAATTCCACCTATTTCACCGGATATAGCCGCGATTGGGACCCCTAAGAAACTGCCATAGATATTTTGATGAACATTTGAGGATTGAAAGAATGGCACCCGACCTAGGTCTCTATATAGCCGTTGTTTTTCGGAAAAATCGATTTAAAAAGAAATTTTAGTTTTTTACCAACAAAATTCCCAGAGCTTTTGGAAAATTCGGTAAAATTCCATGACGTCACGCGTCATGACAACCGTTCCGCCATGTTTTGGACCCGCCATGTTTTTATTTTCTCGACTCGTATTGAAATCATTTCTTGGATGACAAATTCTTAGGTAAATGAGGTAAATTATAAAGGTAAATGATTGTTCTTATTGAGAAGCAGAAATTTTGTGTCATTGTTTTTACGAGAAGAAAGACAGTTGATATGGGTCAAGAAATCTGAAGACGGCGAGCGAATGCGAAGCCGTCTTCAGATTTCTTGGCCCATATCAACTGTCTTTCTTCTCGTAAAAACAGTCTGATATAGATCTAAGCTTCTGGTACATTGAGAAACTTATTTATTTGTTTATTGTTTTTATTAGCATTTAAGAATTTTATTACACCAGGCAGCTTTATTACCAGACAACCATGAATTTTAGCTTTTTTTGTTATCACACATCCAAAAAAAGAAAAGCAGTTGGTAATTTACCCCTGGCTACCCAGAGACACCTTCAAATACAGTACATAGGTGAGAGAATTTTTAGAAGCAATTTATCCTGTTTATTTTGTATACTGAAAGACTAAATTATTTAAAAAGATTGCTATGCTTTCTTCTGTAATTTCCACCTATGTTTGTGAGGGGTAATGGCATAACAATCATTTAAATCCCACCACCCAGGTCATGATAAATGCATATTGTCCCACCGTCATATGTATATATGCAAACCGGTAACCTTACTTATTTTTAACCCAATCTAGATTTCAAAACGTGCACATTAGAAAGAGGCAATGGATTCTAACCACTGCTACCCATTTTCAGCTAAGTGGACTGAGGCATTGTCCATTAAGTTTTTTGCCCAAGGAATCACCTCGCCTTCACCAGGACTCTAACCCCTGACCTTTGAGCCAGGAGACCGTGCTCTAACCACTGAGCTATCGAGGCAAGGGTTTTTTTTGTAATTATTTTACTTTTCGTAAATTCTTTTTATTTGCATGGGGGTTCGGGGGCAGCGCCCCTGACATGGATAAATAAGTTTAACCATTGAAATTAACAATTTCAAAAGTGTACCAATAATAATGAATTACTGATGTGTGTGTTAGAAAACTTTGTTTTTATAATTTTTTCACTGTTTTGTCTAAAATATGTAAGGGATAAAAATTTAACTTTTTGAAAATTATTTTTATTTGCAAGGGGGTTCGGGGGCAGCGCCCCCGACATGGATTTGTTATTTTTAACAAAAAATATTTCAGAAGTGTACCAATAATAATGAATTACTGTTGTGTGTGTGTATGGTAAATTTGTTTTTATCATTTTTACATTGGTTTGTAAAAAATATTTCAGTGTTGGGGGAATTAAGAGTTGAAGATGTAAACCTTAGCAGCTAAATTAACCCTTGAATACAGAAATACATAAAATATTTTGCAATTGAGGAATGATACAGATTTTTAGCAAGAATATCCTCATTAGGCTAATAGCAATGATTTTTTTCCCCAAAAGAGTATTGATAAATGGACTTTTTAGTCCTCATTTAATCATCATTATAATAACGTAAATATGAAATAATCATGTTCCCAACTGATTAAGCATGCAATTATGCAAAAATACATTGATTACCTTGCTCACCAAACTTGACAGTAAATTGTCAGCTTTGAAAATGCAAGTGTACTGTATTTCACCTATTAGACGCTCCCTCTCTTATAAACACACCCCATAGAATATGATTTCCAGGCAATTGACTATCCGACTGACACCCAATCCTCCGTTGTGGAAAAATTCAGTCTCGAGGTTAATTTTATTAGAGCTACTCCTTGACTTGGCAGTGTTCCCAAAAACTCCAAAATGGGGGTGATTTACTCCTAAATTGAAGGTTGTACCCCCAATTTTTGCAAGTATGCCTTCTTTGTGTTATATAAAGGGGTTACATGCACACTATAAAATACCCATTTGTACCCCCAGATTAAAAAAGCAGTGGGAACACTGCTTGGTGTTCAAACGATTATGGTTTAACTATTTTCCATTCCTATCATGATTAGAGTGATTGGATGATTTAAGTCAAACTTCTGAAAACTTGCACATGCAAAATCTCACATTTTTTTTTGTATATATTTTATTCAACCAAGTTTACATCATCATATTATTTCAGATGTCTATATCTATATTTTTACAATATGTCACTTGTTTTATTAGCTCGGCTGTTTTCAGAGAAAACCCGAGGTATTGCTAAAGCCTCCACGTCGTTGTCTTTGTCGTCGTCGTAGTCATGTGAAAACTTTGACATTTTGTTATATCTCTGGTTCTACTGAATGCATTCACTTGAAACTTGGCACACATGTTCACCATCAAAAGAGCGACCTATACTATCAAGGGGGATAACTCTAGATGCTTTTTGTGCAAATTGTGTCCCTTTTTCGACTGAGATTTTTTCCCACCATCCAGCACTCGACAGCCAAGGGTAGGCACCCGTAGGCGGTGCTCTTGTTTAGTATGTACTTCAACGGCGATATTGTGACCTTTGGAAAAAGATGGATCTAAGTCCGAATAAGCAATATACAAAGTAATGATGTTGTTTTTTATCTTAAATAGAAAAGTCCCCCAAAGTGATTGAAAGATGTTATTGTTTAGAATAACCGATATTTCGAAAGCGTTACTTTGGCGCGTTCTTTTAGAACGTCATAGTCCCAATTTGGTCATTTATTTTATTGTTTGTATTTTGTAAGCAAGTGACATATTATATTTGACAAGTAATATATAAATTTAATATCATATAGACACACAGTTCATATTTGATAACCCATATACATTTTTTGAAAAAGTTGATTGAAAGATGAAAGAATACCCTAATTAAACCGTTTAGTAAAGCGGAAGATGTCAATTAAAACGATTCTTTTTCGTGTATATATTTTGGATTATTCGGTGTATTAAACATAACGTCGATTCAAAACTGAAACAGAAGCATGTGCAGAATTTCAAAGCAATAGCTTTAGTAGGAACAGAGATACAACTAACATAAAACATTTGCATGTAAAAACTTAACCAAGATTTCTAAGTCCGAAAAGGGTTAAAATTCAACTTAATTAAATATCAGACTTAATGAATCTTTCTCTGTGGGCTAATATGATGGTCAAAGAAGCATGTGTAAAGTTTCCAAGCAACAGCTATAGTAGAAATAGAGATATTACAGAAATACAACATTTGCACGTAAAAACTTAACCAAGAATTTCTGAGTCTGAAAAAGGTTACAATATTATAGTATCTGCAAGTTAAGAATTATCTAATTGCAATACTATAGTAACTGCACTTACTATAGTATTGCGTTCAAATTTCAACACTGTAAGCACAATACTGAATTGCAATACTATAGTAACTGCACATACCATAGTATTGTGGTGTTATTTTCAATAAAGTTATCCTAATATTTACTTGCAAAACTATTTTACTGCTCTTCCTACATAAAAAGATGACCTTTAGATAGATAACCTTACACTAGTTGACACTTTTATAGTGACATCACAGTTGATTAACATGTTGTCATCTCATTACATTCTACTTTCAGCAATCTCTATTTCTTGTAACAGTTAATCAGGACCTCTGGCTACATGTATGTCTTCATATTAAAATGTTATCTATAACTTCAATTTTATGCTGCACTATAGAGGATATTCAACATCTAATATTTGAAAGAATTAATCAGGCAGTTGGGATTTTCTACCGTCTATTATAATGATACAACATACAAGAAGCCAAATGCATTTGGTCAAATGATCATGTTTATCAAACAATATAAATCTACTCAAGAAATATAATAATCCTCTTGGACTTGACTGAATAATTGTTCTTCTGAGAGATTTATAATACCAGAAGCAAATGTGCATTATCTTGGTGGCATTACAATACAATTTTAGGAATTTAAGGAAATTTTTTAGGAATTTAATATTCTGGCCCTAAATATGTGGTAAATATTGCCAATTCAAATCATTCACTCATCTTTTTCTTCTTCCTTACACTGGTCCTATTCACCTTGGAAACTAAGACTGATTCTACTAGTTTTGTGGTGTGCTTTTTTCATACTTCTTGACATTCTACTTTTGTGACTTCTGTGAAGCTACATTTCACCCCATCCTTCCCCTGAGTCTATCTCTAAGACTACACAATTAGCTTTTAAATATTTTGAATGTAGACCTAATTCAGATTCTTTGATGAAATGGAATGCTACAGTTATGAGGGTTTTTTCTATTTTTGAGGTAATTTAGTGTATGGATAAGAAGATAGTGGGGTGCATGTACTTAATACTTTATTCTTGAAAACCTTTAAGAAATCACGAAATAGTGATCATTTTTTTTACAAAGTCATCAACTCATTTAATAAGTGATGTCTTATATGATCTCATACTTCACAACTCTAAAGTTAGGTAGCAACCCATGTTTGAATTATAACAATGTGGCCTGTAAAGATGCATTCTAGAGGTTTTGACTGAAGCAGTATATAATTGGAAACTTAAGTTTTGTCTCTTAAGGCTTAGACTGCTGTTTTGGAACAAAAAGTTGAGATCTTGCAATTTTCATCAGCAGTGATCTGTATAGTTGTATGCCTTTGAGTAAGCAGTGTGACAAATTGTGTAATCAATTTAAAATTCTTATCTGAAACCATTGGGCCAAGTTTAATGAAACTTTGCAATAACCTTTCTTAAGTGACTGTTTTCAAAAACTGTTTACAAAATCTGTTTGGTCCATAAATATACATGTGACAAGAGCTGGGCATTTTTAGCTCGGCTTTTTTTGGAGAAAACCTGAGGTAACGCTATAGCCTTCGTGTTGTCGATGTCGTCATTTGATATTTTGTGATATCTCTGGTTATACTGAAGGCATTTACTTGAAACTTAACATCTCCTCCTAAATCACTGGACCAATGAAACTTGGCCGGAATGGTTTATTGATGACCTTTTCCCAAATTTACCCTTGTTTGCAAAAGTTTGATTGGCCCATAAACATGGGCTTGTAGAACTGGGCATTTTTGACCTTGAAATCTTTGAGTGACATGTCTTCCTATACCACTAGACCAATTCCAACTAGACTGTCACAAGGCAGACTAATACCCAACTGAAGTGCTTGTCAATAATAAAAAGCCATTTTCCATCAAAGGGCTATAACTCTGTCAAAAGTGGATGGATTGTAACCAAAGTTCATTTGCACATCTCTGCTTGATAATGAAATCCGCCCATTAGTTGCTGAGAAATTGAGCTGCCACAAAAAAGCTACAGATGAACTGACAGATGGACCAACCCACAAGGTGACTCAAATATACCCCCTGCCCCCCAAAAAGTTTTAAAGGGTATAATCAGTGTTCCCAAAAACCCCCAAATGAGAGTGATTTACCCCTTAATTGAAGCTTGTACCCAAAATTTTTGCAAACAGCCTTCTTTGTGTTATATAGAGGGGGTACATGCACACTGTAAAATACCCATTTTTACCCCCAGATTAAAAAACCAGTGGGAACACTGGCATAATAAAACTTAGTGGGAATGGTCCTTGGATGACCCTTTCCAAAAACTGTACATTTTATTTTGATTGACCTAATGAATTTGGGAGTTGCAAGTCAGAGCATTTTTACCTAGAAATCTTTGAATGATATGTTTTGCTATTCAACAAGACCAATTGTAATTAAACTTGGATGACCCTTCAAAAAATTGTTTGCTATATTTTGATTGGCCCATGAATATTGGCATGGTGGTGTGTGGCCTTTTTTTTTTACTATTAAATCCTTGAACATCTCCTGGACCTATTTCAATGAAATTGTGCCAGAAAGTTCCTTGGGTGACCCTTTCGCACAATTTTTCAACAAAACTTTGCCATCATGTTCCTTAGAATGATGATGCTTTTAAAAAATTCTTGCCACATTTTAAATAACATCTCCTGAACAACTAGGCAATTTAAATAAAAGTTGTCAGAGTGTTACTTGGATGACATCCACTGGTTCAATAAAAATCATGTGAGCAGATGGAGCCCATTATTGCCCTCTTGTTTATAAAACTTGTGTCCCATTTCAGCTTGAGGCATATTTGAAAGATCAGATAGGAGCATGTTTGCAATGATGGTAGTACTGGTCATTTCTTTAGAAAACAGGAACCCCATCAAAACAATATGTTGAATACAATTTACTGGTAATAACTAGTCCTAATGGACTACATAACTCTATAAAAGGGAAAAAAGATTTTGTTTGAAAGAAATCGGGATATAAGGATACATTTTCTTTTCTTGTTCCAGAGAACGTTGATTGTAATATCCAGAGTTGACTGCAAATATCTTAATGTCATCATGGTCACAGGCTCTCTGTATGATAAGAATTTGTAAAAAGCTTCTCTCATTTGAAAAATTTCATAGGTTTACCTTTGAATTACCTTCACTTTACCCAACTTAAAACTTGTCAAAATGGCATGTTGATAAACAGTCAAGTTTCAAGACTTTTCGAGTAAAAAATTTGGCCTGAGAGTTCAGGGTTTTGCCGAGATTTGACTCTGTTACTTGAATTTTATGTTCAACTTGTTATAATATCAAGTACAATGTAGATAAATTTCCTGGTAAAGTTTTTAGTCATCTTAGTATGAAAAGTGGCCTCTCTTAAGTGACTTTTTGAGATTTGACCCCATGACATTAATCAACATTTTGGGATTTGACGCTATGCATGACATTAAGTGACTTTTTGAGATTTGACCCCATGACAAAGATTTTTAACTCGATTTTCATCTTGTCACAAGATATAATGTTATGTGCATAGACATCTCGACAAAGTTTTAAAATCTTTGAGTTAAAATTGTGACCTGTTTTTTTACATGCTGAGGCCTAGTATTTTTTATCAAACTAGACCAAATCTTGCTTAAAACTTAAATATTTGGCATAACACATGATCTTTAGACCATGAAATCAAACTTGAAACCAAGGCATGTGTTGTAGGAATCCTAATTTTACATTGAAGGAAGGGAAACACTCACAGTTTTTCTATTTTATAACAAAAAGGCCAATCTAAATCTTTAAGTTTTGCATAGGGAATTGCCGTATCTTGTATATTTTCCAATGGGAAGTATCCATTTTCATAAGAGTTTATCCTTGTTTTAAGCTTTGGCCCAAAGCTGTGTTCCCCTAAAGTGAAAATAAGAAACTGTTATAAATTTCAGCATAATTGGCCCCTTTTTCAATGGTTCCATGGATTGTTACCATTTTGCAATTTGTCATCTTTCTGGCCAAAGTTACACTTTCTAATTAAGTGTCATGAGGTTTTGACCAAAGCTGTGGTCCTTATATAGTGTATAATGTTACAAAGAAATCTTCCAAAAGGCTCCATTTTCCCCTATTTACCAATGAATCATTCTCTTTTGCAGTATGGTGCATTCTTGATAAATGTTGATTAAGTTTTATGAGGATAGGACATAAACTTTGACCAGAGTTTATGACCAAGAGAAACATCCCTAAGTGGTGCTGCACATTTAAATATCATTTATTACTATAAGCATAAATTTTGTGTTTTTGTGAGATAAAATTCAACAGATCAAAATATAATTATTTGCAATGATGTCAAGATGGAAATTCAACAGATCAAAATATAATATTTGCAATGATGTCAAGATAGAAAGTTCCCAAAGAATACCTTTTATAGCTATACTGAAAGTAAAATGCTTTAAATCAGAAAGTTGTTCAAGTAAAATAATTCAAGAGTCTGATACATTATTCAATTTTATCATGCAAAGCCTTATTAAATCTGAAATTTGAAACTCTTAAAAAAAAAAAAGCTGTGTCTGAAAGGCATCAATGGCTTGCATCTTATTCTTAATATAGACTTTTCAATCATTTGCTGCAATTCTCTATCAGTTTAGTCCAGTCTAAATAGAGTCTTTTGATAAAGGATTGGTTTGTTGTCAAAAGTTGTTTAAACAACAGAAGTAAAATATGACATTTAGTCAGATACAATAGTATTGCACACTCATTTATCCAAGAATATTTGAGAAATGGTTTGCAATACTGTAGTAAGTGCAGTTACTATAGTATTGCACAAAAGTTTTGGCGAGATGAAATCCCATTTCAGAGGCAATACTATAGTAAGTGACAAAAATCAACAAAAATATTATTTTAAAAATTCTTTTTCAATTATTGTTCATATCTCCATCTAACAAATGAAAATTGAAGTCTTATACTTAAACGTTGCCTCATTTTTCGGAAAAACAAAGATTTTACGAAGTTTTTTCAGTCTCCTGTAAAGTTTTCTAAAATGCAGATACTATAGTATTGCGCCGAACCCTCGAAATATATGCTGTCTGATCTGAATCCACTGCCGCTATTTCCCTAATACCCAAACATGCACTGGGTCTGTTCACCCCATTGTTTATCATATATATCTATTGCCTAGAAATGCGTAGTTTTAAAACTGGATGATTGTGTTTGAGAGAAGAAAAGGGATCATAAAGTGTTTTTTTGCTGTTTTACCCATTTCTTGATGACCATATCACTGAATATAAAGTTAAAAGCCAACAAGGGAGTCAGTGATGCGTTAATGTTTTAATAATTAGAAAGATCTAATGAATAATGAGTTGAAGCTGGACATGCCTTTCTTTGTGCTTTTTTTTTTTTTTTTTTTTTGGGGGGGGGGGGGGTAGAATTTCGGTCCCATTCCCCTAAAAAAAAACAAAAAACTTATCCCTTATATCTGTAAAAGTACTGATAAGAGCTATTTGGGTGAACAATTTGACATGCTGTTACTGAAATACTGTTGAAAGTGGCAATAAGACCAATTTGAGCATTAATGTTTTTAAATGGAGGAGGGAATACAGATAGAGGTAAAAGTAAACAGTCCAAATTGAGATGTCTTTATTTTATTTCAGGCATAGTTGACAAATATGGAACCAAGGAAACTGCCTAAGGGTGCTTAACCCAGGTTGATTCTTTGTCGGCACCGGATACCCAAAATTCTTGACAAGAAATGTCTTCTGTCGAAATGCTGATCAGTCTGCATTTGTTTCTGCGTCAAAGGCAGTAAAGCAGAAAATGCCGAATGTATAAAAGGTTAGCATTTTATAATTAATACTGACACTGTTAAATCAAAAAAAGACATTTTCACATTTTCAGGTGCAAAACATCATAAGCAGAAATTATTGTTGTCCTGAGCATTTCTCCTACACTATTGCATGTATTGACTTGCAATTTATATATGTGTATCTGCTTGTGAACTTTTGCACCTGCAATTTTGGAGCCTCTAATCTCAATAATTTCTGAATGATCTCCCCTTGAACTTGCAAATATCACTAAATTATTGTTGTCGGATTTCCTGAGCATTTCTCCTACACTATTTCATGTACTTACTTGAAATTAATACAAAATGTATACTATCTGCATTTAAAATTGCGCACCTACAATTTTGAAGTCCCTGCAATGATTTGTTGCTAAATTATCTCCCCTTGAATTTGTCATTTTCACCTACAATATTGCGCATAGTGGTTGCCAAAATATCTCCCTTGAACTTGTAAATTTTTCTCAATTTTTATATGCTGCCCGAGGTTGTATACATTAGCGTCAATTTCTCTGTCTGTCCATCCATCCATCCGTCCATCGGTACGTACATCCACTTTTCTTATTAGCACAACTCCTCCTAAGTTTCTGGTTGGATCTTTTTGAAAGTTGGTCAATGTTATCACCTCATTGGTAGATGTGCATGAAGCAAGGATGTTATGGTTCATTGATGTTTGCCTCAGTTATGCTCCCTTAAATCTTAGTCTCTGGGGCCTATTGAAATTGCAGCATTATGAATGCAAATCCTCCTAAGTTTCTGGCTGGAACTTAATGAATCTTAGTAGATGTTATAACCTAAATTGTTAGATGTGCATGAAGTTAGGATTATTTGGTTCATCAATTTTTCCCTGAAAAATGCCATCTTAAAACTTAGTATCTGGGGCTCCTCCTAACTAAATGAAACTTGGGCAATGTCATCACTATAATTTGTAGATGTACAAGGATCAAGGATTTCATTGTTTTTTGCAAGAGTTATGCCCCTTGACACTTAGTCTCTGGGTTTTTGAGTGGATATTTATAAATCTCTCCAATCATTTTAGTGAAACAGCAGCAAAGTGGTGGTGTATATTGTGACTGTTGCACTCTTGTTGATATCATGTTGCAAATAGATTGTGACTGTACTGAAATCACTTATACTTGGAAATAGCCCTGGTAGGACAAAGCAATGGTGGGGGATATCAGTCCACTTTGCGACAGTTCAAGTTTCATACGACTATGAAATAAAAAAGTTATATTTTCATAAGTTAATGACTTCAATAGACAAAACAAATAGATATCTTTTATGGAACTAAATAGTTTGTAAACATGTGAAATGGGAGTGAGCTGAAAATTACCTTCATGATGATTTGAAAGGAAAAATCAGCAAACCAAATAGCTTTTCAAATATTAAAAAAAGTGTTTAAATCTTTTATTTCTTGTAAGGCATGGTTTTAGTTATAGTTAGATATGTATATACCGGTATATAAAGCAAAGAGCTGGGCCATAATTGAGTACATGGTATGCAGACTGATCAGGATCAATATTTCATTGGTAAGGTGGATGTTCTGAAAGATTAAAAAATTATCTTTCAGCTCGCCTGAGCAGAAGTGCTCAAGGTGAGCTATTGTGATCAATCAACATCCAACTGTCCCTTGGTCTGTCCTTCAATTTTAAAAAGAATCTTCTCCTCCAAAACTATCCATCAGATTTCAAACAAACTTCACAGAAATGATCCTTATTACAAGGACTTTCAAATTACTTTACATAATTTGAATCCATGAAGAATTCTGGTTGCCATACAAACCAGAGTTGAAAAACTTAAAAAATCGTCTCCTTCCAAACCGTAGGGCTAGATCTTTCATATTTGGTTTAGAGGATTGTCCAATGCTTGTCTACCAAAAAACTTGAAATTATTACTTTATCTTTAAAATCTAAAAATGTAGGATCCCTGATTTCAAATCAAATAAAGCACAAAAATATTTGAAAATCTTCTACTCACAAACCATAAGTGTAATCAAAGTGCTGTAAGCACTGTAATTGTGCAGTACTGAATAATGACTGAACTGGTTGTTTCGATTATCAGGAGTATCTAGTTTTGGAAAAAAATCTAAACTTAACTTCTTGTTTTGGATATAGTCAAACCATTCAGGCCACATTTAAAGATACCTAAGAATATTTGAAAGCATTCATTAGACAAATATTATTTCAAGGATGTTGACAAAATTTATTCAACATTTAACTTCCAAATACACTGTATAAGCATTTGCATTTACTTCATACACATCTGTCTGTCTGGCTGTCTGTCTGTTAACTTTTGCTTGTTAACACTCTAAGAGTCCACAGTTTTAATCGGATTGTCTTTAAACTTGGTCAGAATGATTGGACCATGCATCACCATCACAAGGATAGTTCCTTTCGACATTGGGTCAGATACGTGAAGTGTCATGAGACTGGGAGCCTAATTAAGATTTAATTACAAAATCCTCATATAGATTTATAAGGGTTTAGGTTTCATATATCTCCTTGGATACCCTGTCATAGACACTTTAACTTTTTGGAATTTTCATCGCTTGTTGTCTTATTTCAAAATTAGGGTCTTAATGCCTCTTATTAAACAAAATCATGTATGAAGGTTCGATTCCTTCCCCAGACTGTATAAATTGCTGGTGCACAAAGGGACAAATTGTCTGGAGGTCCCACATGATTTTGATATGAAAACATAATTATATGATTCTAGAAGAGAACAAATAAAGCTGTGTTAAATCAAAGCACTAAAAGTACTAAAGGTGGATGTTTTTGGTGGCATGGCATTGATAAAAACAGGGTAAAAGTTATCTGAATAATATATTGATAATTGCAAAACTTTTAGATACAATTCCAGCAAAGTATCAGCCTAAATGTATTTTTACATTTCAAGTTTGTTCAGAAATATACCATTACAGGTTGAACAGAATGGACGGATACTTTACTGGAATTAAACTTAACTAAATACTTGAACTTTGATCTTTAGTCCAGTGCTGTCTGTAACAAGCAGCAGTTTGGGGGAGCTATGTTGTCCACAGGCAACTCTTGCAAGCTTTCAACCGAGACAAGATCCGTCAAACTCGCACAGGAAATTTAAAAAATTGAATACATGTATGTTGTTTTAAGAACACATCTTGTTTATTATATGCTACCTAATGTCAACGTATTTTGGTATCATCTCGTGCTGTCTGTCGATATATCTCCCAACCTCAATCTTTCAACTTTGAATTGTCTTTAAAGAAAACATTAACGATTTTCATTTTCACTCATTCTTTCCCGCGAAACCCTTGAGGTGTCGCCATTCTTGTAGATATGTTTTGAGTCAATAGTTATTTTATCGTTGTAAAAAATTGGTATTAGTCCGTTTGACTTCTATATGGACCAACCTTTTCATCAATTACATAAAAATGCGTTTGAATGAAGGATTTCTATGTGGTAAAATACTAATTTCAGGTTAATACCATTCCAAAAAATATTTTTCAGAAGCAAAATGATTTTAAAATAATGATTTTGTCTATCTAGTTAATGATAATACTTTTGCATTTTTTGCTCTTAAACACGATGGGGTGGCGAAGGCTGTTTAGTTGTAAAAAAATGTAAACAAATTGTGAAAACACGTGGTTTTATACTCAACATTTGACAGATGAAATGTCCATCATTCCATATTTGGAAATGCTAATTAGCATATCGACGGTCAGGATATCTTAAAGTTAGATATCTCGTGATTTGTACAGTTTTTACTCGCCTGCTATCTAGTTTTCCTCGTGAAAATCCCAACAACTTCGTAAAATAATCCTTTTTGATTGGTCTAAATAAGGGAATATGGGGTTCATCTAAGAATGGATAAAAACTAAATTCAATTATCTGGTCAAACAGTTTTTGCAACAAATACAGAATACACTAAGATTTGATATCCTAAGGAAGTAAAAAGATCTACAAAATTAATTTTACAAAAATACTCGATTTTTCTGTATACTCAATAAAAGATTTTAAAACATCGATCCTGAATACATTAGTAAGCTTTTTCAAAGTAGTTACGCGGTACATTTTACCGTCCCAAATGAAATTAATAAATAGCTCATTTATTGTCTTCAGATACTCAGAAGACAGTGTTGGTAAACTAATAAACAAATTGTATAACAATGGCATTAACAATGATTTGACAACTACTATTCGACCAATTGGGGTTAATTTTCGTCTTTCCCAAAAAGATATTGCTCTATTTGTACTTTCTATTTTACTATGAAAATTAAGCTTTATCATTTTATTCAAGTCTACATCAAACTGTATTCCCAATAATTTAAATTGCGTGTCACCCCAAGATAACTTCCAACGTGTTTTGATTGCTCGTGAGCTGTATTTGAGAGAACCAATCCATATAAATTTTGTTTTGTAAAAATAAACCTTTAAACCAGATATCTTTGAAAAATAATTAAGGATTTCTAAAACAGAATGTAACGACTGATCTGATCCATCAAGGAGAAGTGGAGTGTCATGTGCAAATTGTGAAATAAGAAATTCTTCGCCTCTTATTTTGATACCCAAAACCTTATTGCAGTTATTATTTATTTATTTTTAAATTCAAGATTTGCGCGCACAAAATGAAGATATAGAAAGATAAAGGATCACCTTGTCGGCAGCCTCTTTTCACTGAGAAATATTCCGAGACCTGGTTGTTGTTCAAGGCAATTTGAATGCCAGGGGGTTCATAAACCACGTTTAAAAGCCTGTTGTCCAACACCTATTTCGTCGACAACCGGGACTCACTTTTATGCATGATAATGCACTTCCACACACGGCGCGTATCCCCACAAACTTCTTTCAAGCCAATTATATTGACGTGCTGCCATGGTCAGCCAACTCACCAGACTGCAATCCAATCGAGCACATGTGGGATATCCTAGGACATCTTTACGTCAACGTCAGTCACAGCCTCAAACTGTGCAACAGCTGACTGACGCTCTTCAGGAGTGGGCTCGCATCCCGAGATACCTTCTGTGTAACCTGTGTGGCTCAATGAGACACAGGCTGCATGCTGTGTTTGCTTATCATGGTGGACATACTCGTTCTTGACACCTTTTAGGCAGTGGTCATTTCTAATCTTAAATAAAATGAGACGAATGTTTTTGTTTTACCATAAAACCTTACTCAACTTTTGCACAACATCCCGATCAGTATCTTCCGTCAAAAACAAATAGTGCTTCTATTAAATGTCCCGCATTGAACCACAGCTGAATGCATATGCGTTATTTATGACAGTCAGTATAGTTATCCCGTTTACAAATATGATAAACCTGTGCAAAATACAATATAAAAAAGATTAACTTATATTCTGTGTAAAGTAAAAGAGACAAGCTTTTTTGCAATTGAATTGTTGTGCACAACTTTTCGACAAGATTTTGGGATCCATATGATACCAGCCTGACCCTGGGTGAGATGTACCGAAACATGACATCACTAATATCGAAAGCCGAGGTCGTTCAAATGGGAACTGGGTTTATTTCGATCAATACTGCTCCCCGTTTGAACTTACCCTCCGGTATCGACCGAGTTTTCTCATTTGTAAAATCGATAATATTCACGTAAATGAGGACGAGTTATTTTTTTTCCTTCATTGTCATGCGCATGAAAAACTTAAATCAAAAACTTTTATAGAAATAAGTCTTATTTCAAATTCCATGCTTTTTTGAAGCAAAATGATTTTTACACTATTAATGCAGTCTCGAGATATCTTATTTGAAGCATTTGCTATCAGAAAATAAATAATATAAGAGCTTGTATAAATCGACAGTATTAATTCAAAATTTCAGTAAATTGAATTTATATACTGTATATCAATTTCAGGAATATTTAAATTCATTTTTTATGGGCCGATGGCCTGAATACATGATTAAAATTGTCTATGAATGTGTCATGACAAGTCATCAAGTGTGTAGGACGCAGTGTGTGGGACAAGCTGATTTTAACCCAGCCTTTAAGATAATTATTGTTATAAAGCTAGCCTATTGAGCTCAAAAACTTTTACATGCTAGAAGACTTCAAGACATCATCTCAAACAAAATCGAGTAACAGTTTTTCACACATAAAGGCTAGTTCTATACGTTTAAATCTATTTCTAGAACACTTAGACGATAGAAATGCAATAAACTCGTTAAATGACGTCATCAATACGTCATTTTGAATATGATCTTACGCATGATTGGGACAATGATATCTCTGGTGGTTATTCGTTATTGAAGACAAGGAGAGGTTTTTTGGTTTTTTTTTTTTTTTTTTTTTTTTTGAGAAAAAATATTTTGGATTACTCTTCAGTAGAAACGCAGAGAACACATACCACAATGTCTTACTTCTCGACGATGACACAGGTTTCAAAATGCGGGATAATTCTGCTATGCACGTGAAACAGTTGTTCTCTCAGTAAACATAAAGTATGTTGTCTGTGGTACTCGAGTCCGACACAGGCTGGTCTCTTCGTGCACATACGTACACACTCCTTAAACGGCAAACCGATCCTCCGGAATATTCCAGTATGACAGAACACAGCCATCCGTATTTTGTATGTCAGAATACAATGTGACGGAAAAAGAAAAAAGTTATGAAATATAAATTATATTCACACCATGTACGTGAGTATTTAAATTCATGATTTTAATATCAAATTTCAGATGTGTCCATTAAATTTTGCTGATTGGCTGAAAAATGATTTTTGTCCACAATGAAAATAAATCTAAGTACTCAACTTTTTTAAGCTTGCATACAAAGTTGTCCCATAAAAATTCCCCTTCGTTATGGAAAGATCTTCACATATTAGCTCCATAATATCGAAGAAGCCGCCATCATATCCCAGTAGTAAGCGCGTCGCACTGTCAATCGGGTTCGATCCCCGACGGCGGCACTCATTCTTTCGGACTATTTGTCTCTCACAACTGGGTTAAATAATCGTAGACCAATCTAAGATAGCAGCTGGAGGCTAGGAAAGGATGTATTGGTTGTACTAATGTCAGAAATATAAGAAATCCATTTCTAGGTGCCCCGACCGCCGTGATATCACTGAAGAAATATTGAAAGCGGTGTTAAACGCCATTCAACCAGTCAATAATAATATCGAATCCTAGAATATAAACTAAGCCATATGAAACTTATACTTCCGTGATTATTTTCTTAGTTTCGTACATCCTTGAATTCATAAATATTCTCTTCATCTCTTAATTCATCCTTTGAATCTATAAACGAATCTAATGTCGATGATAGTTATATTTTGGACATTCTGGTTAAGTTGTAGCATCTCTGCTAATTTAATTGCTACACTCGGAAATTCCTCGAGAACCGATAAGCAACGAGATGCATAACATGTTTTAAAGTTTTAGCGAATAATTTCGTCTAATGTTAAAACAAGAAAGCGAAACGTGGAGCCATCGAAGGAATTAAGCAATCGTTGCGTCAGTTTGAAATATTCAAATGTACTCAATGTATTCATGTTCTGCAACGATCTTCAACAAATTTTATAACCGAAAAACACACAGCCCTAACGGCAAAATGTAGAAGAGGCATCATTGAACAAGAGAAATTTGTGATATTATATGAATTATGTTCGCCGACGAGGTTGCAAAATGTGAAATGTTATAGGGACAAGTGTCCTTTTAATTGCGATTATTGCAAAATGCAAATGCAATTGCCTAAGCACATGGCAAGTAGGGCTTTATGGTTAAGTCATGTGATAAGGCGATTGCAGTTAATACTAAAACGTATTCAGAAAGACTCACAGGCCTCATAATTGCAACCTTTCTTACCCAAGAAACAAATGAAATACCCATTTAAACAATAAAGGTTCAATTCTTCTTTCTGTGCGTGAAGAACGAGAAGATTTATTTATAGATCGATATAAATATGTATTGGTATCTAGATATCGAAGTTCGCGAATACCCAGCATTTTTGACATTCTAAAAGTTATTATGATAAAGCAAATATTCCTGCCAAAATTTCTCCAATTGAAAACGTAATTGCCACCATCGGACATAGTTGAGATGGTTGCTTGATGGTCTATGTCGAATCGCTGCTGTGTTGAAAATAGAGAAACATGCGGTGACCAATTAGAAGGTAGTCAATTTATGTCTACGATTATTGAACCATTAGTGGGAGATAAATAGTCGGAAATAATGAGTGCTGAACTGCATGCTTGTAACAACAGTTCCTTTCAAAATTATGTTAATTCTACATTGATCAAATAGCAATGTTATAGCAATGTCATAGAATGTCCAAAAATCTGACCAAAATACGGAAGACCTGAAGCCGAATAACCTAAACATGACCAAAATAAAAACAAATCGATTGCATATCCTTTGTCAATTAACAAAGGCAATATCGAAAAATATAAATACGAGTAGTCTTACGGTTTTTGTATACTAGACTTCTTCTCAATGAAATATACCCACCAGTGAAGTTTCGTGATTCTAGCTTATATACTTTTAAGGATATGCTCTGGACAAAACGGTCTCTTGATGGACCGACCAACAGGCAGTGCAAAGCAATATACCCTTTCTTCTTCGAAGGGAGGGATAACTTTATTATCGACACTTTAGCAAATCTATAGGCCAAAAAATGCGTTTAATCACGACCGCTTATCAAATACCCTTTAAAAGTTTTCGAAAAGAATGTCAGTTTAAAGATTGTGGTTTTATTCGAAAGAATAAAATAGCCGATCAAACCATTAATTAAAACCGAAGTAAATTGTTGCTCATCGTCATTTTCTAAAACTAATGAAAGGTACATTTTATGATGGACGAAAAGGTGTGGTACTTACGCGTTATGGGGGTTTTAAGCCCGCTTGTATGTTAGAATAGAATTTTACAGAATCTAATCAATAAATTCTAACCTACAATTAAAGTTCTGAATTTACTTCAGCTTCCATTTAAATGCTGTAAAATAACTAAACAACTGCTAAGAATACTCGAGATAAATACTACAGGCTTACACTGTCGACTCTTGGCGGATTCACTTGATTATTAGCTATACATATTGCCTGATAAAAGAGGGTAAGATAAACTTGTTGATATCAGGTCAATTAATCACGTGACAGCTTTATCATGTCACTTGGTCACGTGGCCTGTCGGATCTTCTTTTTCCGACTATTAGGTTTGAAAACAGTCTTCTCTAACATTTTTTCTTTTGAATTCGAGTGTCTTTTTCTGATAAAAAAATATTTTACTCGATTCACGTATGTTTTTAAAATCAAATCGCGACCAAATCGATGGCGTTGTACATGAATGAAGACGTAATCTATAAAATTGTGACGAAGCTTATCTCGGTTTTTACATTTCACCTCCAAAACTGTCAGGTTTTTAAACTATTTATCTGAATGGATTTAAGGCAGAATTATTCGACCGAGGAGGATTTCGGAGATAGTAGCTTTGCATCTGTGCTCAATCTATGTCCAGCCCCTGATTAAGATCAAGGAATGCATTGAATTGAGATTTGCTTTTAGCTGCATGACATCAAAACTTCGGAGAAAAAAGGACGCTTGAGATTGCGAAAATCACCCAGTTTATATCCACTTAATCATTAAGGTATGTAGGTATTACTCAAGTTTTCTTTTGTTAAATATTTTCTTGTTACAGCATTAGAAATCCTCTCAATTATCGAGTTCTTTAGCCATAAGCGATCCCCCACCTCTTCCACCCATTCACCCTTATGATGAGGACTCGCCGAGTATCGGGGTTGTAAATCGGGATCAGATAAAATGTACGTAAATAATAACGAAAAGACTTTTTAAAAAAGATTGCAACAGGATAAATAGATTAGATGATAGGTGACTTGCGATGGAAAAGTTTATCAGGCTCGGCTGCGTAATTTATCCGTTTCGCCTCCGGCTCACCAGATAAATTCCTACGCCTTGCCCGATTAACTTTTCCATCTCAAGTCACCAACCAGCTATTCTCTATGGGCCAACTTATTTCTGACCCCGGGCGGGTACTGTTGCCCGCAATATCAGAGTACCTCTCAGAAAGCGGGCTACAGGCTCTAGACTGGTCCACCTACCGACTATCAGAATAGCCTAGAATAGGCTATTCTGATAGTCGACAGTGAGACCAGTCTACACCCGACCCGAAAGCGGGCGAGAAATAAGTTGGCCCTATGAAATAGCCCTTAGAAGGTCATCTGACCAAGGTTAAAAAGAACCAGACGTTTATTCATTATTATGTCACCCTACCGACCAACGTACCTGATCCTGAATCAGGACAGGTAATTACACCTATGACCATGTTTCGATTGGCGTAAGGCCATCGAAAAAGCGTACTTGCATGAGTTGGTAGAAAATCAAACTCACTATCTTCAAGTGGGGACTGCGGGTTCGGTCCTTGGTAGTAGCACATATCCTCCCTATTTATCTCCCACCGATAGATATAAAATCGAAAACCCTAAGTGGGATAGCAACTGGAAGCTAGGATAGAGATTTGGACAATGTCGTACATATAATGTGTTTAATCTAGACAAAAAGAATTTCTAGTGGGAAAATCCGGATTCCACATTGACCCATGTGATGGCTCTTCTATAAGATGATCATAGAGGGGCCTGTAACAATTACATATGTGACCCGTCAGTTTTAAGAAACAATCCGAATATCGCGAAAAGTGCCGATGTAACAGTGTAACGTGTCCCCCTGGGTAACGTGTCCTGGGGGTAACCTGTCCCCCTCCCCCCTGAAAAACATTATTTCCTATTAAAATTTTATTTTTTTCATTCATGCTTTATATATATAAAAAGTATATTTGTGATTTTGAGTGGTTTGCAATTCTTCAAATAATTCTTATAATTTGCGTACTATATTTATGTAATCAAATCAATTTTCCAATTGATGAAAATAGTCAATCTTGGTATTTCATGCAAATATTTAAAGAAATATAAGAAAATAAAACTTAAGTGGGGGACACGTTACCCCGGGGTAACATTTCCCCTGGGACACGTTACCCTGGGGTAACCTGTCCCCCCCCCCCCCCCCCCCATTGAAAATGCTTTTATTCATTTGATTTCACCTTCCAGTCATTCATTTTTCTGAAGAAATTATCTTATGATATTGTTTTGAAAAATATTATATTCATTTCTTTTAAAAAAAATGATGCTTTTTAAAGAAAAATCTAAGCCCTTGCACTTTTTTAATTTTTTGCTTTATCAAAATTTTTTCCAAGTCCAAAGTTTGATTGATTAATAACAATTATTAACATATCATGTAAATTTTGCAGTTTTGATTAGAAAACAAGATGACAAATTAATTCAATACTTCTTCTTTAAAGAGTGGACGGGTTACCCAAGCCAGGGCAACATGTCCCTTGGGGACAGGTTTTTCCGTGGTAACCTATCCAATTGCTTTTTTTCATTTAAGATACACCTTCCAGTCATTCTTTTTTATTAAGAAAGATATTCCTAGAAAATTCCTAAATGGATATGTATGTTTATATATCTTAACACTTGACTTTTTTTCATTATTGTAGCATTTCATTTTTTTCAAGGTCCGTTGTTTGATTGAATTATAGCTTTTTTGAACTTAATAATCATGTCAGTATTGCAGTTTTGAAAAGAAACAACATGACAAATAATTTAAAACTTCTTCTTTCGAAAGGGGGAGAGGTTTCCTAAGCTTGGTTAACATGTTTGCACTCGGTTTCTAGGCTCGGATAACATTTTTCAGAGACAGGTTACCACATAGTGGAAAATCTTACATTTACCCTTCAACAATTTAGAATAAAAAAGAAATTGAAATTACTTGAGTAAATTTGTGCACAGATCATTGTTGACAACCTTTTAAGGGTTGGGATAGGTTGACAGGCCTGGATGACGTGTCCCCGGGGACAGGGTACCCCAGCTTGGGTTACGAGCCCCCCTAACACACACACACACAAAGAAAAAAAATCATGATTTTGAATATTTTTCCAAAGACAAGATTATTGTTAGTTATGTCCATAGTCATGATGACATTAAACAATTATTTTACTAAAACAATAAGTTTAATTATTAAAATAGTTATTATGATAATAAAAAAAATCCTTCCGAGCTGAAACTGTTCGCAAAACAAATTAAACTCACATATAGATCAAAGAAAGAGACTTGTAACACATAGAATAAACATTTCTTGGTAAAAGAAATGTGATTAAATATTGGTTTACAATATCTGTAGGGGGGACAGGTTACCCCTGCTAATTTCTAGTGTAACGTGTCCCCGGGGACAGGCTACCCCGGGGACAGGCTACCCCGGGGACACCGACCCGGTACTGGAGCGAATATCCAATCTCTCTCTCTCTCTCTCTCTCTCTCTCTCATTCTAATGTTCATGTGACTCGTCAGGCGAAAAGGGGCCATCTTGATTGTGCATAAAGTGTTTATTCAAGTTAAAGACTCTGTAAAAGTATGAACAAAATGTTATTCACTTGGATCATTTTCTGAATATAGAATGGTTATTTTACCTTTCTGTGAATGAAATTGAAATGTGACCTGCGGTTACGTATACTGGAATTGATCTTTTTAAAAAAAATTATTCAACGGAGTTTCCTGATGGTCTGTTTTGCGCGACGGATTACATAAATTCTATCTTTTCAAACTACTATGTACTACCACTTATTCAAGCTATATGTTACGATATTTTGATTTTACACCAACGCTAAAATCGTAGAAAAGGGGAGCGGACGGAGAACATTCATTTTCTGTCACAGTCCACATATCACCTATATGCTATATATTCTATGTTGATCGCCTTCTGAGTGTGTATTTTCTAAATCCTAGTTACGCATGTGCTATGTACACCGTCTGATATGCATAACATATCCTCTATTTGAAGCAATATCCTCTGGTTTTGTTGTTAACATCATGCGGTACGTAACTCTTGCGAGATTACAGTGCTCATCTTTTTCATTTTTCGTCCAGTCCTCCACGGAGAAGCAATCTGGGTTGGCGACACACTTTTCTTTACAAACCTCAATATCATCAGTGTTGATTCGCCGATCATTGTACCCATCAAAGCGGATACCTTTCACTAGATCAAAATCGTCTTCTACTCGTGTACACCCTGTTAATTGATAAAAATCAATCACCGGTTTTGACAAGACGCGTTTGTGAAACACAAATGCCCCCTGAAACCGTATTGTTTGCAAAATGTTAACAATGACAGATGATCTCGTTCTTATTACATGACCTTGACTTTGATACCTACGGATACACATCACATCTTTCATCATGTCATTTCATCACATCTTTCATCATTACAACTCTTGTATCTTCAATTAGCTTGAATAAACTGAATTTGCTCAGTTTTAACGTAAAATTTAAGAAGTTTGCTCTTGACAGATGACCTTGACTTTAGCTTTGGTATCAACAGATGCGTATCATTTAGATCTATTATCATGCCAAGTATGATATTTTTATCTTAAATAGGGTTGAAGTAATTGGCAATTTTAAGGTTTTGGTTAAGTTTTGCGGATAGACAGACAAACAGACAGATAGACGGACAACGGTAAAACAATATGCCCCGACTTTTCGACGTTAGGAGTCATAAAAAGTCAATACATTTTTGTGGTCAAAGTAGTGCTTCTTTTCAGAACAATTCCATACAAGCTTGAATAGAATTCTATAACAACTAGAGAGAAACTTGTGATTTTAAAGTGACATGCACTTACTACAGACAGGAATATATAAGAAAGAAAGAAAGAAAGAAAGAAAGAAAGAAACAAAAAAAGAAAGAAAGAAAAAAAAAGAATTTTAAAATAACTTACTATAAGCTACATTATATAAATAATTACTGTATAAAAGTGGGTTTTCGAGTCGTTATGGGCATACGTTAACGGACAAAACCGGACGTTAACGTAATGAAACGTGGTTTAATCAGCAAATTCACGCACCTTTCACGGCTCTTTTTTACTCAAATATCATCGTTCTGGGGCCTAAGCAGCTTATCGATTTCAATGAAACTTATTTTTTTCTGTATCAGTTTTAAATATAAACCAATTGATTTTGTTAATGATATGTTAAAGGTTCGTTTTGGCGAGTGTGAATATTGATAAGTGAAATGCGTCAAACATGCTCGTGACAAACGTTAATTTTGAGTGTAATTAAATAGTTAAACTAATTCCCGCGTTAAATTTTGTGACGTCATGAATTCATCAAGCAATGGCGGTGTAGACAAAAGTGACGATGCAAATGCATGGCGCAATTAAGGCGGCGTTTTCGTAGGTCTGTGGCGTGTTTTGAAGGGTTTTTTATGAATTCTCTCGCAATCTTCGCTAAATGTATACTCTAGCCTTTCTTTTTTAAGCAATAAAAGCGTCAAATTCTAGTTTTTCGGACGTTAACATTGGCAGAGACCATCAAATGCATTGACGCCCTCGTGCCTCGCACTCGAGCGTTAAACCATTTGTTGGGTCTGCAAATGTTAACGTCCTCAAAAACGTGAATTAACCCTTAAATGAAAGACGCCCAAGAATTTGAGTTTTACTCGTCATAGTTGTCTTTGACTCGAGCTATACTAAAGGGTCTATAAACTGAAAGAAAATCTCTTACATCGGATACATTTATCATCATCTTTGTCGTAATAAAACATGGCATGACAAAAACATGTTGACTCGATACAAAGCGAGTGGGTGTCCATACAAGGCACAGTGTCTGTACAATGTCTGCCTATACCGGCCCCTGGAAATAAGTTATTAAAGGCCAAATGAGCGAATCAAACATTGTCATGCTGATACCCGGAACATTTCTGTCTATGAAAACGGACCTGCAATAGTAACGCAGCTCATGATATTTCCCAATGTTAAACGAGTTTTCCTAAATCATCACGGACAACAACAAAAGACTATTTGACCAAGCTCGTAAAGCCATGTTTTCTATTCTCAAAAAGTCTAGAATGCTACAATTACCTATTGACATTCAGCTGAAATTGTTTGATACTATGGTTCAACCCATTTTACTATATGGTTCAGATGTTACTGGCTTTGAAAACCATGATTTGCTTGAAAGGCTATGCCTTCAGTTCTATAAGATCATTCTGAAAGTAAAGAAATCAACGCCTAACTTAATTCTTTACGGTGAATTAGGAAGACATCCTATCTCAATTGAAATCAAATCCAGAATGATTGGATTTTGGCAGCGTATGTTAAATGGTAAATCTGATAAAATATCTTGCAAACTTTACAGTATGTTGTTAGCTCTGCATAATATTGGTCGATTTGACTCTAAATGGTTAATGTGTATTAAAAGCATACTTGAAGAAAGTGGCTTCTCATGCTACTGGTTAAACCAAACTAACATACCTTCCAGTATTTCAAAATCTGTCAAAATGAAATTGAATGAAATGCACATATCTGATTGGAAAGATGCAGTGTTTAAAAGCCCTAAATGTCTTAACTATAGGATCTTTAAACAAGACTTTGGGTTTGAAAATTACTTTAATATTCTTCCATATGATCTATCAAAATCTCTTTGCCACTTCAGATCACTAAATCACAAATTTCCAATTGAATGGGGGAGATTTTTAGGGACCATAAGGGATGACAGGATATGCGAGTTATGCAGGCTGAATAAAATGGGTGATGAGTTTCATTATATGTTAGAATGTACTTATTTTGAAGATACCAGAAAAGTCTATTTGCCAAGAAATATCATCATGCGTCCAAATGTGAATTCTTTTCATAGCATTATGACGTCGAGTGATGTAACAACTATTTTCAAAGTTGCAAAATTTTGTAAGGTAATTCTGAAAACATTTCATGAGATATTTAAACATATTTAATTGAAATGGTTACTAAATTGTTAAGTAGTTGTGGAAGTATTGCAGGCACATACATATGAATTTATGGTCCAGGAATAATTTCACATAAATTTGAGCAAAATTATGGTTAAAATTTGTTGCCCTCCATTATGGAGGGTCCTACAATGATAATGATCGACACTTTACGCAAATCTCATATTGTTAACATTTGTAGTGCTGAATCAAAATTTTGGCAAATTGCATTAAAATCAGAGTGCCGAAAGCACTAAATGCACTTTTTTTTCACTATTCTGGCTTAAATGGGAAAAGTAGGCGGCATAGGCCGAGATCAGTTTGCACCAATGCACAGGCTGATCTTTGTCTGTACTTCTCGCTATAAATGGAATATTTTGGGTTTAGCATGACAATGGTTAAACATTGTTTGACACTTTTATCAGATCGAGGTCTAATAATACTTATATTCAAATCTAGTCATATAACTTCTAGTCATCTTTTAAGTGAATTTTCCTACACTCAGGCTACCTATGAATGCACTATGGTTGTTTTAACACTGAAACTTTCTTCCGAATGTTTGTTTATTGTTCATGTTTGTTTGTATATTTATGACTTGTACCCCGGTTAGGGGTTTGTCAATTTAATAAAACTCTTGAAACTCTTGAAAAACTCTTGAAACACCACCCATCTGGGGGCAGAAAAAAGTTGACCCGATATACGTACACATGGTTTGCGATCTATCTCATCGGTGATCCTTTCTCTAAATCCAGATCCAAGTGGAATCTATTTTGATATGATCATGATTTGCTAGAAAACGTTTGGTTCGTAGGAGGAAGGTTAATTCATGGCGCATTTTCAATAAATCTGCATGATGCTCTAGCCATGTGTTATTTTCATTCAACATGTCCAAACGTTGTGCTATCGTCACAATTTTAAATCTGGATGACATAGTCTACTTTAGCTTGTAGGCATTTTTGGAACAACCCATAAAATTTTATTATAACCTGTCATCATATCACCAGCATTTGACCCGTTGCTTCCTAGAACGATGTTTAACGGGATTCTCGATTTTAACGAACGCAAGTCGTTAAGGCAACTTTAAATGAGCCAAAGACAAATTTTAGAATATAATGGTAATGTATATCTGTATCTATGCATCGTCACTGAATTCAAATATGCATAAAAGAACGATACAATTTTTTGTGGATCTGTTGCAAAAGCTCAGGGCTCTGTATTAGAGGCTTCGTATGAAATTGATATCCTAACGGTATAGAAACCCAGGCGCAATAAACAGTCGGGGTTCTTGGCCTGACGTTAAAAAACTGATCTCATTCTCAACTACAAATGTTCTCAAATTTCAACTCGTCAATTAAGCGGCAAGTTTTATAAAGATATATGAACATAAAAGATTATATTACTAAATTGTTTGACAACTTATTAAAATTATCTTCCATTTACATACAATTATTAACATTCTAAATTTAAGAAAACTTCCAGTTGAGAACGCAAACAAAAATAACCTAGGGCCCGGATGGCTTTCCGCAACAGTTAATTTAAACGGACAGTCATCACATTTTTTTATTTCACTGATGGCTTGATGCCAAAAGCTAGTAATTGTATTTAAGGACACATATTTAAATAGATACGAAGAGTGTAACGGGAAACCGTCATTTTTTCCTTTGACCTTTTTCCTAAGAATTGTTAAGATTTTCCATGATAAGTTTTTGAATTTTGAAAGTTTTGGATACTTTATAAAACTTTGAAAAAACACATACGTTACTTGGTTTTTGTATCTACGTATAAATCTTATCATTATAAGAGAATCGTTGAAATAAAATGTGTTGACGATTGGATCATACCTTTGGTCTATAAAGTGTAAACAAGAGGCCCCTTTGACTCTTTAGCGCTACCCTGAGGCATATAATTGACAAAGGTGGCAAAGTGTCAAAACTACTAGATTTGACCCCATGACCTCATGATTTACCCTTCTTGACCAAATTTCCGATTTCAACTAGATTTCGTGAAGACAAATATTATGACTAAGTTTCAAGAGAATTTATTTTGAAAAAAGGCTTCCCATATAAGGTTTATTCTACACTCTCTGTCCATATTTTTGCATCTTTACAAATTTCCTTATCAACTTCCATATCTGACTGAGTTTCTACTTGATAGATATTTGACAGTCATGGAGCGTACAGGCCCTCAAGCGCCTCTTGTTTGAAATATTATAAATGACGCAGTAAAGATCCAGATATTCCATAATCGTACGTAATTTTATAAGATCAATCGTACGTTTTTTCTTCTTAAAAAAGGCCCCTTATTCAAGAAACATTTTTCATGACGCTTAGTATAGTATACTCATGTCCCAAAGAAAGTGTGCATTATTGAATTTTGAATATCCCGGAAATAACACAACCTACCATCATGAAATGTCGTATGACGTTCCCCAAGAGAATTTGCAAACGATATTTTAAAATTAAAGCGCTGTCCAAACAAAGTCTGATGAGTCGGAAAAATTGTTCGAAGTTGCACTCAGTTGAATCATTATGACCTAGCTAATAATAAAATCACATCTTTATTACAATTGTGCATACTGCAACTATTTGGTTTGACTTATAATATACGTAAGCGAGTTAAACCGAACCTTGTCAGATGAAAAACATAAGCAAAATTGATAAGGCGATCGGGGGTATTACTTTGTATGATCTATAATAACCAAAAATAGATGTCATATACCGCCATAGCACTGTTCGACGACAACGTATCAATTTATAACATTGACGTCGACGTAAAGGTTGCATTAAAAAAACTTTTGTTTGAAAGTGGTTTGGAATGTCCACTCAAACTCTACTATGCAACATTAGCGCATAGCTGATACAAAGGAATAAGTTGTAAGAAGGTCAAATGTTAAAGCTATAAGTTCTGCTTGCGACTATGCAGTATGCAATGCTTTGTCAAACTCTGATTTGATCTTTAACTTAAAAAAGGTCTTATCTAAAGTATGGCATCGCATTTACTTCATAAATGTCATCCAACCTTGTAAAGAGATAAATGCAAAAAATGAAAGTGCACACTTTCTTATGGAATTCAGTATATATAGGTTACAGAATACACTTTTGAAATAGGAAGACTGACGACCTTCATTAAAAAAATCTTCAGAAAGGTCTTGTCATGTGATAAGCAGCAATTGTTTCTCGACAATCCACATAAAATATGCGCCAAATAAACGGATTTATTCCTGATCATACGATTGTATACGCCCGCAATGTTTTTATTTCATTTTCGAGTTAAAATTCTGTAAAAATGTCTTACCTCTAACACATGTCGGATTTTTATCCCATTGTCCAGAACTCTGACACGTCATAGTGACGTCATGGTTGTTGCTGTTTACGTAACCCTCATTACAGCTGTAGGTGAGTTTAGATTCCAGATCATGCATATTACCGTGAGTCATTCCATATTGGACACCATAAATGGGTCGACAGTCTAAATAATATACGATAAAAAGCAAAATGATAATTCACAAATTTTATTTATTTATATCATTATTCTTTTAAAATGAAATAATAATATGTAACACTATACTTCAATCTTGATATAAGATAACTAATACATTATGCCAATGACCAGTTATCTAACCTTCGCCATTTTCGTCTTCATCATTTTATTATAATTTAATTTAAGTCGATTTCTCGTATTCTGATTGGCTGAAAAATTGTTTTTATTTCTCATGGAGATATGAAACTAAAAACCCAATCACACCTATGTATGAATCCGCTTCGCGTATTCATACAGTGTGATAAGATTTTTAGTTTCATACCTCAATGAAATCAAAAAATAATCTGTTCATATCTTAAATGCGTATATTATAATTATCGGGGTACTGAGAATGCCTTCTGTCCCGTTGCTGCCTTTACCAAGAATGGGCACATTAAGGTAGTAGACCAGTGATAGTCCCGCAACATTTCGGAACTAATGAACTTTCACAATGTTCACCGAGGTTTCCTGATTAAATCATTACACGTAGGAAACCTTGGGTAACGCTGGAAAAGTTCGTCACTTCCGAAACGTTGCGGATCAATTACGGGTCCACTAATTTAAACACATAAATGATAAAAACCCTTATTTATTTCTGTACGTAAACATTTGAAACTACTTATGAAAACTTTTGGATTGTCTGACTTCTTTACGAAGATAAAATGCCTTGTCCCTAAAATCAATACATGACCTGTCAGCTAACCAAAGGAAAATAATGAAAGTGGTGACGCACAGGGCTCATTCGGAACACCACTCGACCAATCTTACGATCAACCTCGGATGTACATAGACGGACTGTTTTTAAAAGTTACGGGAAAACCTTGATAAAACTCGATGACGTCAGGTGAAATGGCGTTAGCCCTCGAAACTTTGAGCGAAAACATTCGACGTCGCCAACGCTACTCGTTTAAGTTTGTGACGTGAAACCATCGTATCCTTATATAAACACTTTTGATTCTTAAATAACGACTGAAAAATTTTAATTTTTGAGAATGATTCGTCATTCTCAAAATTTAAGATTTTCATCCGTTTTTTACTCTAAAAGATATATAAATCTAAAGATAGCGCAGTCGTTTCCGCGCTAGTTTTTCGTACACTGTTTTGCCCCTAACAAAATGCTCAATTTTGTTACATACCCATCCGTCTTACATACATCCGAGGTCTGTTGTAGTTTACGGAAATGGCCGAGTGATGTTCCGAATGGCATAGGGCTGGCAAGGTGAGTGCCAACCCCGGCTCGGCAAACTTTCACCCAACTCGAATCTCGAGTAACGACTCGAGTCGTTTGTCTCCCACAAAAGGGTGTATGATAAGTAAAAAGTTTAAGTGGGATGAGCAGCTAGTGGCTCGGGTAAAATATTGTGGTTGTACTGGTGTGAGAAATGACAGGAAACCACAGGAAGGTGCACTAGCCGCCGCGATATAACTAAAAATGTTGAAAGAGGCATCAAACCCCATACAAACACACAAACACTTATTGTATCATGTAAGATTTGTTGTTCCCGGTCAAAAGGTGTTTTTTTGATCGAAATATCACGTATTCGAGTTTGATTCCCAGAGGGGTCTTTCTTTCTTAGCTCTTCAATTGGCCCGAACATTTGGCGTGAGTACTGGTTTATTTTCCAGGAAGCGTATCAATAGGGGTTAGAATTAAATGGTTCGTATTCCAGTGCTGCTAAATTGGTGAAAGTAATTAAAAATTTACCTTTTACCACACATGTTTGTCCGTTTTCTGTTTCTTCGCACACCTTGTTGTCTATGCAACGACATGTCAAAGGTGACTACAATAAAAATAAATATTTTTGTTTTTAAATCATACGTAATTGCTTCAGAAATAAATCAAAGCACTGGAAGTACTGATGGTGAACGATTCTAATGTCATTCTAGAGTGATAAAGCAGTCAGAAAGGTAACTCAATTTCAACATGCCGAACCCATATTTTACCAGATCAAACAGCAGTCTTTCTGCATTTTGACTGTGAAACGAAATCCGTTAGGGCTCAGGAGCTTTTATGATCTGAATGGGTCCCACATCTCCCTAATTAAAATACCGCTGTTTCGTCTTCAATCAAAACGCTGTAATTACAATGTTTTTGGTCTCTTTCTGTAATATACAGAGTAATATAGAGTTTTCTGTAATTAACAGAGTTTTTTAAAAGAATGAATATCTAATGCCATAGTGTAAAAATAAAAGAAAAGAGAAATTATAAGATTTATGTAGGTGGGTATTTTGTACAGCTACTGAATTGTCAAAATATAGTCGTGGTTTAAATTCTGTTGCTCCTACCAATTAGTGGATAAACGTTAAACTAAAAGGGTAGAAGGCGAAGGCTAAGTATGGGTGTAATAAAAGACCTGGTGCTAGAAATATTTATGTGTTCCAATTCACAGGCGATTGGTTTCGTCTTATATGTTATTTTATATTAACATGTACGGCAAAACCCGGATTATGAAAAATCGTTTATGCTTCAGCCACCGCGTTCACCCCCATTTAAACAAAATGCACAAGAAAGGCTGTACATGTCGAATAATTCATGAAACCCGTCTCGAGACTGACTATTGCATGTTGAAAAGTTATGTAAAGCCCGATTGCATAGACCACAGAAGTCACTAGACTGCTTACTGTTTTAAATGTTAGCATCGTTTATAGATATGTACGATATAAACAAGATCAGGAGATCACGACCTTAAAACATATTTCCGACAAACTACTACAAGTTTCAATAGCAAGGGCTTAGATCAAAAACATGGTATGAGACTATGTAGACATTAACTTTGTTTTTGCTCTAGTTTCCCGATAAGCTTACGAGGATTATCGGATTGCGCGATTAAAAATTCAAACTTCATTTTATATCTTTAAAGGGAATTTTGCACTATCTTCATATGATAAAGAATTCTAGTATCACATCATAAACGAAATAAACAGTGATTTTTGAGAAGAGAACTCAATTAGTGATTTTGACGGGAGAAGTCTTGAAAAATAACAAATTGATTGTAAAGGAGCACAACTTTATTTCGAAGCTATTAAGAACCCACAAGGTGTTTCTTACGTAGTAATCCTGGTGAACGAAGCGTTCATTCACCAGAGAAATAAGACTTAAAGGGAATGAGATAGCATTGGGAACGTTAACTTGATCTAGCCAAAATAACGTAAACATAAGACCTCCCTTTCATAAATGTTGTTCGTTTCTCTTATTTAAGGCGAAAAGAGTTCGCTCGTTTGGTGCTCTTATTTATTTTCGTGTTAATTTGCGCTTTAGAGCGATGAGGATATTTCAATGTAATGACATGTATTTCTGATATGATGCAGTGAAATATTTATTCACTGACAAGTTTCCCTGTCCAACTAAAAACAACTACTGATTCCGACTGGTTCTTTCAATAAAATGGGTAGGGCAATATCCGAGAAGATGAAATGACGACAATATATTCTTTTCATAGCATAGATTTTGAACAAGCGGAATGGATCGTTGGAAAGTGAGAAAACACTTGTTTAAAGCAATATTTAATTTTCGGATAATGATTGAACTCATCAATGTCTCTTCTATTACATTACCAATTGTATTTTGTAATTCAAATTAAGACATTTATTTAGAAGTTTCAACAAATGACGCACTAAGGTTTTAAGTTTGTCATGACTAACATTCACCTAATATGAGTCATCATCGTACTGATATGCATGATAATAGGGCTGGTTATAACGCGATTTTTATTCTTTCGTACATATTGTCTTGGTAAAAAGATTGAAGAAGAAGTCACATTCCTGCTCCATAGTTAAAACGGGGTTCGAAATTGATTTTTTCAGGGAAAACCCGAGGCGTCGTTTGCGTTGGTATTGGCGTTGATGTTGACGTTGGCATAACTTTCACAGCATTTTTGTACTGCCTCTTCTTCGACTAAGAATGTTTGCATTACCCAGGACCTACAGCCGAGCGTTGCACCCGAAGGCTGTGTTTTTGATTTTTAATATGTTTATAATAAAAGATGATCTCCAAAAGATCAAGTCTTCATCTAACTTAACCATCCCCTAAATTGCTCCCTACAAGTCATTTGAATTTTCTTGTCTAAGGCAAATTTCCTTCCAGTATACGAAAAAAAGAGTACGTCTGTATTTATTGGTTTCATGCAAACTAAAATAGCTAATAAAACCTTGGATATGCCTAGTTTGTTTTACCTTGTTAATTTTACAAATGCCAAACCAATTTTAATCGCGTTCGTTCAGCAATATCTGATTTAGGTGTGTATTTTTATGCTGTAAAGAAATTTCGTTGAATAAAAATGTATTTTTTGTGAACAATTCTCCTCTTGTAAATGTTACAAAGGAATTGATTTATAGTTCCTTGTATTCATTTATTCATGTCTACCAATTTTCAAACACTTTTAAAAAGTCATAATCCAGTATTGCATGACTTTTTCCTACGTATTTTCAAAAGAAAATTGGTATTTTAAAAAGAATACCAATGTCTTTCAAAAATGCATGGAAAGCAATGCATTTTTTTAGCAATTTAATTTGATAGTACATTCTAAGAAATACATATTTTTCATAAAGATTGGAACTAGTGTCCGATGGAATCAGACCATCTTTACTCATAAATAAGGCAGTATTGGGGATGTCTGTTTTATGACACGTTCCTATACATTAAGCACAACCATTACAAAATATTCTTCTTTGAGAAAAGTATGCTCATTCCTGTTTCAATGTATTAATGAAACGGGAGAAAACATTTAGTTTTTTACCAGGTTTCTCAAAGTAAAAATTATTTAATGTGATATTTAGGCCTCCGGCCCATACACTTGGACAAAGACATCTATCATTGCTCTCTCTTCTTACTTTACTTTACTCAATAGAGTAAGATCAATATCTGACTTAAATTTATTTTGTACTTGTTTGTACTTGTCTATAAATAAAACTCCCGTTCTGTTCTATCCGAATAAAGAGGACAATATGTCTGCATTCCTCTATCATTAAATGACGGCTAGAACTACGGAACGATGCTAAACATGACCTATATTTATCAAAAGTGATATTTTTTCTTAGGATTCTGCTGTAATCATTGATTTAAAATGGATACATGGGGTTAGCTTACCATTGTTACAGCATTTTTCAAACCAATTCTGCTGATTTTGGCCTGTCAATCTTTGTATGTATTAAAGCAGAATCTCAAAGTAAAGACTTGAAACATTTCGGATATGAATGTTACAATAATGTATGACACTTGTCTCTCAATCTTCTCTTAGAAAGTTTTTATCTTCGCGGATAGCAATTGGTTAAATTTTTATTTCAGTAAATCAGGATTGTTGTTTCAATTAGTACAATTTAAACAACGAAATCGATTAGTTGAAAAAATCTTTCTATCTATACTTAACCAATGGTTATCTGGGGGACGATCCATTATCTTATCCTAATACAAAAACTTCTATTTTATTTTGTTATATCAGATATTGTTCAGACCGTGTTCGAATGGGATAAATCTCCCTAACTTTTGTAAGTTTTGTACAAGGCGAGCATATCTAGTAGCTACCTGAACCTACAAAGTTTTCAATTAGGTAAGAGCTCACAATTTCAATGGAATCGTTATGATTTTTTATTTATATGTTCGATCGGAGCATTTGTTAAAATGGTCGGATAAGTTGTATATGCACAGAGATGACATTCATATGAACGTGGTTAAGTACTGATGGAAGAAAACATTATTCAAATAATACTGCTAAAATTATAATAAGCTCACGAAATGTCGTTATCACATTAGGAGGTGTAATAAACCCGTGCAATAAAAATGAATAAAGAATATTCTGTGCATATTATAAGAGAACGGTTTGTGGGGTCTTTTTACAAAGAAATTGCTTTCCACTATTTTTCAACGCCATTTTGGAACCAAGGTAATACCGGCCTGATCTGGGATCAGAAGTATCGCGGTAAAAAAAGATGGAATGACGTCACAAGTGTCAGAAGCGAGGTCGCTCAAATGGGAACGGGGTTAATTTAGATCGATCCCTGTCCCCTTTGAACTTACTAACAGGGATCGATGGGGACAATAGTTTTTTGTCCGATTGTAAAATCGGTAGTTTTCACGTAAATGAGAACGAGTTTCATTTTTTCTTTAGGTGCCATGCGTATGAAGAACTTAGATCAAAACACTTTAATACTTTTTAGTTAAGAGATAGGACTATTTTCAAATTTTATGCTATTTTTATGCAAAATGATATCTCCACTATTTATGCAGCTTCAAGATCTCTTTTTTGAAGCATTTGCTCTTAGAAAAAAAATAATACAATACTAGTGTTATTCAGCTATAATTGTCCAAAATTTCTGTAAAAGGTTCTTATGTATAGTATTTCCATTTCCGAAATATACATAAAAAAAAAGAAACTTTACATAGGTGTTGGTCTGTTTTGAATGACTTATAGTGGCTATAGGCCAACTTTATTTACATGTGTTAGTTGGACTAGCTACAGAGACTACACAAACGTCGGAATTTGCGCGATTGAAGCGAGTCCGAGCTAATGCGACTGTAACTTCCGGTTTTGGTCACATACTCGTGTTGAGCTACCCAAAGTTCATCTTGAGTGATTTTTGTTACACAGTCACACTCATTCCTTAGCATCGGCACGAAAAAACAAAATTGTTTGTACATCCGGTACTGCCCCTTCAATAAACCGACGGATATTGCCTTCAAATTTCATGTAATAGTAACATCTGTATTCTTTATGGTTTCATAGCGATACTACAGCCCTCAGTAAGTCATGTAAAGTTTCTTTTTTTGCTAAGTATATATTTAGTTCATTATAAATAGCGAATTCTTAACAAATCGCTTATTTAGTTACCGTTGACTTGTCTCTCTGGTTAACAATGTTTTGCATTTACGTTCTGTCATAGGCCGATAGCCTGAATACTTGATTGAAATATGTTCTTGTGATGACATCAAGGCATCAAATGTGTAGGACACATTGTGCAAGACAAACTGATCTTAACCGAGTCTAGAAAGATATTGTTGTTGTAAGGCCAGCCTAGATCAGCTCAAAACCTTTTCAATTTCAGAGTTGAGTAACTGTTTTGTTTTATCATATAAATTCTAGTTTTTAGCTTTAATCTGTACTTAGAATTATTCTTAAAGTGATAGCAAATCCGCAATAAATTCGTTAAATGATGTCATCAATTAGTCATTTAGAATATGATCTTACGCGTGTGTGGGACAAGGATATCTCTGATTGCTGTTCGTTTTAGAAGACAATGAGGTTTTTTTGTGAAAAAGCTTTTTTTGGATTACTCTTCAGTAGAAACGTAGAGAACACATACCACAATGTCTTGCTTCTCGACGATGACACAGGTTTCTAAATGAGGGATCATTCCGCTATGCACGTGAAACAGTTGTTCTCTCAGTAAGCATAAAGTATGTTGTCTGTGGTACTCGAGTCCAACACAGGCTGGTCTCTTCGTACACATACGTACACACGCCCTAAACGACAAACCGATCCTCCGGAATATCCCAGTGTGACTCTTGTAGCAGAAATAGGACATCCGTATTTTGTATTTTAGAATACAATTCGACGGAATAAGAAAAAGCAATGAAATATAAAGTATTTTCAGAACATTTGCATAAGTATTTAGATTCATGATTTATTGATTTATATTCATATGTGTCAATCAAATTTTGCAAATTGGCTTAAAATGTTGTTAGTCCAAAATGAAAATGAATTTAAGCACGCAACTACTTTAAGCTTGCACACAGCGTTGTCCCATAAAAACCCTGGAGAAACCTTCACAAATTAGGTTCATAATATCGAATCCTAGGAGATGACGGGTAGGCTATTTTTGATTTAGAGAGGTACATATACATATCAAACTAATACTTCCTAGATTTGTTTCTTAGTTTCGTACATCCTTGAATTCAAAAAATACCCTCTTCATCTCTTAGTACACCATTTGAACCACATTGCAGTTACTTACTTAATCGATATTTATCCCGATCAAAACCCCTATCAGTCGCTCAGCGCTTCTTTCATTCATATCAAACACTCACTCAAACCATGCAATAACGCTCCCAAATTTACCAAAACACTTCGAAATCTTTCAAAACAAGCGACATTTCATTCAAATCGATCAAAAATTTCCATGATGTTACGGCTTGTGTGAGTTTTAAAGTGTATTATTGGTCCCTGAAGACAAACGAACAGAAAATTACGTATATTTATTAAAGGGAGGTAAGAAATAACGATAATTTCGTCCATTTTAGAGGAAATTAGAGATAATGTTTACCTCCCTTGAGTTTCAATCAAAACCCATCGCACTTATTCAGTTTCATTCTAAAATCACCCCAAAAGTATTAAACTTGTTAATTTCACTATGTTCCCAACTGTACATAAAACATCCAAATTTGATGATGATGGTGAGTATATTTCAAACATTCTGATAGCGTTCAAGCACCTATGGTGATATTAATGCTAGACTAGAACTGATTAGCAAAGAGATGAATAATAGCTTTGAAGCATCAATCTTATGTTTAAACAAGTCAAGCGAAACATGCACTAAAATCAGCAATCGAAGGAATAAAGTAATCGGTACATCAGTTTAAATAATTTAAATATACTTAAAAGTCTGCATTCGTCGCCCTTCGCGCTGTAACGAGAAGAGGTAAATGATTATGGAATGAAATTGATTGTGATTAAATTGAATTGTTGTCTCCCACCAATAGGTTGATAATCGTAGACCTATGTGAGATAGCAGCTGGGGCGAGGAAATGATGTGATGGTAGTACTGGTGTGAGAAATACTAGGAACCCATTGTTAGGTGCTCCAGTCGCCGCGATATAACTGAAAAAAATGTTGAAAGCGGCGTAAAACCCCATTCAAATTGTTCGAGTTTTGAATCCTTTTAAAACCATACAACCAATAAATTTGTATTGGACAATATTATTGATATCTTTCTTACCTCCCTTAAATGAAATATGTGTATTTCTGAATTTGTGTCTTCAATGACATTCAGACCATTAAAAAGCTAATAAAATCATGTATTTTTTTATGGATTCGATCGGAATGTTATCTTTGCAGCGATTTCGAAGCGGTGTTTTTTTTTAACTATTTCGGATCGCTTTAGGGTGATTGGAGTGAGTGTTTGAAAATTAATGATTAGAGCATTGAGTGGATGATGTTTAATGTTTTTGACCGAGATGAGGTTCAATTTCACGATATTACTATCTGGATCTATCGACAAGCCGCGTTATATATTCACAACAAATTACCTTCTTATTAACCATCACATTACTCTCCCTATTGAAGGGATTCGCCAACGGTCTTCGCCCGAGAGATCCGTGGATTGATTAATTCTGAATTGTATTATTCCAACTTTAACACTAAGCGTCACGTTCAAACACCATGATATAATCCATTCAGGCAAAATGATCCTCAAATTCTAAACGGCCCACTATATTTTTAAGGATGTTACTTGTCATTTTCTGAGGCAGTCGACTCTTATTTGCACTTACATGGCAAATTAGCTCCCTCTTATAAAAGGGACTTCAACCCTACATGGAACGACTCTGTCTATATACACTACCATTAGCCATTTATCAGGCTGCTCTTACCTGCATATCAACCAGTTCTCTCCACTAAACTAACATGGCCTTTTTTCCGCGGCTGGACAAATTGTACGTGTCACCCGAGCCGCGAACAAGTTTATTTTTCAAGGCCGCTTGTCAATGGACAAGTAACAAACAGGGCAAATTATCAAGTGGTACCAATAGATCTTCGAGATATATTAACAAAATGTCTTAATAAAATGTTAGAAAACACTGTTCCCAGCTTTTTCTTCATTAAAAACAGTATATTCTCATGTATATTTGACCCGTCATGAGAAAATGGACCACCTGGGAAGTTCCTAAAGTGTCGACCCTTGTCAGAATGCGCGGAATGCGCAGACTGACTACGGTCGAAACTGTTCGCCTTTTACTAGTCGCAATTTCACGAAACTAATTTAAACTATGATTGTCTAATAGGTTCTTGAAGAAATAGGAAGCTATTTATAGATCCTGTATACATATTTTATTAAAGGGAGGTAGTAAATATCACTAATTCTGTTCATCCTGAACAAAATTAGCGACATGGGACTACCTCCATTTAATTCCACTCAAAACTCACTCTATACACTGAGTCAATTACACTCCAAAATCAGTCAAAAAATCTTCCAACTTGCCATTTGCTCGATGTTTTAACTGTACATTGATGAAATTGGAAGTGATCGAAATCTAAGAGATAAAGGTAGGAACAGTAGATTATGGTCTGATTACAAAAAATATCGAAATAAAGTTAAACAGCTGATCCGGAAAGCTAATGAGTATTTTCCAAATATCTCTCATATCAACGGAAGTGACGACGCTCCAACTTCTAATTATGTAAATCTAGAAAATTGCATTTAAATTAGAGTTCATAATGACGTTCAATTTTAAATACCAAATATTACACCCGAGCAAGTTTCTGTGTACATCAACAATCTTAACCCGTATAAAGCAATGGGACTTGATGGTCTCGGACCTAGAATTCTGAAATCAATATGTTCTATCCTATAACACAGTTTAACTGTTCTAATAAATAAAGGTAAGCTTTCCCGATCAGCTCAAAATTACTAAGGTATTCCCTATTTACAAAAGTAGACCGAACAATGACAGACCAATCTCCATATTACCATCAGTTTCTAGAGTCTTCAACAAGCATGTCAACATGCATTTGACTTAATACTTAAATAAATATAATCGTATTCAAGAGAGCCTATCATGCTTTCGACAGAAACGTAGCTGCCAGATAGCAATTGTATAATTGATAAACAGCCAAGTGTTATATATAAGTAGCAAGAGATGTTTGTAAACAATTTATGCCCACATAAAAGCAAGTCGATGGCATATCATTTGTTAATCTACACAGGTAAATAACTAAAATGAGAGTTATGGTTCTTGTGCATTGCATTTATCCTCAATGAGATCAATCCACCTGTGAAGTTTCATGATTATAGCTTGCATACTTGCAGAGATTCGCTGCGGACAAAATGGTCTAGGGATGGACCGCCCGACGACAAGTGCAAAGCAATATACTCTCTCTTCTTCGAAGGTGGCATTATGATATGCTCGGCGCCTTAGCAAATCTGAAGGCATGTAATTGAATAAAGTCAAGACCACTTATCATATACCCTTTCAGAGTTTTCAAGGTAGAATATCAGTAAAAAGATTGTGGTTTCATACGAAAGAAACTTGAATGAACGACCAAATTAGTTAATTGAAACCGAAGTGAAATATTGTCCATGAAAGACGCATCTTATTATGGACGACCTAATGCGTCACATTCGCGATGTGGTGACTTTGAATTTTAAATAAAGTTTTTAGAAATCCAAATCAGTTTTAAATTCACCTCAGATTTATTTTTGATGATATGACTTTACTCAACGACTTCTAAAGAATAATTATAATAAAATGCTATACTAAAGACTAACGCTGCCGACGCTTGAAATATTCACTTGGTTATTTAAAAGCACTTGGCCAAGGTCGTCTGACCAAGCTTACAAATTACCAGACGTCTATTAATTATCAATGTAACGATAACCGTACCGAACCACGTACCAGGGTTGTGATATCACATTAGTAATGAGACTCGGGAAGCATTGGAAGCATCACATTGTGTCACACTAAACTGCGTAACTACAATTTATCACATCATCGGAAGTCAGAAGTCCTGGGACCGGTTTAACGAGTGTAGGACAAAAGCCCACTAGGTCAAAAGCCCACTGGAACAAAACCCCAGCGGACAAAAGCGCACTAGGACATTACCCCACCCCCTACAGGACAAAAGCCCACCCAGTATATATTTTAGTGTAGTAGAATGTTTTTAATCATAATGCTTATTTCTTTTTTTTATTTTTTTCATGTACAATTATAAATTTTCATTAAGTTTCTCTTGCCAATGTTGCGTCTTATTTTCCTTGAATATTAATGTGATTGACACCTTATTGTGTCATGTTTCCATTCAGTCTAGAATTTTAATTTGATGAGTTACAACTATGCAAGGTGTGGTGTCATATAGTGTTGAAGAAGAGTAGATGTCATATAGGTGTTACATACTTTTATCTCCCCACTACACTTATAGAGATAGTTATATATCTAATATAAAAGATCCCATTAAGGATAACTCAATAATACATAAATGCCATATATTCAATAAATCATAGAAAAAGTCAAAACAAAACATCTTACTTTTTGCAAAGGCAAAGTATAATATTTCATTTGGCAAACAAACAAAACCCCACTACCAAAATCTTATTGACCTATAGTGGATGAAAAACATCACTATCTTTACAATGCTATTCTATTCTAAAGAAGTTAAATGATTTATTTATTGGATGATTGAAAAAAAAGTCATTAATCAATTAATTTATTAATCAAAACATTATAAAAATCTTACAATAATTTAATTAAACTTTGATTAGCTTCTCATTCATGATCATTTTGGGATTTGCTGAATAAAAGTGATTAAGGAAGACAAAAGTAGATAAAATATAAATGGAATTCTGTTAAATACAACATAAATTAATAAAAAAAAAACAAAGGAAAAGTAATTTGGATAAGACTTATTCATATGAATAATTTATATATTGAGTGGGCTTTTGTCCTATATTGGGTGGGCTTTTGTCCAGTGGGCTTTGTCTGCTAGGGTTTTGTCCCAGTGGGCTTTTGACCTAGTGGGCTTTTGTCCGTACCCCGGTTTAACTATACATGTAACGATAATTTTTTTCGTAAGTCAGACATTGAAATGCTTCTACAGAAGTAACTCAATATGAATTTCTGCCATGCATCATTACATTGGAATGAGACATTGCAAGGCAGAATCTAACAATGAATAAGAGTTCCAGGTACGATTTGTGATTTTGGCTTGCGAATTTTTCGAAAGACGTTTAGTAAAACGGGCCCCGGGTGCGTGATCGGTTAATTGAATCCCTGTGTGCATCGTCGAGTGTAGATTCCTCTTCCCGGTAGAATCTTTTCTGGTTGTGTTTCTGTGACAGCCAGGTATGAGACCTTTCCTAGGTTACAGTGTGGATTAGATACATCAAAAACCCAGTTCTCAACGTGAAAACAGTCTGGAATAGCGACACACTCAGCTTTACACACTTCAATGTCCGTAGTATAGGTTTTCCAGTGATTGAACCCTTCAAACCGTATCCCAGGAACAAGGTCGAAATCATCCTCGACATTGGTGCATCCTGCCATATTGAAATACATAGAACAAGATTAAAACAAAGAAACCTGTACAGCCACACTGACTTTAAGAAATCGTATTTTTGAAGTAATACCAAAGATACTTAGCTAGATGAAGAATGTTGATTCGCTTCCGCAAATTCATGCTCATTCTAGTTTGTGAGTTGGGGGGGGGGGATTAATGTTAGACTAAAAGTGATGCATCCCCCCGCCCTTTCAAATACACGTTCATAGGTTATGGGCTTATCAGAGATTTGCCAAAGCAGACAGAGATACCATTTGAAATTGACCAATGAGGTTTTGGGAGTACTTAACAAAGATGTCAAAGCGAAAAAAGCAAAACACTGCTACGCCAATATTTCACAAGAGAATTGAAACGGAAAACAAGGGTCGTCATTGCACCATTCCTACAATTTGGGCCGATAGTGGTCGAATAGATATGAAGAAAGCTTTCCAATTTAAAAAAAAAGTAGGTTGTGAGAATGATCCACCATGGATTATGTTTGGTGGAAATTTTGATTAAAATTAAAAATTTCTTCAGGGTAAGGGAGTAGAGGAAGTATTTGGTTTTGTTAGTGCAATACACGTATATTTTATGAGCATATAGTCTCGTCATGATAAATACTCCCAATTTCGACCAGATAACATTGATATTTTAAGAAACTGACATATTATTCCCTATATCTCAGTGTTTCTTATGGCTATTTATTCTACTTCATAAATAGAAAGTGAATTAACGACGTCTTTATATGTCAAAACTGTATTGATTCTTTGAAAGCGGATATTTACTCTGATCTTTAAAATAAACTACCGTCAACAAGAAAAAAGTGAGAATAGTGAGATAATCAGGGAAGGTATCATTTCATTTGGGTTTGGAATTATACCCACAAAATCTCGCGAGAATCACTGCTTGAGATGAAACAAGAGAAAGATTCTTAATTACTTTGCACACATTCTTCGGCAGCATCGTCATATCTAAACATAGAATGACACAAACAGGTCGCATCTATGCATAGAGAGTTGGCGTCCACACAGGATATTGATTCAGAGCAGGCTCCGCGAATATGACTACCTGAAATGTGATAAAAGGAGCATCAATACGCGCAAAAAATAGTTGTTGAATAGGAACAGAGTAAGATAGATTTGATATTCGTAGCACTAAGAAAGAAATACCCATTTTTTTATATTTTTAGGTGTTTTCTGAACAAATCAGAATAAGACAACATTAGTTGTGAGTTGAGTATGAGTTTATTCTTCCTATTCATCATTTACACTTAAAGCAGGGGCGTGGAAATACAGAGTTTCTCCATTTGTCCCTGGACAAGCATAAGCTAATTTCTTACTTGTCCAGGATCAAAATGAACCTGTCGACAAAATGGAACTGTCGCAGAGCGGACTCATACCCTCAACTAGGGCATTGTCCTACCGGGGCTATGTCCCAGTATAAGTGCTTTCAGTACATGATCTTTTTGCAACATCATAACAACAATTTGATGTTACTTAAAAAGATTTGGTAACTCCCCTTTTGTAACTGAGTTTTGCAGTTTTAAATTTTGGCTACCCCCCCCCCTCCTTAAAAAAGTTCAAAGTGGCATAACTCTGAAACTAATGACTGGATCAGGGTGAAAATTGCAGGTGCACAACTTCATATGATGGGAAACAACCTGATAAAATTTCAGCAAAATTGGTCCAAAACTGTGGGATGAAAAGAGGACACAAAATTTGGGCTTCTCCCCCCAACTACTTAAAAAGTTCAAAGTAGCATAACTCTAAAACTAATGATTGGATCAAGGTGCACAACTTCATATGATAGGAAAAAAACTGATAAAAGTTCAGCACATTCGGTCTAAAACTGTGGGAGGAGAAGAGGACACAAAATAATGTCTAATGTCTACGGATGGACGGACAGACGGACGGCGGACAACCTGATTCCAGTATACACCCCCCCCCCCCATAACTTCGTTGAGGGGGTATAAAAAGTAGGTAGATAAATGTTGACAAAATATTAATTCAAATGAAGAAAACCCAGTATCTTCTTCATTAAAGCAAATGTTTTCTTTCCTTTGATACAAACAAAAGAATGACTTTTCTCCTAGATCTTTTAAGAACTGTATCAAGATTTCCTCTGGTTTTTACTTGTCCACGGTCAAGTCGGGCATGGGAATTCCACAGCCCTGCTTTAAGATTTCTAAATTAGGCCCTCATATTTCAAATTTTATTGAAGTTCGTCCATCGGTACCTGAGGAATCTTTGAGGATGTTGACAAAGAACTGACAGACGGACGGACGAAGTAATTTTCGACTTTCGGGGGCGTAGAAACATAGACTGTTTTATATTTTCAATCAACAGAATATTTTCTTAGACTTGAGGTAGATATTGATATTCACTATTTTTCATAGTCAAAAGTTGTAATACAGCATACCTTCAACACAAGTTACGCCATTGACGCTCCATGTTCCGGTTTCTTGTAGGCATTCAGTAACAACGAACGTCATGTATCTCCCGTCTGTACCATGAAAGAAGCCCGGATTACACGTGTATGTTCTATATGACCCACGTGTGTTATTCCCCTCAGACAGTTGCACGTTCTCCCCAATGGAAGGAACTTCGCAAACTGAAAATGAATCCCCCGCAACATAACTTCGATCCGTAAGATATGCGCTTTTTTTTCGTTGATTGAAATATATTGAACGTAAAAATTCGGTTGATGATAGTAGACCTATGTGAGATAGCAGCTGGAGGCTGGGAAAGGGTGTGATGGTAGCACTGGGGAGAGAAATACAATGGATCCATTGTTAGGTGCTCCAGCCGCCGCCTTAACTGAAACATTGTTGAAAGCGGCGTAAAACCCAATTCAAACAAAAACAAACCAAAAGCTTTATAAAAGTACAGGTAACGCTCAAGTACTCAACCGGGTGTGGGATGGGTCCAATTCCTTATAATCGATAAGCCAAAGCCATCGGCCAGCAAAAAAAGATAAAAAAAAAAAGAAAATGTATATTCTTGGTCCATTTTACTTAAATTGAGTAATGCCTTGAAATAAGTTCAAGATCGTCTCATAATTGCACTATAGATAGATACAATTTGAAATGAAATATTTGCCATACCAATGATACATTCCGGTTGTTTATCCCATTTTCCAGTATTTAGACACGTCAAAGTGACGTCATCATTGTTGGGAATGTAGTTTTTGTTACAGGTCAGTTTTGAACCAAACTCCTGCATGTTGCCGTATATTGCACCGTTACCGACACCATACACAGGTTCACAGTCTGGAAGGAAGTATATTTGACAAAATGAGCACGTATGTTGATTTTTTTTCAGCAAATTTAAATATGCACCAAGAAAAGGCTTTAACTAGTCTGTGTAAAGCATTTTCGCAGGCGAAGGATAATGCCAACTACGTGTGAATAGAACACGTAGTAGGCATCACCCTTACTAGCGAAGACGGTGAAAAAAATGTCATCCTAACTTCACGAGACCAGCCCTGCGTTCAGGATGAAAACGTTAGCGAAGCGCTTTCGAAATGAAACCCTGCTTTGCACGTATGTGCACGTGCAAAGCGGGGTATCATTTCAAAGCGCTCGCGAAACGTTTTTACATACTGAACACATGGCTGGGGAATCAAGTCGGTAGATTCTTCTCGATAAGTAGAATGTTCACAACCTTTGGTACGACAAGATGAGATCATCCATCTCAAGGCAGTTGTCGAATATGTTTATTACACTAAGGCTGCTCAATGTTTGTGCCTTCCTCGCATATTTTTTGGAAGTACCATGCACTTGCATAATTATGTTATATAATGATAGGTTGAGATATTACAAGAACACTCAAATACAGTTCAGACATGTTGAAATAATCAACAATGTTAAAAGACTTTTTTCTGTTCGGAAAACTCCTTTATTCATTCCATGCTATATATATTCATCCGTATGCTTTTGCTTATAACATTACTTTTCGATATTTGTTTTCAGAATACATATTGAATCAAATTCTCTAGGCAAAACTTATAAACGGACAGTTGACTCTTTTTATGATTTCAAATACCAAATGTCACCAGATTATTTATCAAGTTTCTTTTCACAAAAGTCAAACAAATTCCCCGTACAACGGCAAAAGTTGCATTACTCTCAATGAAAGTTGTGTTCGTTAGAAAGAGAACAAGTCTGGAAGCCTCCTGTAAAAGTCAATCATTCGCTATAAATGTGTGATTTTTCAAAATTTCGAAACAAATTAAAATCCTTATATATTGAATAGATGACTTTGATTTGAAAGACAATGCCATGCGAAATTGAACGAAATTTCAATGCATTTTCACTCAATCTGCATGTAGAATGCCGTTTTCTTTTTTCAATTTCCAATGAAGAAATGTTAGAATAACAACATAAATGTGTTTCTACCTCAAAATTAGAGTTTCCGTTTAAAAGTTCTGTTGAGTATTTAAGTGTCATTGGTAAATCAACACCAATATCTTATCATAGTCTTCATTGGAAAACTCATGTTAAAAGAGTAAATAACGCCCATATGGCGATATATTTTAGCCATGTGCTAAGGCAATAAACTTTATACTCCAGTCAACGCGGTGAAAAATTCACTCGGCTCTAATAATTGCAATCCTTTAGATATAAATGTAAGACGCAATTAAAATGCGCCGTCGGCAAAAATAGTAAAAGGCTCAAGTCTACTTTTTGTGCGTATATAGATCAATACATAAGATCTATTTTTAGATCGCATATTAAATGTGTCTTTTTATCTCGCTATCGGAGTTTGCTGGCATAAAGCTATACTTTTGGTTCTTTCTGTCTTTATTTCATTTTAAGATCGCTAGGATTCTTGGTCGCTAGGCGGCTCGGCCGTAATCTGAAGGGCACATTGGTCGCTGGGCCGCCAGGCTGGAGTTTCTATCAGTGTCCATTTTTACCTTCAGGCCGCTAGGCCGCTTGCTGCTAGACCGATTGGCTGCTAGTTTAGTGGTTATATTTGTCTTTATTTTATTTTCAGGGCGTTGGAACGCTAAGCCATGGGCTGCTAGGCTGGTGGTTCTATCCGTTTTTACATTTCCTTTACGCCGCCAGGATAGGTCGCCTGTTGTTTCTCCCAGCCTTTGTTTTACCTTTGGCCGCGAGCCGCTAGGCTTCAAGTTCATTATGTCTTTTTATTACCTTCAGGCCGCTTGGGCGCTTTGCTGGTTATTATGCTCCCCGAAGGGAGAGCATATAGCCGCCGCTTCGTCTGTCCGTCCGTCCGTCCGTCCGTCCGTAATTCCGTCCGTCCATCCGTCCGTCCGTCCGTCCGTCCGTCCATTTCCACCTATTTCTCCATAACCCTTGGGCCAAATCAAATGAAACTTACCATGTGAACTCCCTATGATATAGTGATGATGCATCTGTGATGGTTTTTGGATTTGAGGCCTCGTCACAGGAAAAGGGGACTTAGGGTAAAAAACAGTTTTTCCCAAATTTCTCCTAGTCCAACTGTCACAATTTAGTGAAATTTCATATTTGAGTAGCAAATCAGATGCCCTTTACTATAAACAATTTGAAATTAACGTTAAAAAAAAATATCATGGAAAAAGGGGGCTAAATGTTTGTTACCTTACGTTAGCATGTAAAATAGTAATTCCGTCCGTCCGTCCCCACCTATTTCTCCATAACCCTTGGGCCAAATGAAATGAAACTTACCATGTGAACTCCCTATGATATAGTGATGATGCATCTGTGACGGTTTTTGGATTTGAGGCCTCGTCACGGGAAAAGGGGACTTAGGGTAAAAAACAGTTTTTCCCAAATTTCTCCGAGTCTAACAGTCAGAATTTAGTGAAATTTCATATTTGAGTAGCAAATCAGATGCCCTTTACTATAAACAATTTGAAATTAACGTAAAAAAAATATCATAGAAAAAGGGGGCCAAATGTTTGTTACCTTTACGCTAGTGCGTAAAATACAGTTACTCTTTCATTTCTCCTAGTCTTATGCTCAGAATTTGATGAAATTTCACATTTCAGTAGCAAATCAGATGCCCTTTACCATAAGGTATTTGATATTTGTGTCTAAAAATATGTCATGCAAAAAGGGAGTTTAATGTTTGTTACCTTTATGTTTGCTGTATAAGATAACATCTTATTTGAGTCCTTGCAATCTGACCACAGAGCATATCTCCTACAGTATAATAGCTATCAACTTGAAACCTTATGGGTGGATAGATCTTATGGAGGAGAAGTGCAGTGCACAAGAACTACAACTCTTGCTTGCATAATTTTGGAGTTATTGCCCTTTGTTATTTTTTATGCTTAGATTATGTCTGGAGGATATCTCCTAAAGTATAATAGCTATTAACTTGAATCTTTATGGGTGGATAGATCTCATAGAGGAGAAGTGCAATACACCTGAACTACAACTCTTGCTTGCATAATTTTGGAGTTATTGTCCTTTGTTATTTTTATTACTTAGATTTTATAGGAGGCAAATCTTTGACAGTACATAGAATCTTTTATCTATTAGGCTTCAGTTTACTATCAAGCTTTCTTGGTGGGGGATGTCCATGTCCAACATGGCTCTTGTTTTTGTGACAATGCCTTATTCGGGGAGCATAATCCGTCTCTGACGGCTCTTGTTCTATCTTTTTTTTTATCTTCCGACCGACAGGCCGCTGGGCGAAAGGCTGTTGATTCCTTCTGTCTTAATTTAATTTTTAGGTCGCTAGGCCGCCAGGCCCTGGGCCGCTGGGTCGCTAGGTCTTTGGGCCGCTTGGCCGCTAGACTGGTGGTTCCATCAGTCATTTTTTATTCCAGGCCTTTAAGCCGCTGGTCCGCTAGGATAGGTTGTTGGTTTTATATGTGTTGCACTTTGTTTTTTAAATACTAGGCCACTTGGCTACTTTACTGCTTGTCTACCAGGCCGCTTGGCCCCTAGGCTGTAGGTTTCCCCTCCCCTTCACTTACAGGTCGCCAGGCCGCTAGGCCGCCAACTTAACGTCAACAGGCCGCTAGGTCGCCATGCTGTCAACTTCATAGAACAAAAGAACATTTTAATGCATAATAAGGCCACAGGCTCATAGACATATAAGTACAAAACATATCATAGACAACAGTGTATGGAAGGACAGGGTGATCTAAAGTACATCTGCATTGTCGTATCAAGGACTTTGAAATGAAAACGCACTCTAAAGGCGACAACTAAAAAATTAATAGGAAAAAGGCGATTTGTGAACTATGACAAAAGATTGATGCCCTCCGTCCTATTCTTTTTATGATTTGAGCGATGGTGAATATTCAAAACATCGTAACTACAGCTTAAATATGCTGTTGTTTCGATGTTATAATCATTCATCGGAGATATTTTTCAACAAATTTATTTGCTTTACGCACTTGCGTAAATTGTGTAATGTGAGTAACGCCCTTGATCTGATATGTGAAAGGTGTTGATGATACCGATATGTCATATGTGTTCAAAATCATAATGCCTGTCAAAGATAATCTCGGGTTCTAGAAATTAAATATCGATATAAAAACACATAAAAGAAAACACAATCTGCTGATTAATAACAAAAATATGTAAGGTATTAGACCCGAAATAGTTCCGCAATATTTCAGAACTCATGTTCTTTCACAATGTTGACTGAGGATTGCCAATGAAATCATTAGGAAAACTCGGCTAACGCTGTAAAAGTTCATGGCTTCCGAAACATTACGGAACTATAACGGGTCCACTTCCTTAATACATTTACCTTTAATCACACAAGTATGTCTGGTGGCAGTCACCTCACAAACTTTATTATCTGGACATGAGCATGGCACAGGTATCTAAAATCAAAATTCGTGGCAGTTACATTTTCTACCTTTAGAAAGTTACTTATAGTATATGATCCGTCAAGAGAAAGAAGGCAATCTCGGAAAATAAATTCAGAAAATTAATGGGAAAAATACTCAGTAAATACTCAGTAAGAATGATAGTACATTATGATTCTTTTTTAGCTGAGATAGCCTTTAATTGGGCAAGAGGCAATCACGCGTCTGAGACATGTTCCAAGCTGTTCCTATATGAAGTTTCATCCAAATTTGTTAAGGGAGTGTAGAGAAATAGATTCGCCGGATAACCAGAAAGAAAGAAAAAGATATCACAAGTTAAGCTCTCTTTTTCCATGACAATTATCGTACACATAATAATTACAAATAATGTATGGCCAGAGAATCTGATTTGTTACCAAATTCCGTTTGATTTTTAGAAATTAGAGAAATACTAAAATTCACTCCCTTTTCCATGACGAAGCCCTAAGGTGAGCGACGAGGGAGCATTTATAGTTGTTGGGGTTTTGGGGTTGGGTTTTTTTTCGATTTTGTCAAAGGGATTGTTGAGATATGGATTTCGTCGGTCTGGCGCAGAGTTTCGCGGGTTATTCAAACTTTTGGAGACAACACTTATTCATACAAAAATAACTGGGCATACATTGACCTATTTCTAAGATCCTGTTATCAAAACCGTGTAGTATCAAAAGTATAAATTGGTGTTATTTTACCCCCGCGACGTAGGTCATAGTATTACAAAAGTTGAGTGGTTACAAACCTCGGGATTAACTGCAGTTAATAACATCGTGAATTTGACATTCATATCAACCAAAACGAGTCTAAATCATTCACCCAGCGCTCCATTCCTTTCATCCAAACCATTCACAAATGCTCCAATATGACTAGATATAAAATAAGTAAATAGATTTAAAAAAATATAGAATGAGAAAAATCGCGATTTGACCGACAAACTTGAAATTGTAAGCGTCTGATTGTCTTTTTTAGGACATATATGGATATTTTTTAGGGGGGGGGGGGGGTAATAAATAAAGCTTATTTTCTTCATCATGAGCAAAATTAGCTATTTTGGAATACGGCCCTTATATCTCACTCAAAATTCGCTCCACACACTCATTCAATTTGATTCCAAATAATTCCAAAATCAATCACCTTGTCAATTTAACGATGTTTTTAACTGTATAAAGAATTTGGTCTCGTGCTTTATAAGAAAGCAAAGAGATGTATAGTCAGTGAACAAGAGAAGCGAACGTTGTTCAATAAGAATTATCAAATGTGTGCGTCGGTTTGTCTAAAAGGATAATCCTCGTCTCAAAACTTTGCGAACAACTCTCGTAGAAAAATATCTCTAGAGCGTAGGAATACCACCCCAATCGGGTTAATAAGAATTTTCAAATGTGTATGTCGGTTTGTCTAAAAGATATAAGCCTCGTCTCATAACTTTGCGACAACCCTCCGGAAAAAATAACTCTAGAGCGTAAGAATACTATCCCAATCGGGAACCGTCGGCGATTCTACGGAATAAACCTCGGGAATTTGAGGGCGCAGACATTAAAGCGCGTTATATCACAAGTGGATTTTTGTGCCGTCACAAACATTACTGGGGATGACGTTTTGAAAAACAAAATCAACGAAATGTTAAACTGGACATTTTTTATAATTTATTAATAAAACGCAGTGTTTTACTGCGTTTTGTTATCAAATTTTATAATGCCAAGAATATCTCAAGAGACGATCTGAAAGCGTTAACGAAACTTGTTTTTCTTAAAGCGTTTAAACAGAAGTAACACCAGATTCCATATTACGCAAAAATGATCCAAAATTACTACACTTACGCCCGAGGTACTTTCCAGTTTCCGGAAAAGTCCGAGAGGTGTTCCGAATGAATACTACCCACCACAATATCACGCCTTTCAACGAAAACACAAGGCTCCAAAACACGATTCTCTCCATAATAATAATAATAATAATAATAATAATAACTTTATTTAGCGAAGGTAGCTTATTAAGAAAACATAGTACATAAAACAATAGTACAGTGATTTACTTATTTTCAATAAGGCCTTCGGTTAACCGTGAAATTCAAGAAATAGTCATTCTTACATTAATCACACACTCAAGCAGATGTACACCGACACGCGCGCGCGCGCACACACACACACACACACACACACACACACACACACACACACACACACACACACACACACACACACACACACACACACAGGCGCGCGCACACAAGCACACACGCACACGCAAACACACACGCACTCGAGCACGCACGCACACATACACACACACTCACAAACACACACACACACACAGACGAAAATTACACACTCATACACAGGAATTTGGACACACACGCTGATCAAAAAATTATAAAAGAAATAATCCAGTGGTTGTTTTGTAGCAATATTAAGAAAAGTCATTCACAGTAATCAAATACCTTTTTAGGCTTTTTTTGAATCTAGCTATGTTAGTAATGGATCTAATGCTTAACGGAATTGAATTCCAGTATTTCATACCACACACAGAAAATGATTTTTTGATATACTCGGTTTTTGAAATATACTTATGAGTAATTTCATTATTTGTTTCGGATCTTAGTGTGTAAAACCGGTTCCTGCTTAGATTGAAAAGATTCGACATGTATGATGGAGTTAAACCGTTAATAGTTTTATAGACCATCAAAACGGTGAAGTATACACAACGAGTCTTGAAAGTTAGCCATTTTAGAGAGACTAAATTATCTTTGGAACAAGACCTTGTTGGCTTATTGAGAATCAATCGTGCTGCTCTTTTTTGGACTTTTGTTAATCTATTCATAAAAGAAGAATTGCATTGACTCCATGTTATACAACCGTAATCAAAATATGGTGTTATATACGAATTATAAAAACTCTGCTGCATTTCCGGTGTCAAAAAATATTTTATTCGTTTGAGTAAATGTATTTTAGATGACAATTTCGCACAGGTATTTTCCACATGAGTTTTCCAAGACAGTGTTTTATCTATATACACTCCTAACAATTTTTGCGTGGTAACATTTTCTATTACACTATCGGATGTATGTAGATTGAGATTTTGAGTGCTTCTAAGTCTATTATTACTCCCTATCAGCATACAGGTTGTCTTTTGTGGATTAAGAACCATGTTATTTTTTACACACCATTTCTCCACTTTTAAAAGATCATTTTGTAAAACTTCGTTGATTTGTTTGATACAAGTACTAGACTCGTGTAAAGTTGCGTCATCGGCATACATATCGAGTCTTGAAGACACATTAATTGGCAAGTCATTCATGTAAAGCAAAAACAAGATAGGGCCGAGAATAGATCCCTGAGGGACCCCAGATAAAACTAGTCTTGCATCAACCACGACCGTTCCATGTTTGACAACTTGGAATCTACTTTTTAAATATGAATTGAAAAGCTTGCAAGAATTTTCCGAGAAGTGATACAATTTCAACTTCTGCAAAAGTATTTCATGATCAACGAGATCGAACGCTTTTCTAAAATCAAGAAAAACAGATCCAATTACATTTCCTTTATCAATGTCAGTTAACCACGTATCTATCAAGTGGATAAGGACTGTTTGGCATGAATGGTTTGCTCTGAAGCCTGACTGCCATGAATATAATATATTTGTTTTCTCTATAAAATTATTAAGTTGGTTAGCAATATGTCTTTCAAATATTTTTGACATGGTTGGTAGTATTGAAATCGGTCTGTAATTATTAGGGTCCTCTTTATCACCGCCTTTAAAAATAGGTGTCACATTAGCTTTTTTGAAATCTGTAGGAAATATGCCATTTGAAATACATTTATTTAAAATACAGGATATTGGTGTTGAAATGAAGTCTTTACATAATTTCAATATGTTAGCACCGATATTGTCGCAACCAGATGATTTTTTAGAGTCTAAATTTTCAATAATATGTTTAACCTCTAATAGTGATATGAATCCTATATCGAAATACATATCCAAAAGTTTTTCGTTTAAATAAGATTCTAAGGTTTTAAAGTTTGAAATGTCTAATGGACTTCTATCAATTATGTTTGAAATATTAGAAAAATGTTTATTCAGCTCATTAACGATTGACTCTGTACCCTCTACCAAAATGTCATTTACACGTAAACATGACGGTACTTTTTGAATAGGAGCAGTATTATCCGAAATAGTTCTCAAGTTTTGCCATAAGATTTTTTGGTCAGTCCGATTCTTCACAGCATTGTTAAAAAATTCTCGTTTACTTTTTCTTATTATCGAGTTTACTTTATTTCGCCAGATTTTATACATTTTCCAGTTGTTTGTGCGTTTAAATTTATCCCTTACATCTATAGCATTTTTGATATGATTATTATACCAATCTGGTTGTTTTGGTCGCTTAACTCGCTTTTCTTTAATTGGTATGTGTTTATTAAGAAGTGTATTCAGGCGATCATAAAAGTACTCCAGTGCGTGATTTGGATCAACGATTATTTCTAGCACATCAAAATTGATGCATGACAGATCGTGTAAAAAGGGGTCAATTTCTAACCTTGAAAAACATCTGTAATTTATTGTTTGATTGGCTTTTGTATTTTTAAATAAATGATTACATTTAAATGTAAATCCGATTGGATAATGATCACTTATACCTATTTTAGGAATAATCGCTTCGGAGATAAATTGGGGACATGTACTGTATATATGATCAATTATGCTTTCTGAATTCTTCGTTTTCCTTGTTGGAGTTTTGATATGTTGATGAAGACCTAAGTCATTTACTAATTTCGACCATTTTGAATTATTATATGTACCACTTGATGAAATATTTATGTTAAAGTCTCCTGCAATGATGAAATCCAGGTTACTGTTTTCTGCGTTGTTTAATTGATTTTCATACATGTCAATCCAATTTTGACCGCTACTTGGTGGTCTATATATGAAACTTAATAAAATGGGTTTACTATGTGACAACTTTATTTCAATCCAAATACATTCAATATCGCCGAATTCTAAGTCCGATCTTCTTCTATATTGTACTTCATTTGATATGTATACTATTAATCCTCCACCAAGTTTACCTTTTCTGTCTTTTCTTTCAATTTTGAAGCCATTGATATTTATTCGCGAATCTTCAACATTACTATTTAGAAATGTTTCTGCGAAACAAAAGATATTGAGCAATTCAGACCCGTTTAAAATTAATTTAATTTCATCAATTTTAGGGAGTAAATGTTGAATATTCAAATAAGCTACATGCAAACCTTTCTGCTTAAAATCGAAAAGTTGGATACTTTCCATATTAATGTTAATAAGATCTGTACCATTGTTTTCTTTTATAGCATTAGAATTTGAAGATTTGATGTGATGACTTTTCTTAATAGTTGAATTTTTACTTTGATTTGAAGATACGTCTTCTTCAATACACATTGAATGAGCATTGCAAGAAGAAGTACTTGTACATTGAATAGGTTTAGTAATATTACTAGCATGAGTAATTATCGTTGATAATTCTGTAGAAGTCACTGTAGAATTACACTGACAATTAATTAAATAGTCATTACAAGTGATACATAAATCTGAGAGTACGTCAAATCTGTTGCCACAAATCAAAGAGTCATGTATGTCCGACCTGTCCTACCATGTTTTGTCCCAACATTCATATGAGTAATGGTTCGATCTTCCACAATGCCAACAACGCTTTCTGTTTTGTGCACCGTTATTATGTCCATGACCGTTATCGTAAACCATTTGTTTTCTCTCACCATTTTTCGACTCATCTTTGGAAGTTTTAAAACCCGACTTTTTCCCAGGTAACTTGCACTTGACTATAGGAATAGATTTTTCGATCACTTTAATCAATGTTCTTGTCCCTGTTGGCATCAAATGTATACCATCTCTATAATAAAGCGCATCAACTGTTTCGCCAGTTCCATACACGAACGAAGTGTAACAGTCAATTAGTGAGGCGTCTGACTGTTCGCATACTTGCTTGATTAAATCGTTCAAAGGTGTCACCTCGGTATCTTGTCGCGGACAGACTGTGCATAAGAAAACTTTGCACTGTGATGCTACTGTATTCATCAAACGTCTAAGCGCCTGATAAAGAGATTTCATCGGTGTTCCATTCGCTGCGTCGTTTCCACCCGCATACACAATTATACTGTCATAACTATCCACGTTCATGTTGTTATTCTTGTACATATATCATCCAATTGCTTCCCGCGTAATGTCATTACACGCACATTATTTCTAAGCCCTCGCAATTTTATTCCTTTAAGTATAGAGTCCCCAATCAAAAGAATATCCTTTTTATCAGTAATTGGATACTTCTTCGCACATTGTTTTATTTCAAAAGCTGACTGGTCTTTGTAATATTTAGATGGTTTCTGAGACTGTAGAGAGTTCATGCGGCTGTCTGGCGTCGTCGTAACTACGACTTCTTTAGGCGGTGTTTCGTCTTTATCTTGGTTCTGTTGCTTATTCTCCTTACAAGGCTCATGTGTATTAGTCTGGTCTGTGGTTAATGCTGCGGTCATCGAGTCTAGTTTAAGGTGTAACCTATGACTCATCTTTATTAATTCTTCTTTTATATCATCCATGGTCCAAGTTCGTGGGTTGATGTCTTAGTACACACAGTGTATATTTTCTATAATACTCGACAATTTCGCATGTTGATTTCTGACTACATCCATGTATGAATTCATTGAACGACTGATTTATCGTCCGATCTTTTCCAATTTGAGATTTATCGCAAAACTTTGACATACGTATTTTGCATTTGAAACTATATGTTGATCTTTGTAAAAATAATAACGCGTAATAAACGCAAATCAAGAAACTATTCATATTCATTTTCGGTTAGGATATGACCAACTAATTCTGAACATTGTTTGGTAATGAATTATATTTGAATCCAATTTAACACTCAAGAGATATATGGCGTGAAGCCAAAAAAGCTCTACCAGGAGACTTCGTAAAAAATGTCTTAAAAATAAATCGGTTTCAAAAGAGATAAATCCTGAAAATTCCGAAAAGAATAATTTTCAATCACGATATAATGATTATTCTAGATTGAAAATTGTCTAAGAAAGAGACCAGCCTCAACCAGGTCATCCTTCGCAGAACGCTAAGTCTCGAAGATTGTTATACTTTTCGCGTTTTCAAAGAAAGTTCCTTTCCGCTTGGCGTATGAGAAAATATCCATGGAAGCATAGCTATCTGTGACTCACTTTTTAGAGGACAATTCATCTCTCAAAGGATTTTGAAAAAAAGATTTCTCAGGTAGAAATAACCCTTTTTCTCTACGCCTACTTCAGCAAATTATAAATACCGTAGAAATAAGCTTGCGATTATATTTGACAAATTTGCAAATGCAATCCGAACTAAGTTTTGTTCTTTTAAATGAATATACTCCTAATGAAAGCTAAGCTTCTTTATTTCTATTTTTATCTTAATCATTACTATTTATAATTATATGTATTATTATCATTAGTTGTACTTGCAGTTGTAGTAGAGGCAGAAGTAATACAATTTGAAACATTGTGAAATTGACATTTACCCCAATCAAAACTATTCTTAATCGCTCACTCAGCGCTCGAAGCGCTCCAACCACATACCCAAACCATTAAAAATAATTCCAAAATCACTAAAAAAAAAGATCAACAACTACAATTATATCAATTATGGCTTGAAAAAAATGCAATTTTTCTACAGCAATTGAAATAATGCTCGTCTGATCCGTTCATGAAAAAAAGGCAGCTATTTATAGAACTTGTATGAATGTTTTATTTAAGGGAGGTAATAAATATCGCTAATTTTGTTCACTGAACAAAATTAGCGACATTCAATTACCTCCCTTAATTTCCACTCAAAACTCACTCCACACACTCATTCAATTTCACTCCAAAATCATTCTCTTTGTCAATTTTACGATGGTTATAACTGTAGAAGTATTCAAGAGACATCTTGTACTTACACTGTAATAGTCCGTTAGACTTCTATATGGGCCATCCTTTTCCTCAAATGCATAAAACTACGTTTGAATGAAGGATTTGTTAGTGGTAAAATATCAATTTCAGCTTAAAACCATTCGAAAAATTAATTTTTGAATATGAAATGATTTCAAAATAATGATTTTGTCTATCTGATTAATGTTAATATTTCCGCTTTTTCCGCTCTTCAACACGCGGAGTGATGAAGGCTTTTAAGTAAAAAGAAAATGTTAACATATAGTAAAAATACGTGTTTTTATAAATACATTTGACAGAAGAAATGTCCATTATTCCTTATTAGGACATGCTAATTAGCATATCGAAGGTCATTGCATATTAAATTTAAATATCCCGTGATATTTACCGTTATTACTCGCCTGCTTATCTAGTTTTTCTTCTTGAAAACCCAACGTCTTCGTAAAATACTGATTTTTGATTGGTCTATGGGGTTCATCTCTGAAAACATAAAAACGATTTTCAATTATCAGGTCAAACTGTTTTGAACAAAGAGAATATAAAATCAGATTTGATATCATGAGGAAATGAAAATCTTCGATTAAGTAAATCTTATAAATATATTCGATTTAATACCTAAACGTATCACTAAAAAATATACACTTTTGACTCCGCCCCTATGCAAATCAGAACTATTTTTGGATAGACAATTTGCTGTTCCGTTTAATACAGTCACAAGAGGGTATGAAATGCTGAGAGTTAACATATAGACGAACGGTAAAATCAGTATTTTACAATAAAAATTGGAATTAGATAGAAAATATGATGTGACAAAAAAGTACGATTCATATTTTCGATTCGGAGATTTTCGGCGATATGTTGGTCCATTCAGATGTCAAACGGGCCATAACTGCTTTTCTAGCAGGCGCGATGTCTGAGAAGAGCTGTTAGTGACTAAAAATGTTATACAAAGGTTAGAATGGATTTAAAAAAAAAAACAAGTTAAGATATTTGACATAAGTAAACCAGCTGGCTTTAAAGAGAAAATCAAAATTCCGACTGTGCGTGACTTTTCCAACAATTTCGAATGAGCCAGCTTCCAGACTCTAGCCAGCCTGTGCATCCGCACTGTGTGACTAAAGTCTTTACTAAGCATTTTGTAGATAGCTAAGGTCTCAAAGTCATTTTTTTTCCACCCAATGGTTTTTTTTTTTTTTTTTTTTTTTTTTTTTTTTTTTGCTTACATATGTTGTAGATTTACATTGGATAGTCATATATCAAGAAGCTAAATTATGAAATTTTACTAGCATTATTCTTCGTTATTTCCTTAAGCAGAATCTTATGAAAACTGACCCTTTTTTTTACAACGCGCAAAACGAGCCGTTAATAAACAAAAAAATACTTTCGGTTTATACAGTCGGGAGGCCGCTGTCCATTGCCACCTAAAGTCTGCCAAACTTCTTTTTGCACTGCATACCTTTCTTTGTTACTTAATGTTTGCCCCAAACGCACATGTCAAATTGTTGGAAATGTCACACACAGGTTCAATTAAAAAAAGTTTCAGAACACAATTAACAGTTATCTTTTAATTTTTTGATTTGAAATTGTCAAACTCTCGGTAAAGGTTGTTAAACTGGGGCTCGATTGTGCTTTGTATGGAATTTCATTCCAAAACCTCATGGTTCTTGAAAAGTACGAGTGTGACTGATACATCAACCGTTTAACATCAATCGCTTAGTGCTCCAATCGTTCATTCCAAACACTTACTCAAATCACTCAAAAACGCTTCGAAAAAGTTAAAATAACATTGTTTTTTTTGGATGGTATTGATTTGTCGGCGTCCGTGAAGAAAAAATCAAAGGTTTTATCAAAGGGGAGTAAGAAAAAGTTAATAAAAACGTAAAATTGATTATCTTTTGCCTCCCTTGAAAATCATTCAAACTCACCCATCACTCTCATTCAACAATTATTCGAAAATCACCCAACTTGTCTATTTCATGATGTTACTCAGTGTAGCTCGAATGCAACAGAATATTCGGACCAATAGAATAGTTTTCAAACATTTAATCCAGATATAATCGAGGCCCTGAGATATGGGTAAATGTTATAATCCACTACTACCCAAAGTTACTGACTGCATCTCACTGTATGTAGGCCAAAAGTAAGCCTTGATGTACGGCTGCTCTATGCCCTTGTGTTCGTCTCTCTCCATAGTAACAATTTGGGTTGCAAAACAGTTTGGTAAATACATGTAAATTACCATCAGTTACATTCTATTTTCAATAAATATTTAAAAATCAGTCTTTTAGAATACCTAACGGGAATAGCGTAAATGAAAATTACTTCTTCGTTGATGCTTTTCGATGGATTATCGAGTGATGTATATAGATTATCACTTGATAAACCTACCGCCAGCCCTGGTGTATTTACCAAAACAATATAAAGTGCTTTCGTCAATTTTATATGTCGATTTTAGCTCCACTGGACGGATGCCCCTGTAGCTATTTTCATGGCGCTGTGTCCGTCGTGCGTTCGTCCGTTCGACAGGTCTTAAACTTTCTCTTTAGAAATCTTCTCCTCAAAAACTACTCATTTAATTTTAACCAATCTTCACTGGAATGATCCTTGGATGACCCTCTCTCAAAATTGTTGAGGTTTTCTTTTTTATCCAATGAAAACATGGCTTAAATGGGCTTGGCTAATGCCCATATATGGTAAAACGTGGAATTTCTCGAAGTCTAACTAATGGATATCAACTAAATTTTTCTATTATGATATCTGAGTGACCTTTTATCAGTCTACAAAAAATATTGAGATCAGATCCAAACTATTCCTGTTATGGGCAGATGTCATTTCGCTATGAGTAACACAGTAGAAACTTAAAAAATAATTTTCTTAAAACCAAATTGATGGATCAACATATTTGCACTGGAATGGTCCTTAAATAACACTATATCGATTCTTAAAAAAAAATCATTGTTATCAGATTAAAAAAATATGTCTTTTTTTTTTGGCGGATGTCATTTCTCTTAATGTTATGTAGTGGAAAATCTGAAAAATCATTTTCTCAGAATCTTACAGATGGATATCAACCTTATTTCACTTAAATGATCCTTTGGGTACCCTTGATTGGACGACACAAATATTGTGATTGAATGAAAGATGTGTTTTTATGGGAGGAGATCATTTCTGTATATGTTATTTAGTGGAAACTTTGTAACTCATTTTTGGGGGACATTTCTACGTCACCCAGTGTTAGTACTACGTGAGAACAATCCTGTCAGTTGTTAATAGCTTTTCAAAAAGTAGTACCGGCTTTTGTTCAATTTTCTTTTTTACAAGACTTACCCCCGCCCGACAATTGTGCATTTTGAAAATGGCACTATTCAAGAATTCTATACAATTAGAATATTAATCATAGACATCTATTTAATGCGAAATCTTCTGCCAATCGGAAACCACGCGATTTTTTGTTTCGGGCAAGAATGCTATTTATAGACAAGGCGGTGAATCGCCTATTGGGTTTTCCCGTGATGTAAGGAGGATTAAAACTAGGTGGCTGATCTTGTAGCCAGCATGTACATACTCGAATTTTAGGAAGATCTCTCACTAATGCAGAAATCTTGAATCTAGATCATCCAGGTGAACAATCCCAAACATTTCCAGTTATTTTTTTCTGTTTAAGGGTTTGTGATAAGAAGGTCGTAATTCGTTTGTATTACTATTGTGAGTTAGGACACTCTAATCACGAACACATAAAAGTCAACTATTGATTCTCTCCATGGTTTTAACACTTTTACTACGAAAGGAGCCTAAAATATAAGTTAGCTCTCAGTTGAGGGGTCTTCAAAATACGAATAGGACATTTTAATATCTTTCTAGAATTAATTAAACTACGTCGTCTGCTATCGACAATGTACATGTGTTATACATATAGCCAGTAGCCTACTCTGCCTAACTCGAATTACCGTAAAACCCGTGTTTACGCGGAAGGGGGACATTTGCTCTTTCAAAGTTTTTTTTTTTTTTTTTTTTTTTTTTTTTTTTTTTTTTTTGGGGGGGGGGGGGGCGCTCAACGGAGGCACAAGTGCAATGTTTCCTAGGCGAATCTCTTTTCGGTGAATAATCCTGTACACTTTTCAGAAATTTTGCGTTTTTTCGGGTTGTGGCTAGAATGTCGTAACTCTGAAACCTGTGCATATCGTGCTAAGGGTAAGCTTTTGTGATCATTGAATGTCCGTCGACCGTCATGCGTCGTCAGGCGTCCGTCGCTTGTCGTCAGCAATTTAAGTGTTTACACTCTAGAGGCCACAAATATAATCCAATCATCATGAAACTTGGTTAGAATGATTGTCAGTTTACAAGGATGAACTCTACTGAAAATTGGAAGGATCCGTGCCATATCACGGTAAAAGGGGCCTAAATGACAATTTTCTTGTTTACACTCTAGATGCCTCAAATATGGTCTAATCTTCATGAAACTTGGTCAGAATTATTGTCAAGTCACAAGGATGAATCCTTTTGAAGATGGGAAGGATCTGTGTCATATCACGGGAAAAGGGGCCTTAATGACAAATTTCTTGTTTACGCTCTAGACGCCCGAATATTGTTTGTCAAGTCACAAGGATGAACCCTATTGAAAATGGGAAGGATCCGTGTCATTTCAACGGTAAAGGAGCTTTAATGATAATTTTCTTGTTTACACTCTAGAGTGCACAAATATGGTTCAATTTTCATGAAACTTGGTTTTGTATAGAAATTATCCTCTTTATGACATCTGCCTATATATGTCCCAGGGTCAAAGAGACTCAGGTAAGCGATCTAGGACCATCTTGCTCCTCTTGATTTGTTAACTTGTATATATTTACGTTGTCTGCTACAGACAATCGTCTTATCGTATATTTGGGCAACCCAAATTCTACTGAGTTAAGGCATACTTCCGCCGATTTAAATGCCGTTTCGGGGGCGGTGAGGGATATTAATTCGCAAGACGCGCGGTTTACGTTTCGCATCTTTTTGTTATTTACACTCCGGTTTGTTTTTCATTCTTTCTTTTATTGCAAGGGTAACGGAAAACGATCGCATTCGCAAAGAAGTCTCCTGTTGTGGATATTAAAGATCAATACCTTCCGAGATGGCACACTCCAATGCGAAATACTCAGTGCCTTTTTCGGGAGGTTTTGCGCTTTACCGTGCCCGGAGACCAAATGACATCAGATACCGAACGTGATGTACAGAGTAACGACATTGATTCTCCGGACAACTTCAAACAATAAAGAGCCATTTTTGGACATGCATACATGGTCTACATCTAAAAATTTGATGTATTTTCCATAGCATTTGACCTGCCTATAGCGGTCTCGTGGATAGCGGATTTCTAATCAACCATTCAACACAATTTTAAAGTATTTAGAACACCGGCGCTATGCCTTTTAACCCTATTTTCTTGGCAATCTCTTGGTCTTTCATTCATTTTTTTTCTCTACCAAATGATAACAGGCATACCAGAAATATTCGTTTTCGAATCAATGATTTATGACCAAGCTTCGTGAAAAAATATGAGAAGAATCAACACAAGCAAAAGTGTCTAGCAATTCATATTTTATGGAATACACTACATTTTGATAAAGAATTGTAGGCCTACGTTTTGAGACATAGAATTTCAATGATATCATTAACCTTGAAGCCGCAGCTGTATTTGCGATGTTTCATTTGTTCCTTATCAATATAGTTGTTTGATGCTATTTGTGGATATGTACATTAAAGTTACTAATCTATCACGAATTTTCATTAGCACACTCTCAGTTACTTTAAAATCTAGAGCCAATTTTATATTAAATATGAAGTAAACAGCCCATGCGGTTAAAGAGGGATGGATGCCCCTGATTGTTATGTGACCCGCCATTCAAAAAGGAAAGATCTGGGTATTGCGTAAAATATTTTTGAAAATGCGACCTCTGGTTGACTGGTGCTGGAACCGGTCTATTTTTTTTTTTTTTTTTTTTTCTTTTCAAATTCTTTTTCGGGTGCTCCTTTTCTTGCGTGACGGGTCGCACATATTTCATAAAAAAAATAAATCTGAGGTGTTAATGTCAAATTCCATTCGTATTTTGAACCGTAAACGTAGGCTTAACAAAAAAGAAGTAAAAAAAACACATTGTAATTCCTATAAAGTTTGCATTAACATTGAACCTTGCCGATCTTGGGTCGAAACATTTTTCATTTATCACATGTTTACATGGATAATTTCTTTTCGTCTCGTTTTATTTTCACCACAATGCCACCAGAAACGTCAATCTCCAGTGCTTTCAGCGCTTTAATTTTAAAATCTAACAGATTATATCCACCGAATTTCACTAGAATGCAAGTGACATAGAGGGACGCAAAATTGTTATTGTATCTTGATTTTAGACTATCATTTGTTCACATGAAAATGTACCTTTCAAGCGACGACGGGTAGTCAACCTGTTATTATAATATTATAATTATAATATAATCAGTAAGCACTTATCGACTTGACACATGAAATAAACATTTTATGTGAAATACTATTTTTAGAAAAAATGCTGTTTCAATTTCATCATGTTCATAGTGACTTGCATTTGACGCCTTTATCCGGATCATTTGGATCTATTCCCTTTGTCTCTCTGCCGCAAAACGTTGATTGTGGAGCTTTTAGTGTGAGGTGTGAAATAAGGATGTCATTTAACATGATCGAGTACAATACTGAAATCATTGGATTCGTTCCCTGCAGAACCAGTCTATATTTTGACTCCGCTATTGCCTTGTCAAATATAGACTGGTTCTGAAGGGTGATTGAATAAAAAATTTAAGTATTTAACAGACGAAGAACAATTTTGTTATTCTTGGATCATTTTTTTTTTTTCAAAGCAGAAATGTTTCTGCATGTGACTTATCGTTTTTGTACAAAAAAATGGGGGACTTAAAATACACACAAACATTTCAATTCTAGAGGCACAAATCGGAGATGTCTTCTTTTGCTTTTTGGTTTTCCATAACGTCTGAGCCGCGAAACGCCTCCCCGGTCTAGACAGGGCCAGAATGTTGTGTATAGAGGATATTGAATGAGCGATCATGGAATACCGACTTTATTAAACGAGTGCATCTATAGACAGATAAACACGCGGCTGTGGTATCGGATGAGCACAAATTTGATATTCTTTTTGACAATATGGCCTGATTTTTTGTTATTATTCCATTACTGTTCGACATACTTTCTGACCAATGAAATCGCTGGATATTTCAAATTTTCGCCACTCTGTATAGCATAAACATGCCGAACTCAGGTTTAAATGACTTCTATACAAAGTCCAGCCCATTGTCTTTTACTCTTTTTTAGCCCCGCCCTTCTTTCCATATTTGGCACAGGGCACTCGCATTTTGTCATTTTAACACAGTTATTTTTCCCTCAACGAGTTTGACAACGAATAGTTGTCCTTCTATTACTGATCACGGTATATTTTTTTTTCCAATTTATAGTCCGTTTGTCTTCTATATGGACCAACATTTCGCAAAAAATCTCAGAATTGAATTAATGAAACGTATTTTTTTCTTGTCATATTATATTTTCAATCTAATACCATGACGAATCTTGTTTTTCAGAATTTTTGAATGCAAAATAATGATTTTGTCCGTCCGTCTACATGTTAACTTCAAGCCTTTCATAACTTCTCGTGTCTGTAATAAACGGAACAGCGACTTGTCCAACCAAAAAAGGTTCTGATTTGCATAGGGACCCAGTCAAAAGTGTATGATTTTAAATGAGTCGTCTTGGTATAAAATCGAGTATTTTTATAAAATTATTTTTTTTAATTCCTTGGGATATGAAATCTGAGTGTATTTTCTCTTTGTTTAAAAACCGTTTGGTCAGATAAATTAGAATTGTTGTTATCTATTTTGAGACGAACCCCATATTCACATATTTAGACCAATCAAAAAGCATTATCTAACGAAGTCGTTATGAATTTCACGAGGAAAACTAGATAAGCAGGCGAGTAATAACGGTACAAATCACGAGATATTTAAGTTTAAGATGACATGCCCGTCGATATGCTAATTAGCACGTCCAAATAAGGAAGAATGTTAAGTATAAAACCACGTGTTTTTACTATTGTTTACATCTTGTTACAGCCTAAACAGCCTTCTTCACCCCTCGTGTTTAAGAGCGGGAAATGTGAAAATATTAACATTAACTAGATAGACAAAATCATTATTTTGAAATCATTTTATTTTCAAAAAAAAATTTTTTGGAATGGTATTAAGCTGAAATTAAGATTTTACCACATACAAGTTGCTAATTCAAACTCGATTTTATGCAATTGATGAAAAGGTCGGTCCATATAGAAGCCAAACGGACTATAGTATAATTTGTCTGCTTACTTATCTATCAAATCTAAATCAGAAAAAGACCAATTGAAACGTCCCTTACAACGGCAATTTGCCAACAAATCGGCTACAAGCATGATAAAGATTGGTCAGGGTCACAAAGCCGTTTAGCCATCCGTTTTGATTGTCTGCGGGCTAGTTAAACAAAATGTCTTATCTACAACAAAATTAAGAAAGCATGACTGAAAACAAGATAGGGAGAAACGGACATACACTTTAGAATATTGATGTAAAAGTTTAAAGCCAAATTTTTTCACGTGCTCACATCATGTAATTTTTAGTCTCATCCGAAAGGTAATTAGTTTTTTAGTGTTCGAGGAATCCCGATTAGCTAGTTGGTAGAGCACCGAAATTCAAAACAATTTAGGTCGATCGCATGTGTTTTTCCCGGGCTGGTACAGTAACAAAACTAACTGTTTGTCGTGAATATACATTTATAACATACAATTTCAACAAAAATAGGCGATCAACATACAAATTATCCCAGATGCAATTTAATCTACGATCTACAGATATCACAAATAGCTGTCTAATCATCACAATTAAAAATAGTTTGACTAGGATTAAACAAGTACCATATTAAGAGAAAGGCATTCTTGTCTACTTGGTGGATTTGGTCTAAGACAAACGTATATATACTACTCAAAATTTGATAAAGACTACTTGTAATATTTTACGTATTTTTAACTCCGAATTGAAACATCAGAATTTTGTATTGATTCTGAAAATAATGTCATTTTACTATAATTTTGTGCGAAAAACAATGGAAAGACAGGCCATTGAAGCGGAACAATGCTTTAAACTTGTTAGTGGCAATATTACGGGATAACTCGGGATGGGAGACAACAGAGGCTTTTGGGAAGAAACACTGAAACTGACTCGATTAGACTGTATAAATGTTTGTGTTATGCTATTCTATCGGAATTGATATCAAAATGGCTTTCTAGACTTTTGACAAGCGGTCCAATGCTATCAAATTGGGATCAAGTGTTGCCTGCTACAGCCAAAGCACTGCGGTTTGCTTGGCCCAGAAGGCGTTTTTTGTAGTCTGTTGCATGTTCAAATTTTGAGAAATTGACAGAAAGTCAGTTAAATTTGGTAGGCAATCCCTTCTCTGCAAGTTGCTTTCTACAGGTTTTCGACGCTGACCCATTGTTTCCGCAAATGTTTTGCCAAATGTCATTTGAGTACAATTTTCTTTGAAACAATCCAGAAACCGTCAATCTAGTCTTTATGACGATCTTACGACGAGCATATCAAACCAGGTTCGAGAAACATACAGTTATGCACGTTTCAAACAGTTGCGTTTTTACCAAAGATTTGAATTGACTAGATGTGTTCTCTTTCTGATTGACTGAGATCCAGATCTTGTAGTAAAGAGTTTCCATATACGTATTCGTCGTAGGTCATGACCTTTGGGAACAGGATCAGAGGCGGTAAGATTTGGTATAAGACTGCCTTGAAAAATGAATATATAAATTGTTCATCAATTTGATATATTCCTGATAAACCAATGGTATATTAGGTGTGTATGCCCTCCTCTGGAATTGCTTTATATGGTTTCTAAGAAGACAATTGGTCAATAAAGAGTACATGTAGACTACAATTTCAGAAAAATAGCCCTGTCTACCTGTTACTCGCAATTGAATATTCGACTCCGTCGGAATTCGAACCTGGGACCTGTTTGTCCCTAAGCGAGTGCTTTACCGCGTCGCTATTAAAGCTAGCTTGTACGGCAAAGCAGTAGAAACACCCCTTATAGTCAACCCGGCTACATACCAAAGTCCAGAGACTTTAATTCGGTTGCAGATGTCTTGAAACTGTTACGACCTGAAACAATTGCCTGCCTAGTAAAGCCAATCCCGATTCTGAAAGTGTGTGGGCAGCCTCAAATTCCATTATAAAAGCACATAAATGTGTTTTTTTATACATAAATCTGATAGGCTGAAATGTTTTAATGTAATTCAATCACTAAAACAAGCACTTTTACAGCAAATTTAAACCACATTTCGCGAAATTTGAATAAAATTTCCTTTTCACCTTTCATTCCGTGCTAACCACAATTATAGCCCCCACTAAGGTCAGCTTCTCCGACATTTATGTCATGGTTCTTGCTGATTGTGTACTTTAATATAACGCGACAACCAAAGCTTATTATGTCTATATGTAGTAAGATAATATATAATTTGCCTTTATTCGCATATTTGAAAAAAAAGTTCCTTCAAGCGTTCACAGAAAGTGAAATTTCGGAGATAAAAAAGCGCAACCAACTATCTGTCAATTATGTACATCTCCTAGAGTAAATCGTGCTAGTGCTGGTGTCTATATCTGCTGGTTTCGTTTCGTTTAATGTCGCAAAGTTGACTCTTCCTAGATTACAGTGACTAGGCCATTCCTCGATATGGAAACAGTCTGGTATGGCTATACACTCATCTAAACAGTCTTCAACATTGTATGTTGAGACGTACCATGTGTTATAAGAATAAAACACAGTGTTGTTATAGATGTCGAAACTGTCCTCTACTACCGTACATCCTGAAACAAAACAGAGTTAAAGTCCACCAATATTAACAAGGGACGAATTATTTTTCGTAGACTTTCCCATTAGTTATGTGGCTAAAGAAAAAGTCCACGAAGTGGGGTTATTGAATATTCAGATATCCTAGATTAACTTTGGTGGTCTATATATTGTTATAGGTATAACAGTGTTGTTATAACTGACGAAACTATGCTCTACAAACTAACACCCTGAAGATTAGACTCCACTGGATGTTCGACCAGCTTTGCTCAACATAAAAGTGCACAATTGTCTGGTAATATAACGCCTTAAACAATAAAATGAGCCTGTGCGTGACATTTCCAACAATTTCACAAGTGTGCAAAGTTGAAACCCAGATCAGTCTGTGCGAACGCACAGTCTGATCAGAGTCTTAACTATGCGATCAAAAGATGGCTACGGACCTAAAGCCGCTATTCACAACCCAAAATTAATTATCATGCTCTGCGTCCAGGCTACTCAATTGAAATTGTCACGCACAGGCTCAAATATGATCTATGACGTAAATGGTGTATCATCTTCATAAACAGATCTTTATTTTAAGACAGAAAAGTCTGGGTAGGTTAGGTTAAAATTCTGGGCTATCGAAGCTGAAGCTAAGACACCGTCTTTTTTCCACCCATGAAGAGGACTGTTAGTTTGGGGACGTCCGTTATCCGTCCTTCCGAAAAGGAACACGTGAATGGAGAATGTAAAACCAAGAGTTAAATCATAGGAGAGATGAAAAAAAAATTAAAAAATCAAATAAATCTTCACGTGGATCACTGTTCATTACTCCAACATGCCGTTTTCATGCCAAATTTTTTTTTTTTTTTTTTTTTTTTTTTTTTAAAGAACTACTTCTACCCCCGGAATTAAAAGCCATTGAGGTCAGTTCTGAAACAAAATCTTATACCGGTATTATTGTCATGGGTATAGAACATATCTCTATTGTGGAAGAAAACCTCTTTTTGAATTTAAAACTAAGGTTTAAGACATAAACCCTTCTTTACAAAAGTAATATTTTTTCTGTATCGGTAGTTCTCAGAATTTATTAACTAGGTAACTTTGGTGGTTTTCCTTGTCAGGCATCGAATAAGGCTCCCCGGTTTTTTTTTCGGGGGTATGTCAGAATTCGTAATTTACTAATTAAACGAATTTCGTTCATCACAGTTCGAAGAATAGCCGAAGACCTACAGAAAGCTCATTTTTCCCGAACTGCTCTGGGTGGTCGTTTTTAAAGGTTCTTTTATCATTGGTAGGCCGCAGAAGCAGCCTACCAGTATGAATGCGTTTTCAATATGACCATGGGGATTAGGGATACATTATTATTAAACCTGTCCAATGTTTTTATTCAAAACATAGAAAACCGTATAATGCTGCCTGGATCAAACAACAGTTTTTCAAAACTGTTTTGTAATGAAAATTATTGAGCAATAAAATCAGGGTTTTTGGTTATGGCACATTTCATTAAAATGACTGATCACTCAGACATGTTTGACCTAGTTTTTCCTCTCTTTCCCCCTGTTTTCTGCAATTTTTACATCAAAGTGATTCTCACAGGAGATACATCTATGGTTACACTCCTGTCTGTTTTGGTCTTGTTAAACATATAGTAAAAATTGCATTTTTGCGGTTTAAAAAAAACACACAATACTTCATTGTGCACAATTACACTCGAAATCCTTTTGGTACAAAAGTGTGTTTTGACTTATATCAAAGCTCTGGTCTAGAGAATAAATGTTTCTACCTTGATTAATCTAATCCTGTGTGTGATATGTAGCAGTTGTCTGGCACTTAGCATGACATAATTTCAAGCCAGTTACTGTTATTCAAGCATTAAAACAATGCGACGAAAGGAGCATATCACTTCACTTTCCTAACAAAACTATTTTGGGACAACCGAAGTAGGTCCTTTTACTTCTAATAGGTGCAGTCTTAGTAATAGTTTGAATGACAGCTATTGAATGATAACTTGAATCTTTTGCCTCGTGTTCTGATTTCAGAATTGTTTGTGCTATTATTTTGAGTCTGCATTTTATTTCTGTATGCTCATTTCTTCGGATAACTCCGCATACATCAACATGAAGGTTGAGTGAATATATTATTCTAACAAGAGCACCGCCTATGGGTGCAACCCTTGGCTGTGCTTGGCTGCAGGTGCTGGATAATACAAAAAGCTGAGTGGAAAAAGGGACTCTTACAAAAACCCTTTTACAGAGTTGTCCCCTTTGATTGTCTGGATAGCTCTTGAGATAGTGAACATACATGCTAAATTTTATGAAGATATCTTCAATAACAACAGGTCAACAACAACAATGCCAACGCCGCTTAAATGATCTCCATACCTCAAGTTTTCTTAGAAAACAGACAAGCTAAAAAAGGCAATCACTTTACCATCATGTGTAATTCATTGTGCCTTTGTTGAAATAAAGTACTCCTTAGTGTATTTAAGCCGGGTGTGCATGCTAAAGTAGGGCCATTATTGTTGTCAAATCTTTAAAATCTAGATAGGTATTGTTTGCAAAAAAATGTTTTTATAAAAAAAGATACATTATTCATTGATGATAACCAAATAATTTGCGGCCTACTTTGATGCATTGCATCAAAATTTTGTCTTGTATAAATAAGAATAAGAAGGTGTTTTGCAGCTAGAAACTCGCCAGACAAACTATCAGCCCTGTGTTAAGATGCCAAAACGGTGCAAACAGTTTCCCAATTATACCCCGCTTTGCACCTGCACTTACGTGCAAAGCGGGGTATAATTGGGAAACTGTTTGCGCCGTTGTGTCATCATGAACACAGGGGAGGTGTCCAGTCAAAGTTTCTACACTGTACTAGTAAATCTTTCCAAAAATGTCTTACTTTGAACACAATTTCCGATATCTTTATCATATTTATACATTGGATGGCAGAAACATGTCGACGAGGTACAAATTGAATGGTTGTTAATACATTCGTCTGTGGACACACAGTATTCGCCATTTTGCTTGCCGCCTAGAAAATAAACAAAATAATAATGTTAATTCAGTACTGTTATTAGTATTGAAATCATTAGGAAACATCTGTTAAAATTGTGAAAGATCGTGAGTTCCGAAATGTTGCAAAATATTAAGGGTCCACTACCTTTAAGGCTGCTTTTTCACAGAATTGGAAAATGTGATTTTTGAAAATTTTCGTAAAATCAATCAGAAGTAACGGCCTCATCATGTTGAAGCTTTTTAAATAATAAGATTCAATCTGGTAATGCATGGAAAGAAAGACCGATATTCCTGATTTAAGCGGAAATCATTCTGAAAAAATAAAGCATCTACTAATGCCTAAAAAATTATTCTATAATTTCAAGACAACTATTTACACGTGTGAATTCCGCATGTTTGTCTTAAATATTCAATCAAAGATAAAGGTAAAAGTGTTTGACAGCTGGAAACTTCATATCATTACAAGCAAAAATGAAAGATAATTCAAAGAAAGTAACGATTTTGTAATTTATAGACTCGAAATAAATAGACTGGATCCCTTACCGATTTTGCCGCTTCGAAAAAAATGTTACAAAATTATTGAAATATGTTGTTTTTAGTGCCAATACCCTTGGGCCATTCGGGTCATTCTTTATGTTCTAGATATATACACATTTCCAAATCTAAGAACAAGTTTTGTATTTTTTTCCATGAAAAATATTGACAGAGCAGCTTTAAGAATACTCCCTTGTCGGGCGAAAAGGAAATAAAATTAGCCTATGCGTGACATTTCCAACAATTTCAAATATGCGCAAAGCAAAGACCCAGGCAAACCTGTGCATCTGCAGTCTGGCCACTTTCCGCTTTGTAGAAAGATATGGTCCGATATTGGCTTTAGAAAGTCAGGCAAACATCTGATAATACTTCGAGGCAATGAAGGTTGGTTAATGTTCGCCCTTCACGCGCATGTCAAATTTTTGGAAATGTCACGCAAAGGGTCATTTAATATCAAAATATGTACAAGTTGCATAGTATAAACCCATTATGTACAGCTGTTTATGTGACATAATGGGTGTAAGAAATCAAAGTCCAATTTACTAAACTACATTTTATTAAATAACTAGAATTTGCCTGTCTGCTCAAGAAGTCTCTCTCTCTCTCTCTTCTCGCCGCTCTGTGGGCGCCTTTATATACCTCTTGTATGTTTACATTCCTAACAGAACAAGGTCACCTAATCTACCCACATACTGGCATGCTGCCCAGCGGCTAGCTACCTGTTGTAAATAGATCATGACCGAATAATCAGACCGCATTCTTAGACAGGTATGATGAGTCATCACAAAGGAAGCTCGCAGAGGTTGATTGTTTCACATACCTATCCCTCTTAATTAAGACGTTTCACATTTTTGAAAGGTCTTAAAAAACACTGGAAACAATGAAAAGTGAAATAAAATGGAAAATATTATAAATTGACAAACCAAACAGAGTCCTATTTGTTGAATGTTATCACACGTTTGAAACCTACACCTAACATATTGTCCTAAATAGTACATTATTTAAAAGAAAAGAAATTACTTTAAAATTTAAAATTATAAGTTAGTGGCTAACTATATTTTGTTAAACACTTAAATCCAAATCTATATAATGTCACCGTCAAGAATTTAGTTGTTATTTTCACGTCTTTGAGTGTCCAGCTGTAATGTTGTCAGACTTGAACTTGTCCTCGGTGAAGGCATCTGGGACGCAAGGGTTAATGGATCGTTACTTCCGCTTAACCATGAAGCGTTAGTTGGAGTAGTCCCACTCGTGACCGCTTGTGGCGTTTGAACCGTAGGTAAGTACAAGTACATGTAAGGTGCAACTGATAACGTTGGCGGATTCCTATGCACCCTGTGCGAGACAATAAGGTTTTCAGCACACAAGATGTTTGCCGCTTGTATGCCAATATCCGTTGACATGTGTCCAATGTAACGTTCCGCTAACGGAATCCGAGCCTTTAATTCACTTTCCACTATTTGTGATATTTTGTCCATAATTTCGACCCAGTTCGGATTCATTTTCTGGTTTTCGTGAGTCGTAATGATATAAGTCCAAATTATACTGAGTTTTTGGTGGTTCTACACTGTTTTATAAACATTGTCAGACAGGCAATAAAAACTAATTGGTACATTGTTTATATAATTGGTAACCTCTATCTACAAAGCTGAGTTTCTCCAATACAGGTGCGGGTAAAGTCTCTCAGAAATTGAGGGGTTACCCTCGGTAGCAGACGCCTCGGCTGGTAGTCTATTTCCACCTGACTTCACATCTTGAAGCTCGATCCCCGTCGATACCGAAGGTCGTCGCTGTTTCTTCCGCACGTCACGCAAACAATTTGGCAGACATTTAATCTTAAATCTTTTATATACATAGCATAATGTGATACCAGTTAATACTACCAGAACAAGCACAAAGCTAACATAAAACCAAGGTGAAAAGGGTGGCTTCTTCTCAAGGTCAATTTCATCAATTGTATCTATTTGTGATATTAACTTATTTAAAGACATGTTATTTATTTCAGTCAATGCTTTAGGGATCCTTATTTTCGTTTCATTTGGAAACTTATCACGTAATGGCTTCCAAATTACATCGTCGGTGTGAGAAAAGTTTGCAATAGCCAAGTCCAATGAATTATTGTAACTTGTCGTTGACCTACCCACAACAGAGGGTGTATTTATGGTGAAGTATTTATTTGTAGCCGTACAACCAGGGTTAACCTTTATTACATCACGCGTTGGATTAGTGTGTGATTGTTGAAGGCGTCCATCACACACAACAGCGAAATTCAAACTGTGACGGGACATAATAACCCATGAAGATCCATATAGATGTTTGGCCAAAGGTAATTTTTCTGTTGCCACGTTTGCTATGCACAATCTCCTTTGCATTCCTTGGTCTGAGATAAACATGTTGATCAGGCACGTTTGGCTCAGGCTAACAGGGAACACAGGACTTCGTGAAGAGCAGTAGTTTACATTGCTGTGGCTACATGCTTTAAGTTCTTCTAGGGTTAATAACTGATAAGTTGTTCTTGATTTATCGATTAAGAAACCTGGCGCTTCTAAGTCGTACGTAGCAAGTAAATCGATATCTACATCATCCTGAACTTTGAATGAGAAATTTGAAATAACAGGTAAGGTAGTCGCTTGATAAACATCATACATTCTGTCCATTCTTATCAGCGGGATAGACAAAACAATCATTATTTTACCGTTTAGGAAATAAGTAGAGGTAGTAAGATGCCTATAAAATATCCATAAATCTGTATTTGGATTGCTTATTAGAGACATAAGATCTGGCAAAGATTCTTGTATTTCTAGCAACAAAGTTTGTAATTTGATTGGATGGATAATCCGAGTAGAAACTTTTCCAAACATAAGATAGTCTAATTGGGCTTGAAGGTTCATGATATAAAAACGAGCATCTTTTAATAGCAATTTAACCTCGTCTAGTATTAAGCTCAACCGTGCATAGACTTCCATGAAATTTCTATTTTGTGTTATGCCTCTCACAAAATCGTGGCTTATCTTATTAATGCGTCCGTCAATGTCTTGTAGGGTCTCAAGAATTTCTAAAATAGATTGTCGATTTTCTCGAATTAAAATCCTAGACTCGTTAATGACCGAGATACTTTTTTCGACTACATGTACAATTTTGTTCTGATTTCTCGCGAGGGCGGATACTTGATTCTTTATCTGCTCCAAATCTCGTTCACTTACTACACCGAATAACCATGACAACCCTTCGCCTATAAAAGGAATAAGAGAACGTTTGTCCCTTCTTGGCGACGAGTTTTTTCCTAAATGTATGAGAAGCTGTTTCACTTCTTGACTTAAGCTATTTTGAAGCTTATTAAGATGAGTGGTTTCTTTCTGTAGACCGCTAAAAATATTATGAAATGTTTCCAATTCCTTATTGTCTTTAATACTCGATAGTACGCTCTGAAGAGTGACCTCTGCACAATTTATGTCGGTTGCAAGTAGCGACATAAAAAATGTTCAAAGTTATCAAAATTGATGACAATGGTAGCCAACCACTTTGCTCTGGTAGAAGATATTTCATTGTTTTTATGAAAAATAACACTATCTCTAATTACAAATTCGCAATTAATACGCGAATGTAGACACATGATAACTGCCAAAATGTTTAACGTAAAATGCAACATAGATATCTGAAATGATAACAAAATATCTACATAAGTCACATGATTTTCTCGACTCGCGAAGTCTTTATGAAAACACAAACATGATATTGTCTAAATTAAAGAAACATGAAGTAATTAGTTTGAAAAGTATGATTCTGTGGAAGCATCATAATCATCATCAGCTAATTGCTGGTTCCTTGTCCGAATCCTTTCTCGTAATTCGGCTAATGGAATATCACTTTCATTCGAGCTAGCATTATCGCGTTTTCTCCGATAGCGCTTAATTACTCGATTTTTCTTATCAATTTCTTGCTCACTAATTGAGTCTGATTCTGAATCTGAAGACAAAGGCGGGACAACGTAATTTGTTGGCCTCAACTTTTTACCCGTTTTATCTTTAGGAATTTCCCATTCATTTAAGTGGGCTAATCTCAAGTGCTGTGCGTGGGCTTTCGATGTTTCACCAGTTAATTGGTTTCTTATCATGAAAGTAACAGGCGAAGTCTGCTCAATTATGCGGTAATAAGGCTGCCATCTGACATCTAACTTGGATTTACGCAGGTGGTTTCTATGATAAACAGGATCTCCAACCTTAAGAGTAACATCTTTGGTATTTTTATTGGCACGTTCATTACGCTTTTTCATTGCTTTTCGTCTATTTTGATGAACCAAAAGGAAGTTTTTGTGTAATTCCTGGAAAGCAATTTTATGGAAATTTTCACCAACATACTTTCTTCTAGGCTTAAGAATGTTATCAATCGGCAAAACTGGGTCGCGATTATAGAGCAGAAAAAATGGAGATCTTTTTGTTGACTCATTCACACCAAATCGAATGGCTGCAAGTGCATGTGTGATAAACAAATCCCAATCTCCTTCATTGGTGTTTACTTTCTTTGAAATTATGTCAACTAGGGTTTTATGATATCTCTCTACAACACCATTACTTTGGGGATGATAATATGAACAAGTGACATGGTGCATATTCAATTCCTTAAGAGTTTCTTTTATGGTGTGATTAACATTTTCACTTCCATTATCACTTAATATCTCTAAAGGTGCAGAATATCGAGGAAAAATTTCATCAATGATTAAATGTGCCATGGTTTCGGCAGATTTATCTGGCGTAGGGAATGCTTCAGGAAATCCAGAAAATAAATCAATAAAAGAAATAACATATTTATTTCCTGATAATGATGTTGGATAGGGCCCACTTACATCTACTGCACATTTTGCCCAAGGGTATGGGGGAATATCCATTTCTTGTACAGGTGGTTTTGTTTTCTGACTATTTCTTAATTGGTAAGTTTGGCATTTATTCACATAATCTGAAACCATCTTGAACAAATTAACCCAGTAATATTTTCGGTGAATGGCCTCATAAGTTTTATCTATACCCATGTGACCGAGTGTGGTATGATATTCTTCCATGACCTGATTTTGTAAGTGCTCAGGTATGAAGAGGCGTAAAAGGGGGTCAGAATCTACATGAGAAATATAGTAAAGAATGCCATCTAGTATTATATGGTTCTTTGCGAATGATGGTGAAACTGTATCTTGTTTCAAGTTTTGTTTTATCTTTAGAATCATCTCATCTTTTTCTTGCTCATCTACCATATTTGGACATGACCTCAAAGTTGGCTTCATAACCTTGTCTTCAAAGTGAGGCTTACATCGAGCATAAGATTTTGGGTTAAACCTGTTTGAATTAAGAGCACTAATCTCATAGGTTTTTACATTTATGTCAGGGTCAGGTAATGATGAGTCATCTTGTTTTGTATCAGGCGGTACTCTTGAAAGTAGGTCAGCAACGGAATTATCAGATCCAGACAAGAATTCAATTTGACAGTTGTAGCCGGCTATTGACAATGCCCAAAGGGATATCTTTTTGTTATTAATTTTTGATTGAAGAAGTAAATATTTTAATGGACGATGATCAGAAAAAATTTTGAACTCGGCATTATGTAAGTAATGATCTAGTTTTTGTAGACTATAGTAAATGCTATATGCTTCTTTTTCAATAACCGACCACCTGGTTTGAGTATCAGTCAATCGGTGTGAAAGATAATAGATAGGACGTTCAACATCTTGACCTTGTTCCTTTACTGTCTGTGCCAAAACCGCTCCAATACTCTTATCTGATGCATCAGTATATAATTTGTATGGTAAATTGATGTCGGGAAAGCAAAGTAATGGTAACTGAATTAAGATATCTTTTATCTTTTGGAAAGCTAATTGGCAATCATTTGACCACTTAAATTTGCCGTACTTTCTAGTTAAAGCGATAATTGATTCAGCTATCTGAGAGAAATGAGGTATAAATCTACGATAATAACTACACATACCTATAAAACTTCTGACTTCACGGACATTTGTAGGAGGGGAAAGAGACCTAATTACATCAACTTTTTTCTCTTCTGGTTGGATGCCCTTAGCATTTATAACAAATCCCAGATAATTGGTTTCATTCTTGAGAAAGCTACATTTTTTAAGCTTTAGTCGTAATCTATGCATACGCAGACGATCGAAAACTTGTTGAATATGGGACAGGTGTTCTTCAAAGGTTTCTGAATAAATTAAGATATCATCAAGGTATGCAGTTGCAAACTTGCTTAACCCTTCAAGGACACGGTTCATTAGTTCTTGGAAGATACTAGGGGCATTAATTAATCCAAATGGCATAACGTTGAACTCGTACAATCCCCTGTGACAGGTGAAGGCCGTCTTATCTTTATGATCATCTGTCATTTTAACTTGCCAGTACCCTGACTTCAAATCCATAGAAGTAAAGAATTTTGCCTTGCCTAAAAGAGCAAGTATGTCATCAATAACAGGAAGAGGGTATGAATTTGTTTTTGTTATTTTGTTTAGCTGTCGAAAATCTACGCAAAAACGTTTTGTCCCATCCTTTTTATCTACTATTACAATTGGAAAAGACCATTCCGACCTACTCCTTTGAATAATTTTAGCCGCTAACATTTCATCCACAGCCTAACAATTATTGCCCTGTTATTCAGTTGTGCGCGATATGGTTTGAGCTTAATTGGAGGATGGTTACCTGTTTCTATTTTCATGCGGACCGTGTCAGTATGACTTAGATCCTTATCAGTTTTGGCAAACAAATCCGAGTTATTTCTGAGAAGATTGGTGATTACTTGTTTATGTTCTTGACACACATCTAGGTTATCAAAATCTTGTTTTTTGTTGTCAGATAATTGGGAAATTTCCGGGGAACTTTTACTAACAGATGATATCTCATTAGCACTAATTGGGGAAATTCTAGCAACAGGTGTGCCACGCTTGACTGTAATTGTTTTGTTTGTAGAATTCATAAGAAGCATTGGAATGTGTCGATTTTCAGGAAGTTTTGAGATACAACTAGTCATGAGTAACCCTGGCTCCTTGCCAAGAGGACCATCATCAATAGGAGAAATTTCATAATTACTACCTATCTTGAACTCAGGATGTTTACGTATTTGGCATTGACAGACGTGGGCGGTTTGTGGGGGAAGTTTTATCTTAGCCTTGACCCTAGCAATTGAAGCTATGTGTTTATCATCCACTAAAGGAATGTATGTATCATGTACTCTTATACAAGAAAGATCATGATACACGCGCACGCCCCGTGATTTGAGCCAGTCGAGACCTATGATTACATTTCTATTTAAATTTCTAACCACATAGAACCTATGACTCATAGAGAGCTTACCTACAGAAAAGTTAAGGTGAGCCATGCCATCGACAAATAAGGGGGTGTTGCCTGCTGTTGCTAAATTTAGATCGCTTTTTTGTATTTTTGGCTTATTTTTCAAGGAATCATACAATTTTCTACTGATTAATGATACCTCAGCACCCGAATCCAATAATGCTCTGTATTTTTGTTTCTCAAATCTAACTAATAGAGAATTTGGACCACTAACTACAGAATTTAGAAAAAGAACATGTTTGTGTTTTGCTTTATGCCTTCTCCGACCGACTTCTACATCTGAGAAGGGTTTGCGTTTAACGGTAACTGGTTATTGCCGATTATTTCTTTGCAATCTCTCGCTATGTGCCCCATTTTCCCACAACGATAACATTGCTTATCTCTGTATCGTAACGCATTACTCACTTGCGCGGAGTGAACTTCATGTGTTCGTTTTCGTAACCGACAGTCTCTTATTACATGACCCGGCTTTTTACAAAAATGACAGGTACCCTTTCTACGGCTGTGATCTATATCCATAGGAACCTGAATGTCATTTTCGCTGGATTCCACTTTTTGTTTGGCCAGTTCTCAAATTGAATCGCTTTTGTAAATTTTGTTCGCGCGTCGCCACAAAAATAGCTTCATTAAGAGTTGCGGGGTTATCCCTCATTATACGTAATTTCATGGCATCGCGTCCTAAACCGTCAATGAAGTAGCCTACTAGTTGTCTCTGAATTGCATCGTAGGGCTGACCTTCAAATGCATCGTCACCCAATGCAATCAACCTTTCTGCATACACCTGTATCGTCTCGTTATGTCGTTGCTTAACCTTGCGCAACAGAAGTAGAGCATGTTGAGAGTCAACGACTTCTCCGAAACTACTTCTTAAGTCAGTTTTCATCCGATCCCAGTCTCGATCGTGATGAGTTTCCATATATCTTTTTATGAAGTCACTTACGGGGCCTTTACTAGATTGGTAAGCGACTAAATTCGTCCGATTTGCGTCAATACCAGTCAAAGTGGCGAATTTCTCTATGCTTTTTACCCACTATTTAAAGTCACGTGGATTAGAGCCGTCAAAGGTTTGTACAACCCTAGCAATACCCTGTGCTCCCATGGTAGTGTTAAGGCTGTGCATCTGCTGATCAACAGACTTAAATAAATCAATAAAAATCTTTTCTGCCATTTTGTTGTCGTGAGTAAGCAAAAGAAAAGCAACTTACGGTTTCGAATTCCAATAACACACAGCAAAAAGCAATCAGCACATGGAAAATGTTAAATTTTCCCAAAAATGTCTAAATTCCACATCGTAGCCGCTGCAACTCAGGTTCGTGTTGTGGACGAAAACTCATCCAATCCTACGTCATCGGCACTACTAAAGTCACCCACCCTCTATGTGACATAATGGGTGTAAGAAATCAAAGTCCAATTTACTAAACTACATTTTATTAAATAACTAGAATTTGCCTGTCTGCTCAAGAAGTCTCTCTCTCTCTCTCTCTCTTCTCGCCGCTCTGTGGGCGCCTTTATATACCTCTTGTATGTTTACATTCCTAACAGAACAAGGTCACCTGATCTACCCACATACTGGCATGCTGCCCAGCGGCTAGCTACCTGTTGTAAATAGATCATGACCGAATAATCAGACCGCATTCTTAGACAGGTATGATGAGTCATCACAAAGGAAGCTCGCAGAGGTTGATTGTTTCACATTTAGCATTATCCGAGTCCTTCGACTAAATTAATATTAGAAAAGAGCTTCAGATATAGGAGTTTTTTTGGGAATTTATTATTAAAGAATTTCGAAATGACAGCTTAAAACCCATGTTGAAGGTGCTCATTTGAATTGTCTTGTCAAGACGATTCGAATGAGTACCCACAACATAGGTTTTATCGAGAAATAAAGATTTTAGATTGGTTTACCCCCTTTTATCCGTACCTCTGTAAGAAATTAAGCTAGTTACAAAGATTTCAACATTTTTAAACATTTGGATAAAAACCCAGATCATTGGGACATGCGATATCTCACAATGTCTTAATACATGTAGGTACGGTAAGTCTACAGAAAATGGGTAGCCGCCGTCATAGCTCAGTTGGTAGCGCGTCGAACTGTCAATTTCGAGGTCCTGGGTTCGATCCCCGACGGCGGCACTCATTCTTTCCGACTAATAGGTCGATAATCGAAGACCTATGTGGGATATCAGCTGGGGGCTAGTAAAGGATGTAATGGTAGTACTGGTGTGAGAAATACATGGATTCCATTGTTAGGTGTTCATCCGCCGCGATATAACTGAAAAATGTTGAATGCGGCGTAAAACATCTTTCAAACAAACGAATCTACAGAACATGGAACCATTATAAAACGCTTAGAGCTCCGTAGTTAATTATTCTTCAGACGAAAAAAAATGATTTTTTTGAGGGTATCATAATCAACAAGATATAAATCTAATGTACATTTATGCTGAACAACCATCACTGCGTCAGAAATGTAATAAAGACCAAAAGGCACGATCGGGGTACATAGATTTCCTGTCCGACATGCTAAGCGCATTATTCTCTAAGCGTTGTATACATAAACGCCAACAATCAACGAAGCCTAAAGTCCTTTTAAATGTCATGAATGAATGGCAAAATCCATGTTCAGATATTCGATCGTATATTTGGTTTACTACTTAATTTTAGACAACGCTTGAAGCGAATCGGCCAATCAGAGGACAGTATTTCAAAAATATAAATCACAGATACAACTCCTAGCATTGTATTTACAGATATACAATGAAAGTGTGTCGTGCACGTGAATCTTGACAGATTTTGTATGTCGTGTCATTTTAAGGAGGTGTCGAGCATATTTTATGGTCGCTTTTTCCAAAAGACTTTCTACAGCTGCATACATGCAAAAGAGCTGCAATTAATAACGATAAAAGATTCTTAAATATAGTTTCGGCATAATTACACATAATAACAGTAATATCTGGGCGAGTTTTACTCGTTTTCGTTGTCCAGATGTTAGGGTAAAATGTACAGTCAATGTTAGAAAAGCGTGGGCTAAGTCAGATAGAAAATCTCGTGCCACGGTATATGGAAAATAGACACTCGCTGAAGCTCGTGTCTATTTCCCATATACCACGGCACTCGTTTTCTATCCTATACATAATTGAATCATCCTACTGAGTGTCCGTGGTCACGCTATTAAGAAATTGCGACATCAGTCAATTAATTTGGCCCTCTCATACACTTTCTATATTCAAACCTGGTTCACAGCTAATCCCGTCTATGCTCCATTGTGCAGTAGGTTGTAGACATTGGGTTACTATGGTGGTAGATATGTTAGACCCCTGTATGTATACATAGCCCGTGTTACACGTGTATGTTCTGTAAGACCCGCCAGTTGAGTTACCTCCCGTTACCTCTACGTAGGCCCCAGCAGTTGGTTCTCCACAAGCTAAGTTAGAATAATTGTGATCCGTCACGCGTAAAGGGCTGATCTGAGTAGTGCGAAAAGTGTCGACCCAAGACAGACTGCGCGGTCGAAACCTTTCGCAGTCTGATATTTTTCTGAATCTAGAATTATCATTCTAACTTTCTGTATACAAATTTTAGAAATCCGACCTTTATTGGGCATGCACTAGAACCAATCTCTTTTTCAAATATTTCTTTTACGAAGTTCCCAGATGGTCCCTTTTCGCGTGACGGGTCACATATTTATGATATATGCGTGAATTTATTGATACAAGAAATATAATTCAGTTTACTTTGACTAAAAATATTTTTTCCGCCATGATAAATTTACATTGCAACTATGAAAATGATGTCATTCAATCTATAATTCCCACTTTACTACCAGCGATTAAGGTCATTAGAATATTTGTTCCGTTGTCATGAAATGTCTGTAAATCGTGTTTTATTACCGAACGTTTTTTGGTGTTTTTAAAACAAGAAGATTGCTCAATGATTTTTGAATATAAATGATACGAACAAACCGTAGTTTTAAGGTTCGTGTAAAGAGTTTTTGAACCAAGTTTAATGCTGCTTCTATTAACAAAAGAGACAGTTAGACCAGCTAAACAATCAAATTGAAGCTGTAGACGAGCACAAGCAGTTGCTCAACATGAAGGGCTCCATCTCATTAAAAATAGCCAAACCATTATGGAAAAGGGATATTTTGTTCAAAACCAACAACTTCAAGACGGCTGGATAAAATTTGCCTAAATTTGATCAGAATGTACACAAATGTTCCTATTAGGTACTTCTACAACAAGATATAAAACTTAGTCTCAAAAAGCTCTTTTGAAACAATCAATTTCCATATATTTGGTCAACATACATGTCGAACCGGTTTGGTCTGGTTTTAAAATATATGTTAGGCATGGTGCAACATCATACCATAACATTGGGAAATATTTTCCAAAATTAATTTCATATTATGTTTTTTTTTTTTTAATTCAGTGATCTATAATAAACAACAATACACTTATCATTTTGTAAAATAGAAATTAATTCATTGCTAAAAATCTAACAGGTATATGAACTATTAATGTCCATTTGTGCTGCGATAACACACCATACCTCACATAGATCTAGACGTTTTCAAAATTAAAATGACATATGTGTTTATAAAATGAGTCAAAATAGATTGCTTGCATAACAAGGTTTTGGGCCCGAGTTTTATAGTAAGGGTTGTAGTAGTACCTTGGTAGTACTTTAGAATGTACTTTGTTATAATATGAGCCAATTTTATCCAACGGTCATGCAGTTGCTTGTTCTGTACAAAATGACCCTTTCCACAATGTTTTGGCTATACCGCTTTAGCCATGACAGTCTTATGTTGTGTAACTGCTTCTGCTAATAAATAGCTTCATTTTGGTATATAATATACCTGAACATATTGCTTTTTCTTGGCAAATGAATTGCCATTAAAATTGGGTCTCAAACACGTTACATAAACTTTAACGCTACTCTGTTTAAAGTTGATTTAGATCTAATTAAATAGGCTCATTCTACGGTGCTACATTTATCCCTCGAAATGCTACTTCCCTTGTTACAGTATTAATTCCCAAATAAACGTAGCACTGTCAACCCAGGAATTGCAAACATTAAGAATTTACTGTAGTACAAGTCAAAGTCAGCCATTATCATTATGTGTATGCCAGGGTTTTTTTTCCCAGGATGATTAAATCAAATTTTGTGTTTCCGTGGATATTTTTTTTAAATCGTATATTAGCAAGTTTTATAAAAGAATGAAGGGTTGATGAGAAAAGAACATAGTTTGATTCAAATAAATCCGTTCCACGATTTTAAAAGAAGGGGGTGGTCTACATCGAAAGATGACTGAAAGGACAAATACGTCGCTTTATAACCTTACTGACGGATTATGGGAAAAACATATGTGCCGCTTTGACTTACTTTTAAAGGAAAGAATTTATTGCAAAGAATTAAAAAAATATCTGCATTGAATGAAAAACATGTTCAAATAAATCATTTCTTTATTTTGAAAATCCCAAACACAACTGTGATTAATATTCGACAGGATAGAAACAAATTTGAGATTTATAGACATTGAAACTTATTATCATAACCTAAACATTGTATAGATCTTTTTCAAGGGAGAATGTATAGAACCTCTCATAATGATCTTATTTGAGTGAATTTCTCACTGTCCGTTTTTGTTTGTTTGTTTGTTTGTTTGTTTGTTTGTTTGCATGTTTGTTTGTTTGTTTTGTTTTTCTTTTTTCTTATTATTCATCAGGTTTTATAATAATTAACACAAATGACATGGACCCTTGTCTTACACTGCCAACATTTTTACTCCAGCGCCAAATCAAGACTCAGATCAGACTGTGTTTGTCCGCAGTCTGATCATAGTCTTATCTTTGGGCCTTGCAGGTAGATACTGACAATGTGATTTCCTAGAAGATCTGTGAATGGTCTACAAGCCCTGTTTGGTTGTCTATGCTGTGTTATGCCTGCATATCACTTACATGTAAAATAACTGAAAAGCTCATACACAGGTTCATATGAAATTTGAGCCTGTGTGTGACATTTACAAAACTCCATATGTATGAGTCAAGGCTTAAACAGAAATCAGCCAGTACACCCACGCATTCTGATCCGAATCCCCACTACGTGCTAAATATGCAGCTACGGACCCAATGTGTCTGTTAACAATCAGAAAATATTACTTATATAAATCAAAGTGCTGTAAGCGCTGTAATTGTGCGGTACTGAATGACTGTACCGCTTATTGTTAATTCATGAGATTTTTGTATATCTAGTTAGAAAATATAAAAAAAAAATGAATGAAAAAAAACCACATCCAAACCAAGTTATTGTTAACGAATAAGTCGAACCATGCATGCCACATTTAAAGGTACCTTAAACATTTGTGGGAAACGTTCATTTGACACAATTTTATTAAGGACGTCGACAAAAGTAATTAAACATCTAACTATCAAATATAAGCATTGGAATTTGCTTATTCCATGGTTTTAGGTTTGAGTAATCAAACGAATACATCTCCATTCTTTTGATGCGGAAATATATATATGAAAAGCACGTCACGTACATGTAAACATGTTCATTATTTGAAATGATATCGACGTCTAATGGTTAAATTGCATCTCAAAAAGTTGTAGTTACAAGTTTTCAGAAGAGTACGTGTGGACAAATTACTGACAGACAGATTCTAATACATCAATTTAAAGCTAGAGAGAGAGAGGAGTGACACTCTACTTACACCCACTCTGTAAATAGATAAAAGGTTAATAGCGAGTATAACGGGTGATTCCAAGAAGGGGATATTAGGTAATTCATCCCTCAATCCCCTAAAACACCCCCTAAGAACTTTTACAACGGACAAATACATCTGCAAGAAAACGTGTTAAGGATTCGCAATGAAAACAGTCGCGATTTCTGTACTTACGGAAAACAAAAATGCTACGCCTTTCAAAATAATATGTGATCTTTTATCCACCGAATGTAAAAAAAGACAAGAGTAGCTTATACAGTCTGATACTCCGCACTGATAGAGGTAACAGATTCTTATGGAATACATTTCGTTTTGGTTTATTTACTTGAATGGGATTTATTAGCTATTCTTTCTATGATTTCCCGCATGTCAGTATGTCATTCTGTCCGCCTGTCTGTTAATTTACATTTATTTTCCCAAAAGAGTCCACAATCTCTATTCAATTTACATCAAACTTTCACATAATGATTATACCAACATCAGAAATTTTTTTTTGTTTGTTTGTTAGAAATAAGCCGAAAAGCATCAAAGGAAATGGGGCAATAAGGAAATTTAATGACATTATACTCGTTATAGCATAAGAGTCCACTGCTTTCGCCCAATTTATTTCAAATTTCGTAGAATGATTGAATCAACATACGAATTGGTCCTATTCCAGGTCAATCAAGTACCACAGGAAAATTGACATTTTGGGACTTGATTTTAAAATAAATATCTGCTATCGCAATAAAGTCCATAGTTTTAATCTAATTTGCTACAAACGTTAAATAAAGACTGTACCAATGAAATCGTTTTTCCTTTTGAAAATAGGTCAGGGCGGTGAAGTATTAATGGAAAAGGGGCCTTATGATAATTGTTGAAATTATCCCAACCCTTAACATTTAACTGTCTTAAGATAGATGGTTTTCCCTTAAGTACTTTCAAAAAACACGTGATTATATCTTATACAGTCATTGTCTTTTCACCCTGCAAAAAGTTCAAGAAATGATTCTTGTACGTTCTAGAGCAATTATTTTGAGTTCAAGAACTAGAACTAGTAATTGAACTCAAATTTGAGAACTGGTTCAATATCTAGTTCTAGTGATTCAAGAGCTAGTTCGACTGTTCTTGAATTGCAAATTAACGTTCTAGAACGTCTAAGAACCAGTTCTTGAACTTTTTCGCAGGGAAGGAGGCGGTAGATCGTCCAAGGCTATCGCGGACGTTCTGTGGTTTTGAAAAATTTAAAAAACTAAAAACCAAAATCATCTGGTAATTCGGCGGGTCTATCCTCCCAGAAAATATTTTAGACCAGAGCATGGCTAGCTGTTTTAATCTTTTTTTATATAAATCTCGGAGATAGTTCAGAAGATTTGATTGACTTTTATATAGACCAAATAACGTTTTTCCCTTCAATTCTCGTATGTTTTACTTTGACCAATGCAAATAAGTGTCCATTTTCAATCAAAATACGAAAAAGGACCTTTTTGTGCTTAGATTCATATTTTTAAATAATTTCACTTCGGGGTTATATTTCCTTAGAATTTCAAGAACATCTTTAACAACACACTTTGCTGATGGCACCGCACCCATTTATAAACAGGACTGGGTATAAAGTAAGCACCACGACTCTATTTATTTCATTTTTTAAAAAAACAGGAAATGTAGATTTATTTGAACAAAAGTTTCATATTGGAGATATGCTGTGCGAACAATCGTAACACCGGCATTTGTAGAAGAGTTTAAGACCGATGATTTTGAGCATGTTCAATCCATTTCGATTAGGGGATTTTAAGCTGACACGTTCTCGCCAAGATCACTTTCATTTAAAAAGGGTGAAAGTTTTACGATGTTGATTAGACTACCATGTATAGGCCTTCGTATAATTAACATTTGCGAGCACTTTCTTATCCTGAAAGTAAGGCAAATGTAATTGAAAAGAAGGAAGGCATACTGTTTTTCATTAATTAAAAAGGAGATCAGAGTGTGATTTTTAGATATATCGCATTAAATGAAGTTTTGTGACATTTCTCCCCATCAACCCTGTATTTCGAAGTAAAACAATTAAGTATAAGATAATTCGAATTTCGTTGCGACTTCTTTTTGTGTTCTTGAAAATACTTGCGTCAAGAAAACTGGGATTTTTGTATGCAATATCAATGACAGAGGTTGTAACGCTGTAGGGAACTGTTCTGTTATAACGTGAAATAGTCATATAGACGACCGGATCGTATAGTGGATTTTCATAGATTCATATATAAACGATAACTCTAAGTATTAAGTTCGAACTTTACTAATACGGATTACGATATCGATACAACATGACATCCAGATGTATTTCTCCTCCCTCCCCAAGCGACTTATTACCAGGCTATTTATTCAAAGATAAAATGTCCATCAATCTAAGATCTCCCTGTAATGTCCTACCAAATACCAATTCTTAGTAAATACATTATTAGCCCCGCCTTCGTCGGCTCCAGGAACTATTTAATAACTGATAACATTACACATGTTACATAACAAAAGAATTAGGCAGAGTCTGTAACATAAACATAAAATTGAAACAATGCATATAAGTTTCGAAACAAAAGACATTCCTTTCTGATAACGTGTTAAATAGAGAAAATTTAGGGGTTTTAACGCCAAAAATATTAGGATTATACATTATCTAAGGAAGGAAATATGAATACGCAAAAAGTCTAACGTGTCTTCTGGTTGTACAAGTAATGTAGAAACCGACATGCATTTAAACAAATTAGCAGACGTCTTAAAAGTTTTCATTGCGAATCCTTAACATGTTTTCGTGCAGAGGTATTTGTCCGTTGTAACAGTTCTTAGATGGTGAGGTACGAAATGCAAATTTACAACAGTATTTTGGTATATAATATTCGGCTGTAAAGCTAAATGAATCAACTGTTAAACCCTTCATGGAATGAACCGTAATTAAAACTTAAATTAGTAGTCAGAGCAAATCAGAAGCTCAATTTATGTCAGCATTTCTTTTTAAACAAGCTGTTTATAAATGGATATGAATTGGGACAAAGGTAGGATTTACAAATTTTGATTAGATTCAATCAGGACAAAACCGCTCTTATTGTGCTTCCGAATAATTAAGTAATACATTGTGTGGGAGCGCAGGCTCTTACGTGTCTCCATTTCACACCATTAAAATTTTAGAAATGCCACGCACATATTCATTAGGTAGAAACATTGAATAAATACTTACTTGCAATACATTTCGGTGTTTTATCCCATACTCCGGATACCAGGCAATTCATGGTTGTGTCATCATGGTCTGTGACGTAATTTTTGTTGCAATTATATCTCAGCTTGGAACCAAAATTGATTAAGTTACCGTGGACTTTACCGTAATCTATCGCATTAATAGGACCGCAACCTGTAAGAGACGTAAAGTTTTGTAAAATCTTCACTAGTTTTAACTTAACCAATCATTTTTTTAAATATTGTTTTATTTTGTAAAAAAAAAAGTCATGAGAAGTAAAGTACATGCTAGTATCAATAATGTTTTTTAATTAAAGTTTGTACAACAGGCAAAACTTACGAAGTCCGCACAGGCAGACGGAATTATCAAAAAAGGGCGAAGGAATTCACAACTAACAAAAACTTCAAAGAAGAATACCTATCTATGAATACACACCTTTAATGGCACAGTTAGTTCTATTTCCGCTCTGTTCACAAACACTGTTGTCCGAACAAACACATTACCACGATATCTGAAATACACAAAATGTCCAATGTATTCTGGAAAGCAGAAAATAAATTTCGAGAGTGTTATTATTCTTTTTATCACAATAATATATAACATATAATATAATATGCGATCTGCGCAGACTGACCAGGATCGAATTTTTTCTCAAAAGAAACATTTCTGAATATAATGATTTTGCTATTACATATATATATATATATATATATATATATATATATATATATATATATAATATATATATATGAGAATAAGTTTCCTTCTAACAGTGTTTAAGTAATGGATTATCATTTTATAACCCTAGCGCTTTCGAAACTCAATGTTTCTTCACCAGTGGTTCAACGAGAACTGACCGTGAAAAAAAACCAGCAACCCTTATGTTGACATGCTGGTGAAAAGTGATGGCGAAAAGATGCAGGTCAGATAAGATCGATTAGTATCTGGGTCAAACTATATATCGTTTTTGTGTATCCCAAAAGGCTGGATCGTGTTTAGACGTCTAATTCAATAGGTTTCCCGTGCTTTACGTTGCTTGATGTCATTGAATGAGTGACCATCGCCATGGAAATGCTCTGTCACGGGAGATCTATTGAATCGACGGGTTTTCCAATCAGATCGATGCAAGTTCATGCGCTTTTTGATCGGCAGTTTTCTCCCGCCTACATATTGCTTCTTGCATTTTGAGCATGTCATGAGATAGACAGTATTTGCAGTTTTGCAAGTGTGTATGCCTTTGACAGCCGGAATGGCTCCAAGGCTGCTTGACTTGAAGGTCTGAATGTCTGGCATATTTTGACATGTTTGACATCTTGCTGCTTGGCAAGGTCCAGAGTATCTAGGCGGGGCGTTTTGGGTCGTGTGGTCTATTTTTGCTCTTACGAGGTAGTCTCTGAGGGACTTTGGCCTGCGGTAAGCGACCACTGGTTTCTCGGGGAATATTTACTCAGTTTGCTCGACACAACGATTTTGGACTAATGGTTGTTTACGGTAGAGTTTATTTTCGGCAAGTCTTGGGTGACAACTTGTTGGAGGCAGATATTGATGCTTATCTGTTGGTTCAGAATATAAATGAACGATTTGTTCATTTCCTTCTATGCGTGAAACAGTGTTCAGGAAAACAAGCTTTTCATTTGATGTTTCAGGAGTAAATTTTATAGTTGGGTGGAATGTGTTGACAGTAAACAAAAATTCTAGCAGCTTTCGGGGCCATGACACCACTTCATGTCCAGTTCTCGTTGAACCCCTGATGAAGGAACATTGAGTTTCGAAAGCGCTAGGGCTATAAAATGATAATCCATTACTTAAACACTGCTAGAACAAAACTACTTCTCATATTTATTCAATCGTTCAACTGTTCTTGTATCCTTTTGGATCCACTGTTACAGATAGTAATTACGTTGGTATTTTGACCTATCACCTAGTATATATATACTATATAATATCATATAATTCATTCCAATTTAGTAATGAACTCGTGCCACAAAAATGGAAAACTGTCTTTAAGGGCTTAAGGCTATCAGACACAATTGGAAACCTTAACTCGATTTAGCAAAAATATACCTCCCTTTAGTAAAACATGATCCTTTTCGTTATTTTTTGTATCAAATTTTCGTGCGTTTTGGTAGTTTATTGTTATGTTGTTTTGAAATTATGTTGCAATGAAATGATTTTTTCTGCTAAGTTTAAAATAATTCGGTTATAAAATTGTAAACCCCTTTGAAAATTGTGTAATATTGATTCAGAGGCATTTTTTCCTTTTCAATTTTGCAAGTAATTTTTCCGACCGGGACATTAGTTTCAAATTTGGTGTTTAACGATGCCACAGAAGCTAAAGTGGCGAATGTTTATTTCTTTCATAGACGATGATTTGAAAAATTGTGATATTTTGTTGGAGACGAGAAAACTCTTGTTGCAAGCAATGTTTCTTTTTTCTTTTACTGTTATAACCTGCTTTTCTCTGCCACTGCATTATCTCTCAACTGTTTTTTTGTTGTTGTTGTTTTTTGTTTTTTTGTCATTTGATTCATTTTTTTTCTAGAAGACTCAACAAATGGGCCCCAGATATTTAGTATGACATGGACACTCAAAAATTGTTGCCTGAAATGCTTAATCTTATGACTGATTTACATGATGATTAGGCTGACTATAAATATTTTTTCTTGCATATGTAGTTTCCTTTGTAAACGTTTAGAAGAAGTTGTAGCATCCTTCCTTCTAAGTTATTGTTACACGTGTAGAAATCAAAATTTTATTTGGTTTTGTAATGAAAGAAGAGCCTCAAAGCAGCAAGTCTTCATCTAACCCACCCATCCCCCTAAATAGCTTCCTACGTGCCTGGATTATCATTATTTAAAACTTAAATAGCAGTTATACATATCAATGAGGTACACGTTTTGTATTACAGCAAATAATATAAAACTATGTTGAGTTTTTGGTCACATTATTGGAAAGGTACATTCTTCGAAATATATTCATTTGGTAAAGATTGGAACAAGTGCATAATGGTGTCAGAATACCTTAAATTTCTAGTATAATCTTTTATCAAACAGCTTAAAAACGCGGAAGGTATTGGTCCAAAAACAATATCTACTTTTCAACTTATGTTGAGAAATATTCCTGTTCGAACAGTATTATTGTGTCAACTTGAAAGCAGGGCAGATTTTTATATAAACGTTATCACGTATACATACCAAAATATCTTGTCTTTTCATATCGACGCATGGTTCAGTATCAACCAGCCTTTGTCCATGACCCAGTGAGTTGGCTAGGAGAACACATAACATATGTGGTCTAAAGTAATGGAGACCATCACATGAGGATCTGATGGAACACGCTTCCACACACTCTTCTAGCGACATACTGCTGTTACGATACAGCCCGACTTCAGATTTATCACAATTCTTTGAAACGCGTATAATATACCTCATCGCGTAATGTGTTGGTTTCAAGAATAGTAGAGACCATAGAAAATAATGAACAAAGTCCATGGTCTCTATATCACGTTTGCACAAATAGTAAACACTCAAAGTGTTTCTTTATATATGTATATAAGTGTTAGATCGGCGAATCTATTCAACAATCGAGAGTTTCTATTTATTCATATGTAAAAACGATTCACAGAAGATCCGAGAAAACTTCAAAACTTCAAAGACATCGATATTCGAACAATTAAAAGCAACGAAGATACACTAAACAGTGAAACAAACAATTTTTATCATTAAACTGGCGTAATCGAGTTAAACCAGATATTGTATTCCGAAAGTTTGATATTTCAATAATATATATGTTTTAAAAGAGTGACAATAATTTATGTTTCCATGCATTATAAATGCACGTTGGAAAAAAACGTGACTGTTACCCTTCCTTTATACAAAGCCGAAATGTCATTTTAGCTTGACATGGGGGTTTTGTTTCATAAAAAAATGTCATTTAGACTATGATCTATGATTGAAACAAAAAGCAAAAAAAAAACCGATGGATTGCCACTCTTTATTTATAAATGAATGGAGCTTTGAAATCGCACTGTCTACAGAACAATACAATCATCAAGATCTAGATGCGTCAAAAAATGAAAAGGGATAATTGATCGCTTCAGTAAAATGTACGAAACTTATATTAGTTTTATTTCTTTAATGCTATTTGGTGGTTTATCGCGAAATAGAGGTAGATTATCACTTGATAATCTCACCACAAAAGCAGTCAAATTATCAAACCCTTATACCCTGCTTTTGTGCATTTCACCCTATCTGACGTTATCTCTTCTGTGCGAAATAAGTTACGTCACAATGGACGTTGCATAGCAATCACGCGCAAAATGACGCGCTTTACGAAAATATGTAACGTCCTAGAAATTTCACATTTTGTCTACAACAGCTATATTTTCACTTGTGGCTCTGTCACTCGTGGAAATATAGCTTTTGTTGTTCGCTCAATAAAATATAAATCGATTACGCTGAAACAAACCATTATCCTCTATATAAGACAAACCAGAGATGAGATGCCGCACCTAAATTATTATTTGACCTGCCTAATTTCCAAATTTCAGATTTACAACTTAAGAACAAACAGAAAATCATGACGCCGACATCGGAGCTAGGTAACAACAGATTGTAACAAGCCGTCAGTGATAGGTTATGCTAAAAATTTCGAGAGCTAAAGGTCAAGGGGATCTGATTTGCTACTAAAATAAGAAATTTCGTAAAACTACAGGGGCGCCACTTTGGAGGCAAAACAGGAAATGACTTAAGTGGTTCTTAAGTGGTTATTGACGTCATCAGCGTCACGTGGTCATGAGTCATTGTTCTTCGATGACGTAGATAATGTATATGTAAGTTGAGAACAATGGCCAAGATCATACGATTCGAGAACAATGCCTTTCGTTTCCGTTATTTTAAAATGTCGACCAATGGCGAATCAACACGCACCATACTAATGAACAATAGACTTTTCCTGTCATTGTTCTTCGATGACGTAGATAATGTATATGTAAGTTGAGAACAATAGACAAGACCATACGATTCGAGAACAATGCCTTTCGTTTCCGTTATTTTAAAATGTTGACCAATGGCGAATCAACACGTGCCATACTAAGAAATGACGTATATATCTACGTCCTAGTACCGACACTACATAAGAGTGAACAATACAAGAAGCCACTCAACGGCAATACATCTAACACAATGTGTGATTATTGGAAACGGAATCAACTGGAGGTAAGATTGTTGAACAGATTACAACACAAGTATACCAATACTTTAAAATATTTATCACTAATTATAACGCACACACAGAATTATCATTGTTCTTCTAAAATTTCTTTTAGTTTTTTTAATTCTTTTTCTACTTTTTTGAGCTGTCTCCTGGCCTGCCTCTGAAATATAAACAAAAATACAAAATAAATCAAAGTGAGGAGATACAGTAAAATTAATAGATACATAAATGGGGGAAAGTAGATTAGCTTTCTAGAATTAAAAAAATATATATATACATCTTTTCTCTAAATATACCTAAGTAATGATCATATAACATTTAATGTAGGTATAAAAAAAAAAAACTCACGAGCTTGTCTTCAGCTTCCCAGAGTATTGTCGTCTCTAAGTTCTCAGGGCTTTAGCCTTCTGAGTCTGATGTCTGGAAAAGAAATGATAAATTCTGACTTCTAGAATACGGTTCTACGCAGCTTCATGAAACTTATGTACATTATAACTTGGGAGTAGACGGGTTCGATGTCAACATGATACACTTTTTTTTTTCCTGGGAGTGTTCTTTGGCAAGCATTTCAGAATGTGATTGAAAGCAACATAAAAAACATTAAATAACTTAGTTCTTTTTTTACGACTATGATTTAAATCTTTTATTACGCGAAAATATTAAAAGCTGCAAAAAAAAAAAAAACATTGAAAGCACTATTGTATAAAAATAGGCAAAGTCTTCGCATTCAGTGTTTTCTTTTTTCATGAAATTATCATAAATTTTGATATATCGTCAGCAGCCGCTTTCGGTTTGGACAGCTGTAATTTTATTCCGTTAGTGCGAAAAACGTTAACACACGTACACACACGCACAAACACACCCCCACACGCACACACCCCCACACACGATGTCTTAAAAGATAAATGGTAACTTACGGCAAAGAGTCTCTTTGGTCGGAGATGTACACCAGTATGCGGTGTATCATCTCCCACTACTTTTTCTGCCGTGTCCGGCGTACAATCAATCACTATTGGTGAGTTCTGGAAAAGAAAATATTCAAACTATACGTTTAAATGAAAATAATTCCTTTATTTGGACAGTAAGGTTTAAAGATAAGACTTTTCATTCTGTGTAATCTGATCCTGATCTACGCCGTACACAGCCTAAGAATTAATAAAAAGAAAAACTGACAAAAGTTTGCCTCGGTTAAAAGATCAGACTCCACATTCTGTGCAATATGATCTCGATCTAAGCTAAAGATCAGACTTGATCTAAGCTAAAGATCAGACTTTACATTCTGTGTAATCTGATCCTGATCTACGCCGTACACAGCCTAAGAATTACTAAAAAAGAAAAACTGACAAAAGTTTGCCTCGGTTAAAAAGATCAGACTCCGCATTCTGTGCAATATGATCTCGATCTAAGCTAAAGATCAGACTTTACATTCTGTGTAATCTGATCCTGATCTACGCCGTACACAGCCTAAGAATTAGTAAAAAAGAAAAACTGACAAAAGTTTGCCCCGTTTTAAAGACCAGACTCCACATTCTGTGCAATATGATCTCGATCTCAGTTAAAGATCAGACTTTACATTCTGTGTAATCTGATCCTGATCTACGCCGTACACAGTCTTAGAATTAGTAAAAAAGAAAAACTGACAAAAGTTTGTCTCGTTTAAAAAGATCAGACTCCGCATTCTGTGCAATATGATCTCGATCTAAGCTAAAGATCAGACTTGATCTAAGCTAAAGATCAGACTTTACATTCTGTGTAATCTGATCCTGATCTACGCCGTACACAGCCTAAGAATTACTAAAAAAGAAAAACTGACAAAAGTTTGCCTCGGTTAAAAAGATCAGACTCCGCATTCTGTGCAATATGATCTCGATCTCAGCTAAAGATCAGACTTTACATTCTGTGTAATCTGATCCTGATCTACGCCGTACACAGCCTTAGAATTACTAAAAAGAAAAACTGGCAAAAGTTTGCCTCGGTTAAAAAGATCAGACTCCGCATTCTGTCCAATATGATCTCGATCTAAGCTAAAGATCAGACTTTACATTCTGTGTAATCTGATCCTGATCTACGCCGTAAACAGCCTAAGAATTAGTAAAAAAGAAAAACTGACAAAAGTTTGCTTCGGTTAAAAGATCAGACTCCACATTCTGTGCAATATGATCTCGATCTCAGCTAAAGATCAGACTTTACATTCTGTGTAATCTGATCCTGATCTACGCCGTACACAGCCTAAGAATTAGTAAAAAAGAAAAACTGACAAAAGTTTGCTTCGGTTAAAAGATCAGACTTCACATTCTAGCTAAAGATCAGACTTTACATTCTGTGTAATCTGATCCTGATCTACGCCGTACACAGCCTAAGAATTACTAAAAAAGAAAAACTGACAAAAGTTTGCTTCGATTAAAAGATCAGACTCCACATTCTGTGCAATATGATCTCGATCTCAGCTAAAGATAAGACTTTACATTCTGTGTAATCTGATCCTGATCTACGCCGTACACAGCCTAAGAATTAGTAAAAAAGAACAACTGACAAAAGTTTGCCTCGGTTAAAAGATCAGACTCCGCATTCTGTGCAATATAATCTCGATCTCAGCTAAAGATCAGACTTTACATTCTGTGTAATCTGATCCTGATCTACGCTGTACATAGCCTTAGAATTGATAAAAAGAAAAAACTGACAAAAGTTTGCCTCGGTTAAAAGATCAGACTCCACATTCTGTGCAATATGATCTCGATCTCAGCTGTTAACCTACTAAGAATTAATGAAAGAAAAAGTTGCAAAAGTTATTTTCTAAAAGTAAGAAAAGCAATTTCTTAAAGTAAGAAAGTAAATTGTGAAAAAAAAAAACAAAGTTATATATTCAAGGAAAAGAACAACTTACACCACTGGCCATTTTTCTTTGTCTTGGAACGCGAAACGTTTGAACCATACAGAAAGCAAAGAGGTACATTGGACCTTTATATAGATTCAATAAATCGAAGACAAGATCGAAGAGTATCCTGGAAGGTTAGTACAATAGAATGAACAATAAAACCGGATTTCATTGTTAGTGGATTAAGATCCTCCTTTCAAAAAGGATTCTGATCTATTGTCAAGCGATGCTGATGGAAAGGAACTTTGAAAAACATTGTGGGAGAAACTGCTGGTAACCGGCATTTTCTTCTTTTCCCACATTATTCTCAACCGTTTCCCAAAACAAATTTTAAGTAATGGGTCACATTTATTTTGCCGTTTGCATAATGCTTCTCTATTTTGACGAGTCTTTAAGTTTTGTCGTTTAGTAAAGGAGTTAATTTTGTCAGGCTTTGTCGAATAAGGGTTAACGCATTCGCAAAATACTTTTCTTTGTTTTTCTCATTTATATTTCGGTCTGTTTGTCTGTTTAGATCAGGGGTTAAAAAAAAAGTATCGTAATCCACGGGTCCTCGGTTTGAGCCACACTGAATCCAGTGGGCTTTTTGTGAGAGTGTTCCTAGGCAAGACACTTAAGAGCCCCAGCCCAGAACTGTCTTGTCTCTCGGGGTCCCGCGTGGCTCAGTGGTAAAAAGTATCGTAATCCACGGGTCCTCGGTTTGAGTTGCACTGAATCCAGTGGGTTTTTTCGTGGGGGTGTTCTTGGGCAAGACACTTCAGAGCCCCAGCCTAGTACCGGTGGAACCCTGGAAAGACATGAATAATGTGAGCGGTGGTCGTGATATGGACTGAAATACTGTTGAGAACGATGTAAAACGCCATTCAATCAATTGATGACTTGTCTCTCTATTAACCCTTAAATTCAAAATATACTTTGAAAATAGAAAAACGAATACGTATAGACATACTGCTCGTGATCCAAATGGTAAATAAAACGTAAGACTTGTTAAGGGATTTCCTGAATTGAAGTCAAGAGCTATATATCCGTGATGGTCAGTCAGTTGAAATTTTATTGTTGATGAAAGGGAAGTAATAAGTACTATAAAATCTTGTTTATGATTATATTGTTATTTTCCCATTTCAGAATGTCATTCGAAAACGTAATTGAGGCTTTACTAGAGAGTAACGTCTCTGTCGAAGATTTTCAACGATTTACCGTTGCCTTTGGAATTCAAGAGGATCCATTTTGTATCGACATTCTGCATCATTTAATGGTGCAGGAAGAATCCACCCATACGTCTTTATCTCTTTCCGAATGGATCCAAGAAGATGCTGACAACCTTATTGAATCTTTGAGATCCCCGCCTCGTGGTGAGACCGAGTCTGACTCCGACTTTGAACCTTGGTCTCCCGGTTTTACGGCTACAGCAATGAAACATGAAGACATTGCCTCCGCGTCTCTAGCCTGCCTGAATGACGGAGAATTTAGGTAAGTTCTAGAAAAAAAAGACTGACTGTCTTTTCTTAATATAAAAAGTAATAATGATTGATTGATCGAAGGTATTTAAAGCCATTTTCAACAGTTTTTCAGGTAATATTGTGGTGACCAGAGCACCTATCCCGCTTTTTTCCTGGAGTTCTTTTCACCAGTCCTCCGCACAAGATTCTTTCCAAGCCACTGGCCGCTTTAACACATAACCATCGTCTAAACAAATGACAGCGGTGAGAAAAGGAATGAATCCTGTCGTATTGAAAATCATCAATCCTCGGAAAAAAATATTGGCCAAGCCTGGGGATCGAGCATCATCATATTATTATTATTTTCACAGGACTGGTAAAACCTTTTATTGCTCCCGCTGCAATTTAAGATGCCAAGGCTATGAGACCTTCGCTAGACACCGCGAATCCCACGCCAGGTCTACGTCACCAGTATCCGGTCCATCTGGAAGACAACGTGTGGAAATGCCCGAACCTTCAAACGTCCGGGTCGACCCTGCCCAAGAACAGGTGGGCGGTGCGGACGAGGCTCCTTATCGGATCGAACTGACAGGAACCAGGCGATTCGCCAGGACAACGGCCACAGAATCGACGTACAAAGTACGCTTCAACGACGAATGGCAGGGGAGACGACTAAGTGACATACAGAGGCAATTACGACGTCTTTTCGAAGAACTGTTGGCTCGGGCGAGGGATGATATTAACGATAACGACTTACTGCGGGTCGTTATACGACACGATGCACTCAATCACGCCATTGTGGTCCCGTTACAGGCGGCGGGGAATGTAAATGTGGAGAAGATCCTGTCCAAGGTCGAAGACGTTTTACAAAGCGAAGAGAATCTAGCCATCGACGATTCTTTTCAAGGTAGTGATAATAATAATTTGATTTAAATATTAACGATAAATTGTGATTGAAAAAAAAAAAATGCTTATGTTTTTTTTTTAATTATTATTCATTGTGATTATGTTTTTATTGTACGTTTAAACTCGTAACGTTTGCTTTTTTTTCAGTTATGGTAGGAGCGCTGCACATTCCCCAGGGTAGAGGTAGACAGCGAGTGACAAACTTGACGGGACCCGACAATTCCATTCACCGGAAGTCTTCAATGGTCCAGATCGTAAACGACGACCAACTGTGCTTGGCAAGAGCGATCAGCGTAGGTTTGGCCAAACACTGCGTGATCTCCGATGAAGCGTGGGAATTTGTAAAACAGAGCAACAAATTCTTGACAAACGTAGAGATTCTTGCTCGATATCGTCAAATTTCGGCCCTGGGATTCAAAGATATTAAGAACAAAAACCGTCAGGAACAGAAGTATCTCGCTGTCCTTTTATGTAAAACTAGCGGCATCCCTTCCGACCGACCTGGTAATATGAATGACCTTCCAGCCTTCGAAGAGGCGCTTCAAATTCGAATCGCCGTAGTAGCAGCCTCGCTAGGGAATAAATTTATACGAGTACCCTCCAACGACCACGAAGACTGGCCTCTCCTATATCTTTACTTGGTGAACCACGAAGGCATCAGTCATTTCCATATCATCACCAACATCACGGGCTTTTTCTCGGCGAGATATTTCTGCGACCGATGCATCAAACAGTACGACCACAACACAAAACACCGATGCGAGACCACGTGTCTGACCTGCAAGAATCGAAAGTGCCCGGAAACCGACGATATGATGTCGTGCCGGTCCTGCCACATGGTCTGCCGGTCTAAAGAATGTTTCGACAGGCACAAAGTTCAAAAGACGAGAAGAAACGGGGACAAAGGAGAGGTCAGTTTATCCCAGTGTGACGAGTTCTGGCGGTGTACGACCTGCAAAAAGGTGGTTAACCGTTTCAAGCGACCCGTGGAGTTGCACGAATGCGCAGAATGGCTTTGCAAATGCTGCAAGTCCTGGGTCACCGGTAACCACCAGTGCTATTTGTTTCCGGAGGAGCCGAAGAAACCCGTCAGAAAGTTTATTTTTTTCGATTTCGAGGCTACCCAAGACACGATCGCCGAATGTACGGACGGATACTCGCCCAAGAACTGTTGCCAGACCCCTTGCCAGGATTGCACCAAATGTCAGCGCTGCTTCAAGTCATGGTGCGGACAACCCAGACACGTCCCCAATTTTGTAGTAGCTCAGACGGTGTGCGAGTGTTGTATGGAGGAAGAACTTGTCCCGGGAGCCGTATGCGACAACTGCGGCAGCCGATGCACCGAGTGCGATACGTGGGACAACGAGGCCAAGACCTACGTCAAAGACCCGTGCCCAGAAACCTGTGGCAAGAGGGAGGTCATCTTTCAAGGGGACCATACTCTCGACGATTTTGGCCGATGGTTGTTTAGCATCCAGCACAAACACAGCACCGTGATGGCTCATAACATGAAGGTATGTATACTAACCGACCACGACTAAGAAGCGAGTTATTTCGAAGAATTTAATACTGAGGAATCTTATAGTAGAGTTAAAATGAAACTTAACAGCATTTTTGTTTTGTAATACTCCTAGGCTTCATATCACTTACGATCCTTGTTGCTGCAAACACGTATTTGAGTGAAATAGATGTTGAACTTTTTAGCAATAAGGCGTATATGCGTAAAAGAATGTGACTTAAACCTACGTTTTTATCTTTTTTTTTCAGGGCTATGACGGCGTGTTCCTCCTGGAGTACCTTGTAAACCATAGCATTCGGCCTTCTAAAGTGATCTACAACGGCTCCAAGATCATGTACATGGAGGTAGGCAAAGGTCTACAGATTAGAATCCTGGACTCCCTGAATTTTTTACCAATGAAGTTGGCAGCGCTTCCCAAAGCTTTCGGGTTGCAAGAGCTTTGTAAAGGCTACTTCCCCCACTTTTTCAACACCAGGGAGAACCAAAACTACGTAGGACCTTACCCGGAACCGAAGTCGTACGGAGCAGACTACATGTCGACGACCGACCGAGCTTCGTTCCTCCAGTGGCACAAACAGAAGACGGAAAGCGATGCCGTGTTCAATTTCCGCACAGAAATGGAGGACTACTGCCGATCTGACGTCGACATACTGAGACGTGCGTGTCTGCAGTTCCGGAAGCTTATGCTCGATGCCACAGAAGTCGACCCTTTCCAGTACGTCACCATCGCCAGTGTCTGCATGGGCATCTTCAAAACGAGGTAACTAGTGTGTCTTTTTACAACCTAAAAAAAAAAGATACATAAACATCAAATACCATAGTATTTCCTAAAATACAGTGATATCTAAAAATGTTTTTTTTTTTTTTTATATTTGCGCAGGTTCCTGGAAGCCGATTACAAGGCAACGTTTGAATTGCCAAATGGCGCGAGGGATGGTCCTGTCAAAGCAAAAAAAACATCGAAAGGGTGGGTCAAGCTAATCAACAAGAGATTCTGGGTTCAAGCCTGCAAGGAAGCAAAAGTGGTGGAAAAGAAACCCATAGTTTCCCCGATAGCCCAAGTATCCAGCAGCGGCTACACTCAGAGGGATAACTACAGTAGGGCTTCCATTCAATGGCTGGAGTACCAAATGGAACTCGCCCGACAGAATGGGAATCCTTTGACCATTCAACACGCTTTGAACGGGGGAGAAGACACCATTTTTGGTACAAACTACAAGGTGGACGGTCGTGCCGGGAATACAGTGTACGAATATCATGGTAAGTGCATACAACGGACATGTATCCATTTTGAAATTGATGTTTTTTCGTAGACATTTTCTTTTCTCCGCTCCATTTATTAGGAAATAAACAAAGAATACAAATGGCTGTATTTACAGGTTGTTTATGGCACGGCTGCCCGCAGTGTTATCCCGACCGCACCGCCAAGAACCCAAAGACTGGTCAAACCATGGAGCAGTTGTATGCCTTGACTCAAATCAAGAGAAAAAAACTGACCCAGGACCTTCGTTTCAACTACGTGTGCATCTGGGAGCACGAGTGGTTAAAACAGATCCAGGAGGATCCGTCGATCCAAGACTTTGTGGCCAACCTGAATATACAGGACCGACTGAATGCGAGGGATTCCTTCTTCGGGGGCAGAACCAATGCTGCCAAGCTACATTACAAGACGGGGGATGACGAGAAAATCAAATACGTTGACTTTACGAGGTAATATTTTTAAAGCGATTAAACGTTTTCGTACACTTTTGTATTATCGGGAAATAAAAAAAAAATACGCTATAAACTATAGATAATTGAAACTTATAGAAATGTTCTTTTTTTTCAGTCTTTACCCATACGTCAACAAGTATTGTCGGTATCCCCGCGGTCATCCAAAGATCATCACGAGAGACTTTGAAGACATCCGCAGCTACTTCGGGATTGTCAAAGTAAAGATTCTGCCACCCAGAGGATTATACCACCCTGTGCTACCGTATCGCTCCAATGGTAAACTGAAATTTCCACTCTGCCGTACATGCGCTGATTCGGACTGCCAAACAACTTGCCGTCACACGGACGAACACAGGTCTTTCGTCGGAACGTGGTGTACCCCGGAAATTGAAAGAGCTTTGGACAAGGGATACACTTTACTTAAAATTTACGAGGTATACCACTGGGAAGAATCCATGCAGTACGATCGCAAAACGAAACAAGGGGGACTATTTGACAACTACGTCAACACTTTCCTGAAGTTTAAACAGGAAGCGAGTGGATGGCCTGCCTGGTGCGAGACGGTGGTTGACAAAGAGAAATACGTCTCTGACTATTTCTACAACGAGGGTATCGAGTTGGAGCCAGACAAGATCAAAAAGAATCCCGGACTCCGTGCCCTGGCCAAGCTCTGCCTGAACAGGTAACTGTACTTTTTTATTTGATTTTGAATTGTATCACGTTCAAATGTTTACTGAATTTCTTTTTCTTTTCAGTACAACATAAAAGTAAAACTTTTTTTTTTTTTTTTTTTTTTTTTTTTTACAGTTTCTGGGGTAAATTTGGTCAGCGACTAAACCAAGGGGTCTGCGAATTTATCCATTCCTCGCAGCTGGATAAATTCTACAAAACGCTGACCGATCGTACTAAGAAGGTGAAGGATTTTCATATCATCAACGAGGACCACCTTCACCTCGAGTACGAACATCAGTCCGGATTCGTACCGGAAGACATGAAGACCAACATCTTCCTGGCCACATTCACCACCTGCTGGGCACGACTCAAGCTGTACGAAATACTGGACCAACTTGGCGATCAAGTGTTGTATTATGACACGGACTCGGTCATCTACGTCAGCAGACCGGGACAATACGATCCACCTTTGGGGGATTACTTGGGTAGGTAACAAAGTAACCTCATATCATACTTGGTTCTTATTTCTTACGTTAAGTATGTGCTTCATAACAGTTTATTTTTTTAAATGTGTTGCCTTCTTTTTCGGTTTTTATTTACATTCTATGGATAACTAAACGCTTTTCTTTTTTTTTTTTTTTTCAGGTGAGCTGACAAACGAATTAGACCGAGGAGATCACATCGTCGAGTTTGTGAGTGGCGGGCCTAAAAACTATGCCTACGAAACCATTGAAGGCAAACAGTCCTGTAAGATACGGGGATTCAGTCTCAACTATACCAACGCTCAACGACTGAATTTCGGCAGTGTCAGAGACATGGTGACTAACATCAACCCAAACAAAACACACACCTACAGGAAAAGAAAATTGGAAGATGGGGAAGTACCTCCATCTAAAGTTATTATCGCTTTGAACCCGAACAAAATATCCAGGGACAAATATAACAACATCTTATACAACAAAGAAGAAAAGAAAGAGTACAGAATAGTGTATGACAAACGGGTGATTTTACAGAACTTCGATACAGTACCATTTGGGTTTTAAAATCATAAGAGGACGGTGTCAAAGAAAATAAAGTCCAACTCTGTAACATATTTCAAAAACCAGAAGAGACCAATATTTCGTGTTACCGATAACACCATGGAAGGATCGAGAGTATTCTTACACTTGAATTTCTTGGTATCCTTGAGAGCGGCGGAAAATCGGCGGTTACTGCTGCAAAACATGACCGAAGCCCAAACTGAGGCAGTGTGCGAAGTCGTCAAGAGGATAGTGGACGGGTCTATTAACCCGCTGAGACGTGACAGTCAAAAATTTACCAGAAACTTGACAGTGTTAAGAACTTTGGCTTCGGACAGAGTTAGTATACGGAGGAAAAAGACGTTGATTAGAGCCTATCATTCTTTAATCGCTATTGTGCTGAGAGACCGATATATAATTCGCACTATCGTAGACGAAATAAGAAGTTCGGAACAGTAATAAGAGACGCAAACGTTCTTTCTTTTCATATCTTTGTGAAAATAAAATGAATGTGTGCCCGGAATGTCGACGAACGTTTTCCAGGAGGGACGTTATGTTACGTCATCTTAGAAATTTACACTACGGAGTTCAAAGAGATGAGTTAAACGTATCACAACCAAAACAAAAACACGAAACAACGTCGTCACCACCGCAAAAGTATATGCGGAACACATCACCACCTATGCGGCGTTATACACAACGGAACCCTCTGCCACCAATGCGGCGTGATACACAGCCGGACACGTCACCACCGCCGCCGCCGCAAAAACCTATGCAAAACACAGACCCGCCGCCAGAATATATGAGGGACACGCCGCCGCCGCCGCCGCCGCCGCCGCGGGAGACAAACCCGTTACCTCTCGAGCCCTGTTCCAGTATCATGATCGCCGGACCGACGGGTTCGGGTAAAACCAGATGGACATTCGACTATCTACAACAGCTGAACTACTTGTACCGCACGCCACCCAGAAAAATTTTGTACTGTTACGGTATCTACCAGGACTTATTCGAAGACATGGAAAGACGAGTCCCGCGTTTAACCCTACATCAGGGGGTACCTACAGAGTCGGAAATAGAAGAATTTGCGGGTGGCGAGCACGATCTCATCGTCTTGGACGACCTCATGCACGAAGTTTTAAATAGCAAGACGACAGAATTACTATTTACGAGAGGGTGTCATCATAGGAAACTTAGTGTCGTTTTTATCAGCCAGAACATTTACGGTCAAGGGAAATCGGCGAGAACCATAGCCCTGAACTGCTGGTACATGGTGCTCTTCAAGAACATACGAGGAACTTCTCAAATTCAGACTTTGGGACGTCAGCTTTTTCCCGGAAAATCCCGATTATTGACGGAAGCGTTCGACGATGCTACCAGGGAGCCATTCGGTTACCTCTTGATTGACCTGACTCCCAGAGGAAAAGACGAGTATCGACTTAGGACACGGGTGTTTCGAGATGAAGATATTATCGTATACAAAAGTTTATAAGAGACAACCCAAAAGCCTCTAGTTCGTGTAATAATGAGTCAATTGGTCAAACGTCAGTGGACCTTTTTTAGACTTTTGTTATCCAAGACGTCGAACAAACAGAGACAAGCTTTACTAAACACGATCACGCGGGATCAGCTGAAAGCGTTGGTTCAGATCGCCATCAACTTTTTGCAGAAAACGTTTACCGTGCCATCGTCCGTGCTTGCAACGTTGGAAAGACACAGAGGCCTGATACGACGACTCGCCGATAAATCCGTGACACTCAGAGACAAAAGGCAAACTTTGAGAAGGAAAACGAAGGCAGTGATTCAGTTTCTCAGAGCCGTGGAACCGGTTTTGATGACTTTCATAAAATGAGTACTTTGCAGAAGTCCGTGTTGCTCCCGTTTCAAAAATACCAACGTTTAATCGCGGCTTCGAACCGCGACATCGAAAGACCATCGGAAGTAGATAAAATCGTAAAAACAGATCGGCCCACGGCTGGGACGACTCGCACTCTTTCAACAGACATTCAGCGACGTGAGGGACCTCCCGGTATCCCAGTGAGAAACGGACGAAAGAAAAAAAAGGAACGGAAAGCTTGGATCGACGATTGAAAAAAAAAATGGCAGAATGGAAAGAGTATTTGTCATCCATTTATTTCGACCCCAATTATCCCGGAAGTTATGCGGGCCCAGACAAATTGTATGAAACCGTAAAGGCGGAGGGAAAATACAACATTGGCAAACACAAGATTTCTAAATGGCTGAGAGACCAAGATGCGTATTCCCTGACCAAAGGGGTGAGGCGCAAGTTTAACCGATCTAGGGTTCTCGTTGAAGGATTAGACAGTCAGTGGGACGTTGATCTGATGGACATGAAAGACGTGGCCGATACTAACGACGGCCATCAATACGTGTTGGTAGCTATCGACGTGTTTAGCAGATTCGCCCGGTGTTGGCCCGTACGAGATAAAACGGCTGGACAGGTGAAATATGCTCTGGAACGTATCTTAAATCGGAGACAACCCGAGACGATACGTACGGACAAAGGAAAAGAGTTCAATAATAAAATAGTGTCAAAGTTTTTCAAAGACAGAAATATACATCATTTTAACAGTCAAAATACGGAAGTGAAAGCGAACTACGCGGAAAGACTTATCAAGACCTTGAAGCAAAGGATTTATCGATATTTCATCGGACGTAGAACCCGGCGTTACATCGACGTGCTACAAGAGATAGTGAGTAGCTACAATCGAACCAAGCATTCCTCCCTCGGAAGACCACCCGACTCAATCAATCAAGACAACGAGGCCGAGAGCAGATACGAACAGTATATTCTGCGAAAAAAACGTGTTAAAGGCAAAAGTACGGAAAAGAAACGGTTTTCCCTCAAAATAGGTCAGGTGGTACGAATTTCTCGCATTAAAAACGTGTTTGACAGAGAATACTCTCAAAAATGGACGGGTGAGCTCTTTAAGGTCAAGCGACGATTTAGAAGAGAAGGAATACCCGTGTATAGGATCGAAGATTGGTCCGGTGAAGAAGTAAAAGGTACCTTTTACGAACAGGAACTGCAATCCGTAAATGTAGATGAAAACAAAGAATACTATGTGGAAAAAATATTGAAGAGAAGGACGAGAAATAACAGAAGGGAGTTATTGGTTCGATGGTTACACTGGCCTACAAAATATGACTCTTGGATACCAGAAACGGATTTAGTCAAATTTAGTTCATAAGAGACCCTTCAACACGAACCATGTTTCGTTGACTTAAGATGAACGGAGGCGACAGTCAGGAGTGGAGATTTTTTGGTGGTAGGGTACCGAAAGCCGAAATTGTTTACATTTGCCAAATTATCATCGTATACGTTATTATCGGAACTTCAATCGCCAACCTGTCTTTCCAGAACGGAAACGCCGAGCTGTGGATAAGCCTTTTGTGCAGTGCGATAGGATACGCTTTACCGGCGCCATCTTTGAACCATGGAAGAACATTACCTGTTTCTGAGCAGTCTTCAGTCCACTGATCAACACCCGAATAACATTCCCTCAGACTTTACTGTCGAGTTACCCTATCCTTATATTTTGGACGGACACTGGGTGTGCGGACTCAAAGAGATAACGCTTCGGATGAAAGACAACGTTTTATTCGTGTGTTCGGACATTTGCGAAGAATCCTACGCGGAAAATAAGATGACGACAGTACTACGCCCTTTACAAAAACCTCCTGGAAGGCAATCTAGCGTCTACTTTCTATTCGAAAACCCCGCCTACATGACTGTCAAAGGAAACCATCTCAACCGCATTAGAATCTTCATAAGAGGCGGACAACTAGAACCTGTAGATTTGAAAAATTCTATCGTACGCTGTACCTTACATTTGAAAAGATGGAAGTAGAAAAATGGAAGAAACATTTCGAACGAATGGCAGAAGGAAAAATTGGACCCAATCACGAAGGACGCTATATCGTGGATACCGATCAAAGCGGAAAAGGAGGTCCGGAACCGAAGATTACGTTTGTGACTCCGATTGCTCAAGACATAGAACTGGCCAAATCGGAACTGAAAGAAAAGAAGGAAACCTCTCCGCGGAAACGACGTTATAAGAGGCCGTCGATCGCCAAAAACAAACGATCTAAGAAACCGAGATATACGGATCACGTCTTCAAGCGATGAATATCGACAAACACGATAACGACTTGGCCCTTTTTCGTTGGCCGGAAGTAGAGACAGCCACGCAAAAGAGAGAATGGATTAAAGTTAGACCCATAAATCAACTGACGGAAGGTGCGGCGATCGAATTCAATATTCCCGGAACATCGATGACCTATATCGATCTCAAGAGCTTACTCCTCAGCGTCAAATTGAAAATCCTGAAAGCCGACGGAACCGATTTACCATCGGGCGAAAAAGTCGGACTAACCAACAACGCTTTACACAGTATTTTTTCCCAAGTGGACGTCAACGTGCAACAAGTTCCAACCAGCCAAGTGGGCACGAATTACGCTTTTAAAGCTTATTTAGATACTTTGCTGAACACTAAAAGTCAACACCTATTGAACGGTCAGCTTTTCGCGCAGGACACAAGCGGGACGAAAATGGACATCACCGATCCATCCGGGGGTAATGTGGGATTGTACGAGCGAGCGAAATCTACGTCAGAAAGTAAAGAAGTGGACCTCTCGGGGCGCCTGTACGTCGACCTGTGTCAACAAGAAAGATTGATTTTGAACGGCGTCCCCATCAACCTTAAATTCTGGCAGAATACCGATCGTTTCCGACTATTGGCCGCGTCCGGAACCGAGTCTTACCGATTACGTATTACTGACGCTGCATTGAAAGTGGCCTTGGTGAAAGTACACCCCGATGTGATCTTGGGACAGGCTGACGTCATCAAGAAACACGACGCCATATACCCCTACAGACGTTCCGTCATCAAGACGTATGCGGTACCCAAAGGACAGTTTTCGTTCATCACGGACGACCTTTTTCAAGGAGATGTTCCCCAACAACTGATCGTTGGGTTAGTCCTGTCCGAGGCCGTGCATGGCTCTTACCAAAAGAACCCTTTCAACTTTCAACATTTCGACTGTAACTACGCCGGTTTCTTTGTGGATGGCCAATCGACGCCTTCCGAACCCCTTCAGATGAACTATAAGAGTGACCAGTTTGTCGACGCTTACCAGGCCTTGTATTTGGACGACGAAGACCGGGCTGCGCCTATTACTAGGAAAGATTTCAAAGGAGGATACTGTCTCTACGTATTTAGACCGAGCGGCGATATCAAAAACAGACCGGAGGACAGAGCTCATACCCGACTGGAATTAAAGTTTACTGAAGCCCTACCGGAGACGTGTACCGTCATCGTGTACGCCCATTTCCCCGCCTTACTCAAGATCGATGCTAGTAGAAACGTAACAATGGAATGATGTACGAATCTCAGCTGAACACCATCTTATCTCATGACCCTTCGGTTCGACGACAGTTTGGAGGGGTCTGTGCCGCCGACGAGCTTCCCATCAAGATAAGAAGACGTCCTAACTTGTTCATCGTCAATACCGATCAAAAAGGACAGCCCGGAACTCACTGGACCCTCTTTTACTTTCCGAGACTCGGACCTTGCGAGTTTTTCGATTCTTTGGGACGTGCACCAGATTTTTACCACGGACGATTCAAGACGGTGTTAAAGAGGAATGGACCTCGCTACGTGTACAATGGACTTCGAGTGCAACCTTCTGGTACGACAACTTGCGGGCTTTATTGCGTATACTACGCAAAACTACGGTGTCGTGGATGGACTAAAAACAAAATCGTGTCGTCGTTGAAAAAGACTCATTTTTGATCATAACTCTCTTTTTTTTTTTTTTTTTTTTAATATATGCATGCTATGTGTAAATAAAATGATAATAAAACAACAACAGAATACGAACAATCAAAAAAATTCTTTTTCTTATTTTATTATGCCCCGCTCAATACAGCGCGCCGGGGATTAGGGCGGTCCCTCCGGTAGCGCTTTACAATAACGTTAATTCGAGTAAAATGGGTATGCATACGGTATAAAATTGACTTTGTCGTTTTATACCCGTCATGAGTACCGTGCCAGACTGAAAACACGTGAAATGTATTCCATCGATTTTAAACATCACTGCTGGAAAGAGTTCCGGTTCGTAACTTCCCGAATAAAAACGACACACTTTGCCCAAATGTATCGCATAGTCCAGTTTGAAAGAAGCAGATATCGTCACAACTCGAATTTTCGAAAGTCGTACTTGCCATCCCAAACGTTGTAGTTGTCTGGCGTATCTTCTCACACGTCGTTTGGCCTCGGAAATAGATGATACTCGTCCGTTTACGGATAGTTTTCCGGACGAAAACACCATACAATGTCCTCCGATCTTAGGATGTTTCCACTGAGCTCCCGAATATCGACTAGGATCGTATATAATATTAACGGTCTTGGTTACCAAGGTTTTGAGGTTAATGTCACAATTTGTGTCGACTGTACACACAATGTTGGTAATCATGATTCGAAACGAATGCCACGTACTTTATCCAGGGTAATTGGGCCGGGTTTTCTGGCTCGATCTCCGTTGTTCAGGATTTTAGCAGCCGTTGAATTGTCTCTGACGCTTTGAAAAGCGTAGGCGAGTAAAGGTTTAGGACGATCACACTGACTCACAACTTTATGCCACTCGTTGATCAACACATACAGTAAAGTTTCTAGTTGCCTCGGATACTGTTCCTTTAAGCTGTCCAGTTGTCGTTTTTCGTATCCCAGATGTACGGCAAAGAGCTCCCAGTTGCGCCCTAGCTCTCTGGCATAATTTAGAATATCCTCTTGCGTTAATATGCTCCTGGAAAAAAACAAAGAGTAAAATGCAGTTTTTTGTTTCCGTATTTCAAACACGTGTCCGTACAAAGTTTTTTTAACGAGTAGTAGCGCTATTCGAGAAAGTCTAAATCCATGGTATCCACTCACCAATTGCCACAGTCATTGGGATTGCACTCGGAACAGCTCAAATACCCCAACTGGTTCATATGATCGCTCTGAAATCGGCAAGGCACGAGGGTAGACAACTCGGGGATCGCTGCTGCTACGTCAGGGAAACTCTCTTGTAGCGTTTCGAATTCTGCTGGTCTCAGGCACAGTCCTTTCTTACAAGGCACGACATCGTCCTGGGGCTTCCAGTATTGTCTCACGTCCACGCAAGGATTGTTCTTCCTGACGGTACAGTACACATTCCCGCCTAAGTGAACCTGGTAATCCTCGTTCTTGCGCAATGCCCCGTTCACGTCGTCGATCGAGTCCACTAGTTCTTTCCAGCGGAACAAGGTTAAACTGATGCCTTTCTTCGTAGGTTTGTCGTTTTCCCACTCTCTGAGATCCACGCGTGTCTCGCCTTTCCACGAGCACACCTTCAGATATCTGTTATTTCCGAGACTGACGTTTGTGCTGTCCATGATGAGAATATCTGAACGAATGTTGATTACCTCTCATAGTTATTGCTTTTATAGAACGGTTGTGACATCATCTGTGCGTGTTGATTCGCCATTGGTCGACATTTTTAAAATAACGGAAACGAAAGGCATTGTTCTCGAATCGTATGGTCTTGTCTATTGTTCTCAACTTACATATACATTATCTACGTCATCGAAGAACAATGACAGGAAAAGTCTATTGTTCATTAGTATGGTGCGTGTTGATTCGCCATTGGTCGACATTTTAAAATAACGGAAACGAAAGGCATTGTTCTCGAATCGTATGATCTTGGCCATTGTTCTCAACTTACATATACATTATCTACGTCATCGAAGAACAATGACTCATGACCACGTGACGCTGATGACGTCAATAACCATTTAAGAACCACTTAAGTCATTTCCTGTTTTGCCTCCAAAGTGGCGCCCCTGTAGTCGTAAAATAGGCCCTACTGACAATTAGTCTTCAGAAAAACTGGCAAAAAACTAATTTTTATTTTAAGCCCCATTTTTCCATGACACAGCCTTGAACATTTAAATTACGGGTCTACGAAATTTTTAAGGAAGATTTCACATGAAGTTTCAACTAGTTAGGCCCAGGGGTTCCTGAGACATGACGTCGAACGGACGGAAGGACGGACGCGACTATATTCACTCCCGAAAAATTTTACGGGGAGCATAAAAACTGCATTTGTTGTCTTTTCTTATATTCATCTTAAAAGGCAGTGAATTTGATGCAATTCTATGAGCAATGTGATTTGAAACCATAGACGGTACGATTTTTTTGATTTTTTTTTTTTTTATAATTTAAATTCATTAAATTATACTTGATTCCAATCAATACTTATATTTTGAAATTCTATTATCTACCTTCTTCGGCATGAAGGCGTGTCACTGTTTGCTTTCAAATTTTTATTTACAATTTAATTGTTGTTTTTGTTTATATTGATAAGTTGTGCTGTGGTAGAAAAACAGCTGCTTGAGGCATTGTGAAATCCTTTCATAAATTCTTAATTTATTTCAAAGCCACAGATAGAGAATAATACTTCAACTGTATTTACGATACTATAAACTTCTAAAAGAAATTGCTTGGTGTGTTTATATATTTTTTATTTCATTCTAACGTTGAAATTTGCCATTTTCATTCAGCATGTCTTTGATCTGAAACCACACTCGTATAATGCCTTATAGTAGATCTGTCGTGTTGAACCAGGAATTTTACTTGCTTGGAAGGATGTAGAGACAAAGATCAGCATGTACGTATGGACAAACTGATCGTTGTCTTTTCTCCTTGATATTGCTTTTAGAAACAGAAAGGTCGTATATATCACATATTCAGAATAAATACTGACTCACAAAAAGTGCATTCGGTGCTTTCTGTACTTTTAATTGAATGCGAATTTGTTCAATTTTTTTTTCAGTCAATCTAGAGGTCCCGGGTTCGTAAGTTCCATTGATTAGAACCGGTCATTTCGAAGTCCATGTTCCACAGCTCAACTTTGTTCTTTACAAAAGTAAGGGACAAAGAGAAATTGTAGAACCTTAGCTTAGAAAAATATTAGAATATATCGTTAGTGTACGCTTTTTCTAGCTATTTCTCTAAACTTCTTACTGTGACCCGTCACACGAAAAGGGACCATCTCGGAACTCTGTAAAATGAATATTTGAAAAAGATATTGGGTCCACCATAGGTCAACCAAGGGTCGCAGTTCAAAGAGTCTTCGCTGGGAGGTAGATTGACCATTCTAGGGTCAGCAAATAAGCACATTGCGAAAAGTTTCGACCAAAGTCAGTCCGTGCAGTCAGAACAGGGTCGATTCTTTACGCACAAACCAGATATTCCTTTTTCGCGTGATGGGTCACACTTGTGAAAAAAGAAAGAGATCTCCGACTACCTAGAAGGATCCTTGTCATATCAAGCAGGGATCCCTGCGGAACCCGTGTGACCCGGTAGTGTTGCCCAGTGTCAGGTAGACTTTAACGAACTTGAATATCATTGACTTCAAATTTTGAAATGGGCCAATTTATATCTGACCCGAACCCTAACCGGGAGTAGACTGGTCCTTCTTTCAACTTTCAGAATAGCATATTCTGGGCCTTTCTTATAGTCGATAGTTGGACCAGTCTAGAGCTGGTAGCTCGCTGCCTGAGAGGTACACTGATTTAGCGGACAACAATGCCCGCCTGGGGTCAGAAATAAGTTGGCCCATAGCCTTTATTTAATATTAGCACATTAAATTACACCCCCATTATACCCTGGGCGAGTGAAATGTATATTTCAAAATAGATCAATAATATTAATGCTCGCATTTTCCCTTTGTGATCCAATTTTATTCCGGAACAAGAAGACACTTCACAAATTGTTTGCTGCTTTATTGTACTGAGAGAATCCCATTTTTCCCATCGTAAAATGTTTGGCGTGTGCTTTGTCTGCATATCAGTTCTTAGTTAATAAAATAAGACAATAACTGGATTCTTTTTGGGGCAATCTAATCATTGTGTAACGGTACTTTAAAGAGTGATTTGAAAAATCAACCCTCTGTAAATTCTTGGAGTTTTTTTTTTCAATACTGATGTTTTCTGTTACGACATGATACGTTTTTGAAAATAGCCTACATACTCGTATATACATATAGAAAATAATGGTCATTTACTGAAATAGAAAATACGTTGCATGTATCTAAAATTGTCGAAATCTGCTTGATAACTACAGTAAGACTTTTGTAAATGTTTGAAATATATTTTTAATCAATATGCAATGAAAACAAAAAAAGTAAGTCGGGTTTCGTCAACGATAAATTTTATTTACAAAGTTTTTCGCAACCACTTAAATACTTGAAACCAAGAATATCGCTTTATATTAATAAAATGCAATGAAATACCATCATGCTCCCAACGAGTAATTTTTCCAAAAAGAGCGTGTCAGAGGTCAAATTTCAGATTAATGGTAGATGATATACACCCGTATATAAAAAATACTTTGTACAATCATAGACATAATTACATATAAGACCAAGGACAATATCAAACGCTCAGCATTCTGTCATACAAAAGATCAAAATGTATGAAAAGTAATTGAAACAATTTTAACAATACTTGTTGATGATTGCTTTTCCTTACAAAATTGGCTTGTAATCGGAGGGTTTCCCAGAAAACCAATGCATGTTCTATACGCACTAAACACAAACCCTGGAATACAGTTAAGAACATAGTGAAATTGTCATTCATCTCAATGAAAACCTTTCTAAATCGTTTACCCAGCGCTTTATTTATCATTCCAAACACTCAGTCAAACCATTCAAAACGTTCAAAAATAATTTAATAGATATGATCTACAACAACACTCAGATTAAAAATAGCTAGAAAATATCTTGAATTTACTGTCAAAATAGAATTTTGGGTCGACTGACTGCCTCTTGATGAATTGTTAAACTAAACAAAAAGAACTTATGTGCATATTTTATTAACGGGAGGTAATTAATGTCGCTAATTCTGTTCATTCTGAACAAACTTATCGATATTGGATTATCTCCCTTGAATTTCACTCAAAAGTCACTCGTCGTACTCATTCAATTTTCTTCCAAAATCATTCCGAAATCGTCCAGCTTGCCAATTTAACGATGTTGTTATACTGTATATGTCCCATACATGACTATGATGTCGGTGTCACTTGGCGTCTGAGTCGGCGTTCTAGACGCACTAAACACAAACCCTGGAATATATGTCCCATACACCACTGTGATGTCGGTCTCGCTCTGCGTCTGGGTCGGCGTCACGAATCATCTCTATGGTTACATTGCCCAATCGACAGTTGTCGTTTCTACCTTCAAAATGGTAGCAAGTGGAGTTAGCGAGGCAGAGAGACTTACATTCATGAATATCTGTATTTTCGAGAACCATATAATTATAACCATTGATATAGGCGTCCTCATATTTGGTGAAATTGTCAGACATCGTGTTGCATACTGAAAGACAGTATAAGACAATAAAAGTGGTTTTACTCAAAGGTGATTCTGGGTTCTTTTGATAAGCTTTAAAATCGCTAAATATCCGGCACGTGCAAGCAGCTCACAATCTTCTAAAGCAGTTACATTACTTACTTTTGTCTGTTAAATTCGACTACTAGTATTTCGAGGAAATATTTGATGTTACCTCTTGCTCTAGACTTGAGAAGGTTTATAGTCATAAATATATCAACAGATTTTAATTTGTAGTCGACATTTCAAAAAAGTTACTCTCGGTTAAAACTTTGATTGTATTATACAGTTATCAACATCGTGAAATCGACATTCATCTCAATCAAAAACATTCAAAATCACTCGCTCAGTGCTCCAATCATTCATTCCTAGCACTCTCTCAAACCATTCAAAATGCTCCAAAAACAATAAAACAGATATGATTTTTATCTACATCAAAAATAAATATAGCTAGAAAAAAAATCACTTAAATGATTGAAATTATGCCCGTCTGATAGGTACTTGAAGAAATAGGGAGCTATTTATAGAACACGTATGCATATTCTATTCAAGGTGTGTGGGGGGATCAATATCGATAATTTTGCTCACCCTGAACAAAATCAGCGACATTGGATAACCTCATTACATTCATTCAATTTCTCTCCAAACTCATTTGAAAATCATTCACCTTGTCAATTTCACGATATTGTTTACTGTAAAAGAGTTTACGAATTATAGCCGGTGTACACGACTATTCATTAATTCGTATGACTACATTTCCTGTAGCCCGAAATTATCATCAACTAAGTGTCCAGTAGGATATATGCAATCTGATAGGTTTGGAATTGATTTTAACAACTTCGTGAAAAAACGAATACGCTGCAATTTTGTACACTTGCCCACATGGCAGTTGAATGCCATTTTGTAGTAAATACTTTACTTTTTTTTCTTGGTGACATCGAATCATAAGATATCTAAAGTTAATTGTTTAAATATATAGAGGTATGAAAATGAAATATATTAATCGCACTCATGTGGCATTCTGCTTTGCATATTTTATATAACCCATTCGATATAGTCTCTTTTTTTATATTCTGAGACCAGTAAAGGGATATTGGTGCCAATACATAGAGAATAACATGTCAGTGTCTTAAAATATCAATGTTATCTGGTCGAGGTTGGGAGAATTTATCAGGACGAGGCTTTGCCGAGACCAGATAACATTGATATTTTAAGACACTTACATGTTATTCTATTTATCATGCAATCATTTTCAGCACATAATCATAATAAGACCTCAAAAATACAAAGAAATTTATGTGAAAGTTTAGGCAAATTGTTTCTAAAAATAGACTGTCTGATATCATGTTAAGTAATCAGACAGGCGGTATCAGGTCAATACAGGCTTCATTGCATGATAAATATAGAAGGTCTATCTAATATTCGAGTTGAGAAGAAGTAAAAACTACCCTGTTCGCAATCGTTTTTCCCATTCTTCCATCTATACAACGGATCACAGAAGCACTTATTGTTGATACACAAGGATTTAGTGTTAGTGCATTCTATATCTGACATACAGAAAGAGCCAACCAGGTTTTCTGAAAGTGACATGAAATTGGAGTTCTTATAAAATAAAGATACACGTTATGATAGCAATAATATTTTTTTACAAATTTTACATTCGTAACACAATAGCACGATTAATTACTTATTTACAATCAATTCTGCGGCGAGACATAGGTAAAATCAAACAAATTCCTTACACTAACTCACATACACGCTCCCACACATGCATAGAATCATCTAAGACCGTATCACGATGAATTCAAAATCAATGGAAGGGTTATAGCACTAACACTTTGTAGCAAAACAGGAAGTCATTCACAGTGATTAAATACTTTTTCAAAAATGTTTTTATTAGAAATGGATATTCTATTCAAAGCATACGAGATAGCGTTTAATTATTTCATAGCACGCACCGAAAATGAATTTTTGACATACTTTGTTTTTGAAATATATTTGTGTGCAATATATAGTTTTAACTAGATGTATAAAACCGGTTCTTACACAAATTTAATGTTGACAATTGACATATAAGTTGGGGTTGAATAATTGTCCGGATTGCTTGCTTAGGTATCCTTACATTTGGTCAAGTATATACAGGGTGTTTTGAACGTCAACGATTTCAAAGAAGCGAAATTTTCTTTGTAACATGCCCTGTGTTCACGATGACTTAACGGTGCAAACTTTTTGCAAATTGTACCCTACTTTGCATGAGCACTTGAACAGCGGGGTACATTTTGCAAATGTATCACCAACTTTAAAAAAAACATACTTTAGCTTTCTTGAAATCGACAGGGAAAATACCGTTTGAGATAAAATGATACCGGGGATGAGATAATGTCAGTTTTAATATGTTTGCACTGATGTAGTCGCAGCGACTTTTTAGAGTCTAAACTTTTTCATCAATCTGTTACTTTTTAGACCTAAAATGTGATAAATATCGAAAGGTCTGTCCAATAAATAAACATTACGGTGAGATTGAAAGTTTTTTTTTACTGTTTTCAGTGTCAAAAGGGCCTTAATCCATAATTTTAGAAATGTTTTCATAAGACTCTGTTCCCTTCACCAAATGTCATTTACAAGCAAGTTCGGAAGCAGATATATCGGTCTTCGTTAACTTTCTTAAGCAGTGCTTTTATGAAATCTTTTAATCGGATTAATTTTCTGCGTTTAACAAAAATTCCCAATTTGCCATTCCTGATAACTGGATTTTTTTTGTTTCGCCGAAACTTTGAACATTTTCTAGTTGTTAGCAAGTTTAACTTTATCACTTGCATGTATAGCATTTCTCCTTTCGTCATTAAACTCATTCATTACAAGGGCTTAGCTCCCATTACGCAATTTACGTAAGTGCGTAAAAGAAATAATCCTTTGATGAATTATATCGTTGATGAATAATCATAGCATCGAAACTACAGCTTATTCAAGCTGTAGTTACGATGTTTTGATTTTTCACCAACGCTCAAATCATAAAAGGGAGCGGACGTAGAGCATTCATCTTCTGTCAGTTCTCATATCGCCTTTATCCTATGTATTCTTTAGTTGTCGCCTTCTGAGTGCGTATAAATTTCAAAGGCCTAGATACGCCTATGCATTATCAAGACATTTAGTGACTTTACTTCTTACTTTTAGAGAAAATGTCACAGAAAGTGTCTAATGATTCTTCGATTGTCTGACCATAGTAAAATTAACCAAGAACAGCAACACTTGTGTTGGGGCCTTATACTAATAAAACAGTTATAGAGTCGTTTGCACCAAAACAAATTACACAAACAAAATGAAATAATGTTCATACGAACAAATACTAAGCAACTGAGCTTAGCTCAAATAATTCGTCGTGATCGAACCCACGCGTAACAGAAATATTGGACTGTACTCCTCCAAAATGGCGGAAACTCTATTTCTACTTAAGAAACATATTCAGCAAATAAAGAGTTACTTCACCCGAATTTGATATTTCTGTAACATATAATTTATGTCTATAGCACATTATGAATCATAGCATGGTAATCATGGCTTGTGACGAATTTTCAAATTCTGCAGTCATTGACCCCTAAGCCGTGAATTTCTTTTGTTCAAAACTGCTATTGTAGGGGGTCAAACCAATAAAATTGGAGGATAATAAGGAATTATTTTAAGGTTCTTCATAGGCTTCATTCATTGTCCCCTTCATATATGTGTAGTAGATTCATATTTTCTTTCGAAGAAAATAAAGGGTCAAAATGACAAAACAGATAAAGGATCAAAAGGGATGTTTTCTACATAGTGTCAAACACGAGCCCTGGTAAAAAAAGCAAACGCTTACCCCTGCCGCATTCAACTTTCTCCAATGACCAACTACCGTTTTCTTGGCACGTGATCTCAACCCCACGTAATTTCTGGTTAAAGGATGGTGCATATCCCTCCTCACACTTGATCGTTCGAACACTATAAACAATTGTGCTACCTTGATCCAACATGGTATGATTCCCTGTCTTAGGCTCGCCACAATCTGAAAAATACATGCGTTAAAAACAGAATGAACAATATTCCTATTCATTTGATAGATACATGCATATCGTTCATCTACAAAATATTTGAAATACGATGTCAATATGAGGTATAACAAAGCTATTAAAGATTTAATTTCATAGTGTGTGAGGTAAGATGATACACGATAATTAGTGTTTTGTTTTGTTTCGGTAATTTTTAGCTCGGCTGTTTTCGGACAGAACCCGAGGTATTGTCACCCTTTTGGCGTCGTTCGCGTGGCGTTGTTGTTGGCGTTTGCGTAGGCATCGGCGTGACAAACTTGAACCTTGGTCATATATGCGGTGTAATTGAATATATCTCTATAAAACCTGTAAAGTGTGTTCACCATCACAAGAGTAATCCAGGTTGTCAAGGGGGAAAATTAAATCTGGAAGCATTTTTGTAAGAGTAATGACCCTCTTTCAACTTAGATTTGCTTTCGTTATCCAGCTCCTGCAATCTAGCGTTGGCACCTGTAGGTGGTGCTCTTGTATAATTAAGAAAGGGCACCGAAAATTCTCGTGCGTCTCAAGTTTACGCAAGGATCCAAAGAGTATTAGAAAAAAAAGGAAAAATTATATGGCTATTCCCAAAAACTGAATAGCCTTTTATTTAAATTTCATCTTTGGAATATATGAGTTTGATTTTGTTAATATAAAGAATACTTGGAAAAAAGTGTCATTGAGAATTGGAAGTAAGTATAAACAAAAATACATAACATAAAAACATGTTGGGTTTTTTAATGAAAAGACGTCTAAAAAATACAAGGTCTGCACACCGGATTTCATCAAAATAGCATATAAAACTAATGACAGATAGCCCCGAAATAGAAACAATGATGTAAAGGTACCCAAAATTGTCTCTTTATCTTTAAGACATGGATGTCTGCAATAAAAGTAGGTGCCTAATCTAATTCAACGCCTTACCAATTATACATGCCGGCGTTGGACTCCATAATCCAGTGTGCAGACATTTCAGTAATGTACCGCTAATTCGTTTGTAAGGTTCGTGACAATGGTATCGTGCAACAGCACCGATTGTGTTCATGTTTCCGTAGATAATAGCGTTGTCTATCAGCATACGATCACATTCTAAAGTTTCAATAAAATGATAACCAGAATATAACGTATGTTTAGATATATGTAAATCAATAGAGAACTGGGCTAATGGACTTGTAATGTTCGTTACACTAGTATGGAGCTTTAGAATTGATTGCGCTCGCGTTACCGTAGACAATATCGTTTTCAATGTGCATTATATCAAATTACAAAGGATATATTTGTGTATATATAGCGAACTTGGCAATACAGCATGAAAGGTTCGTTATATTCCAATCATGCTATATTACAAACTAAGTGATATTATTTAAGAAGATAATGTTATTGTGAACTCAAAAACTATCATATTCTGTACCAAATGTATACTATTTCAAACGACGGGCGTTCTTCCCTTTCGTCAAATAAGCTTAGTGTCCGCATGAAACTTTATGATTTAAATTACCTTCAATCCGACATGTGGAACGCTCATCCTTCTGTCGACATACTTGATTGAATGAGCAGTTACAGTTTTTATTTACCTGTTTGAGAAAAAATAATATTTACACTTGATAAAATAAGAGGGAAATAAATATAAACGGAATATTTCTTTAACAGAGTCCAACTGTACTATTAAAAAATCAAAATATAACTTCTATTTGAAACGTAAGTAGTCATGTATGGTCAATTTTAAAGTCTTCATTAAAAAACTAATGCCACAAATAACAAACGCAATGTCAGATTTTTCAAGAATAAAGAGTATCATTACGGAAAAAAGTCAAACGTATCTGTTCTAAGATTAGCAAATCATTTAAAACATGTTTATGCTACAATTAACAACATCATGAAATTTATTACGTGAATGATTTTGGAATGAAATTGAGTGCAATGGGTGAGCTGTTAGTAAAATAAGCGGGAAGTATTCAATAGCACTAATTATGTTCCGGATCAACCTACCTTCAATAAAATAGGCATAAAGGTTATAAAGATATCTTCCTTTTTCTTCAAGAACCATTCAGACGCTTACTATTTCTCTTATGTCAATTATGTCATTTGAATCGTGATTTTTTAGCTATATTTATTTTGAACGTAGTTGTTGGTCTTATCGTTTTAAGAGGTTTTTGAGCGTTTTAATAGTTCGGGTGAGTGTTTGGAATGAATGAATGAAGCGCTGTGTGAGCGATTTAGAATGATTTTGGTCGGAATGAGTGTCAATTTCACGATTTTCTTTCCTTCGTCGACACAATTATAGGGAGGGGGGGGGGGTACCCATCATCAGTATTTGTATAATAGCGATTTGTTATATATACGCTGTCGTTCAAAAAAAGATTATAGATGTCATTATTAACAATTCTTAAATACGCTGAAGGTATGATAAATGAACATACAGCTGAATTATCCGGAGCTTGGGGCGTATCAAATATGGTATATGACCTTTACAGGTATTTACGCTATTTGAAAATATTTAGGGTATGACAACATGTAAAAATGTACATTTATAAATATATCACCTCGATATCCATTTTGTAGACCAAGACACATATCTCCTTGCTGATTTCGATCATGTTGCATGTATTGTGATTGCTGCTACTCATGACAAGGACATTAATGGTAGTGGTTCTATCGGTGCTGTTACTATCACTGGTGGTTTCAGGCTGACTGCTACTTTCTGTATTACTATCTGTTGGCGTAGGTATGGAACTGGTATTGATGTCACTTTGGCTGACAGCGTGACTTCTACCTGTGGTACTATCAGTAGCCAAGATACTGCTAACGTCGATAGTTTGTGTTGTTGGACCGTTTTCATTGTTAATGCAATTGCTACTTTTGTTACAACTTGTGCTACTTTTGCTAAGTGTGCTGATACTGTCAGTTGTAGATATAGTTTCGTCATCGTCGGTGTTATTCAACAGTAGACAAACATGCCTCAATCGGTGGTAATTCAAAGATAAACACTTATGTCTGGCTGAACATTCGTTCACACAATCTTCTAAAGAAACACCAACGATACGACGGAATGTAGAGTTAAAATCGGCACACTCTGCCATTGATCTTATTCTGAAGTTTAGTGTATTTATTAGTAATGATTTTGTCATAAAAAGAATGAATAATGTGTTCTTCATTCCTGAAAATATTTTTAGACATTTAGGGTCATTTAATGTCATTATACTTGTCCATAATTGTTTCTCTCTTTTTAACCTTAGATCTATCGCCTGAGTATAATATACTGTGTGCCAAAAGTTTAGGAATACGTTTGCGACGTTGTTATTCCAATCATTTTCAAATATGAAAATCGTTCAAATGGTGGATTCATGGATCGTTTAGTTTTAAGATTATTGTTGATTAAGGATATCGTGTTTTTTTTTTTTTTGTTTGTTTTTTTTTTTTTTTTTAGTTTTTAGCAAGGAGAAAAATAAACATGAAAACTTTGAAAATGGTCCAAGTCACATTTTATATAAATTCCTAAATTTTTTTGTGTTCAGTATATTCGCTAGAATTCGATATTAATCCTTGATTAATTCAAAAGAAGTTCAAATCTATTTTCTTTATTTTTTCACTAACTTATTTCATTTCTCTGTCCCTACAAACCATCTTAACAAACTGAAGTCCAAATTAAGGTTAAAAAATTCTGATAATTGTGCCTGGAAGTTTCATTTTACATGACAAATTGGGCGTGAGTCTAAAAACTGAATATTTACATATATATTATTACTTATCTAAATTAATTGACCTAATGGTGATCAAATAAAGTTAACAATTCAGAGAGAAATCGTTGTTTGACACTAATAATTTGGATGCCATACCACGGAGTATCCGAACGTATGCTTATTAAAAAAAATACTCTCACATACGCTGACGAACGCTAGACGTATGTTTCTCATAAGTCATGAACGTTACAAGTACGCTGATAAACGTCATTATACATTCTTAAACACAGAAGCCAAACGATATTCTTTTTAAATAATTACGAAAAATCGGCAGCGTATGCTAGCGTATAGACTATACGCTAATTATACGAGACGTTACACAAGATACTGGTGATACTCAACAAAAACGTCGACAGCTTGTTTTTTCGTTAAAATCTTTATTTTTCGTCGGAAATTAATGAAATTTACAACAAACTTTACATCAAATAACATTCTACATGATTATGTGGTAAGATCCGTATTATGTTCAATGTGCTTGGGTTATTTTGCCTTCTAAACGTATAAAAAGTATGTAAGAACGACGTGTCCCGCGTTACACTTTCCTCCGGTCGAGGTCTTTCATTTTGCTATCTTAATTACTTGGCCGTAAACACAATAAGGATTTTTCACCTGGACGAAGTAATTATGTTTCTGGTTTCGTCAGTGCTGATTTTTAAAATGTAGTTGGAAAATTGAAGATTGCACGATTGATAGATTAAAAAGACAAGAGCTATCCCACTTTAACGACGATATAAGTGAAGTCGTGTTCTTGTTTATACCGTCCAATGTTAAGTTCACTGATCATACTGATTTTACATTAAAAATATATTTTCTCTATAGATTAGAATAATGTAAATAAATATATTTTTTGAAGCGCCGTTAAGAAGCATTGCAAATTAAAAAAAAAAAGTCACCAATAATGTCCCACTGTCATTTTTTGACATCGATAATTAAGAATTGCTATTTTCCATCTAAATAATTAATATTTTTTACTTGTTGCATTGATTTAAAATTTCTTTAGAAAAATACATTTTCATTTCTGTTTACAACGATATGATTCTTTCAATTCTCGGCCTTATAGAAATGGTTTATTGATAAATACAAAAGTGACCCAAAAATGTCCCACCTATGTTATTTTTCAGAACGCGACGTTGATTTTTCTCCGTTACTTAGCAAAAGCAGAATAAATATGATTAAATGTATTCGAATTTCAAATGTTTGATTTGATTTGTTATTGTATTTTAAATTTTATGTCACCCGACTATAATAATTATAATAATAATAAGTGAATAAATTAAAATGCTCCAAATTTACGTGTAGTAGGGTCACTTTTGGTTGGACAGGTCAATTAAGTTGTACTATACTTTTCCTATTGCGCAACACGGTTTCGCTTGATTTCACATTTCCCTCCACAAGTGGTCAGTTGGTCATGTGACTTTTTGAAATCCTCAGTTGGACAGAATTGATTGAATAGGCAACATCTATGTTTAAATCCTTTGTTTAGAAAATTAGCGGGAAATGGATCACTTTCATTTGTAAGTTATCTTTGATTTCATATTTTCCTTTCTTATGGTGTTTTCTTAAATTGGAAATACGTGGAGATGATATTCCGTTGTTTCAATCGGTTTGATATCAGTTCGGTTGTTGAAATATCTCGAATTTGGATTTCGGTCCTTTTAGTCCTTTGGCGCGCTCGCGATCCTTTAATTAACAAGTCCTTCTTTTACCCTAGCTCGCACTATTACTCTTTAATATCTTCAGTACTGACAGTCACGGGATGATTGTAGACATGTGTTGATGTTTTGGTGTGTGTGAAACACTTAATTCCTTAAATTGGTATGTTATCTTTAATTGTATACAGAAGTCATGTTTATCCTTTCCATGTAAAGCATGTTTAGCGAACGTTTGTGAACAGTACAGCAGAAATGTAATTTCACTGTTAAAGGGTTCAGAAAAGAGAATGATAAGGTTATGTATAAAAGGGTTAAACGAATCTTTTGTAATATGGATAGAAAGTAAGTTAATATATTTACTTTAGAACATTGTAGGAATAGGAGTATTATGTCAGCAAATGACATAATAATCCTTTCTCGCAATGTTCACGTTGAAAATTACGCAGCCGTGACCGAATTATTGTTGAGAGTAGCTTTCTTTGATTTTATTGCAAATTGTTCCATGTTTTACATTTCAGAGTGTTGGTTTGTTTGTAAATAACTGAAGGTGGAAATGATGCCACATTATTAAACTATGAAAATTGGAAAAACTGACTTTATATACTCCTAGCCGTCCATTATTGAATCCACTTAAATAAGCAGTAAGCCCTATCTATTTGGTAGAGAACCCTGTTATATTTTGGCGCCCAACGTGTATATGGACTAATTATGGAGTAAAAGGATTGATAACCAACTGGACAGTGATCACATATGTTTATTTAACCAATGGATTTACCAGTGATTTTTTCATGGAGATGAGCCGTTTATTATTGGACTTTTATCCTTTACCCTTTTACCTTGATTTACCTGAGGACAGTCATTTTTCGTGCGGGGAGAGACGATTATGCCAAGATGAGGACGATTTAGACGATTTTGACCATTCAACCATTTTGGAGACGATCGGACACTGAGAATCGAATTGGAACTGTGATAAGTTTAGTGCAATAGTGAACTGGACTGTGTTTTCACAGAGTTCATTATTTTAGGACAGTGTATATTGTGTATTTATGGATTTAGGATAAAGATAAGGATCTGTGAGTAGAATTTTTATTTGTATAGTTTTATAGCTTTAAAATAGCAAAATTCCCTTTTCACACGTTGCTGCACTAGTAAAGTACTTTTTGTTTCGTGTCCATCATATTGCGAAACTTTTTGTTTGGTGTCCATTCAATTGAATACTGTTGATAAAGCAATTTGTCCGATTAATCACTTTCCACGATGTTTCTGTTGAACGGATTATCATCTCGTTGTTTGGACCAGTATAGCCTAAATAACTAAATGATATAGTTAAGAACTTTCAAAAGATAGAACCTTGAAAATATTAAACTTAAGACATGTATTTTTGGTGAGAGGTATGTCAGTTTGAGTGTATCACAAGTTTCATACTAACAATGGTTCACTAACGCACTAACAATATTTTCTTCTGTCTATCTTTCTGACCTTTGACCTAGCATAGCCCCGCCCATCTTTATTGTTTGGTTGGATGTATTTTCGGTTCTTTTGATTGGTTCACCTCCGTCATTTTGATTGGTTGATTATACTTCCTGTTGAATTGTTGATCGCTGATTGGCTCCGAGTGATTCCGTCTTAACTTCATTGGTCCCCATAGATTTAGATCATATCTGTCGGTTCCCATTGAGTTCTTTATTGGTTCCCATAAATATTGGTTCCACTTTCTTAGATTGGTTTTCAAGGATTGGTTCCCATTCTTTGGTAGCTTTATAGCTGGTTCCCCGGGATAATTTCACTTATTTGTGATTGGTTCCCACTTGCTTATGTGCTAAATCTTTATTGGTTATTTTGATTTTTGGTTCCCAGTTTTTGAAATGGTTTACATTATTACGCATCTTTCCTGTTCGAGATTGATGGCTGGTTCCCGGCTTTCCAACTTTAACCTTTTGTGAACTTAGGGTATTTGCATATTCAAATTTGATTGGATATCCAGTTTGAAAAATTCTTTGTATGACCTTTGAACTTTGAATTATTTTTGACTTACTATTTTGTGATTGGACTTTTAGACTATGGGCTACTGGGACCCCTGTTCCCCCCCCCCCCTGGGGAATTTTGCACACTATGATTTTCTGAAAGGTACGTGTATAAGCAACATTTTAAGACATGTTAGCACTCTGGCGAGTGGGGCTTTTGTAAGATACGTTACTTTGAAATCACCCACCCTAGATCCTTATTAAATGCTACATTTTGCTCCATATTTGTGAAATTCTTTAGGCAAATTGCGATTTTTAGTACTATGTCATACATGATTCTAGAGTATGAGTGATAAAACACCCACAGAATCATGTAGGATTCAAGAAAAAACGTGAAATATACGTTACAATTACAAAATTGTTTCTCAATATTCGCCTATATAAAGATATTGGCATTTGGGCGCCAAAAATATTCAAAGTCATCACTTGTTGGCAAAATTCACAAGATAATATGATGAATTCACATTTATATAGTTTATTTTTTGCCTGCATATTACTTGTTTTATACTAGTAATGAAAAGATTCGAGTACATGTCATTTCAAACCCTTGATACAACGTAATTTCATATGCCGTTCATAAACAGAAAGGAGAATAGAAGATGCAATTTACTACTCTGATCATGCATAATAAAACAAGAATATCATTTATAATTGATATCCTTGTAACAACAACAGCTTTATGTCTCTAAAGGAATGTTGTAACATACGTTACCTCAAAATATTTTACCAGACCTGTTTAAACTGTTTTATTTTTAATCAATAAGGATTAAAATTCTTTGAATTTATAGCTCCTAGTTCTGTTTCTTAGAAAATGCATCGGTACTGAATGCAAATCGTGACCGACAAAAGATCAAAGACCTCCTAGCACTTATGGTATTAAAATTTAGACATTAATTGAGAAGTCAATGCTATATCTTTGAACATCCAAGAAGGAAATTCTTATTAAATGCTAGTTTTTACATATTGTCTTTTAATGTAAAGTGATAAGTCATACCAATTGAAGTTAGTATCATTTGTAGTATCCCATCCCACAAAGTTAAAAATATGATAACAAGATTTGAGATCATAATTTTAAAATAGCCAAATCATTAATACATGTATACCCAATTGCTGAAATTGAAATACCTACACCCTTCTAAATCAGCACAGATCTTGCTAATCATTTTTACATAAGAAATTACAAATATCTTGAAATATTCAATAAAAATACTGGCTTTTTGATAGATATAGATAGGTACTTTGTGTTGTACTATACCTGTTGTTTAATTTCATTATGGGGAAATATCTGTTCAGTGCAATTACGTATCTATCAATCACATAATGCAGCATGGCAGCTAAAAGAATTCAATTAATTGAAACTTTTTTCAAAATTACTTAGTCACTTAAGTATGTATATCATTTATCTCTAATTTCGTGCATTGGTTTATTGGTCGCCAATAAATGTTTTGAATCAGAATATTGATGGTCATAATCTAGTAATATATGTTACCATTTGTATGAAACAAGTCGCAATTATCTTAAATGCACTTCAGTGTCAAAGCTTTAGCCATTTAAATCAAAATTATAATTTCTCTTTGATTTAGATGGAATTTTTGGTTTAACTGCATGGTTTTCAAATTGTTTGTCTGGAATGTTGGCCAAGTGGTTTGAATAAAACTTAATGGTAGAAGAGTCTTGTACTTGTGCACATGAGAAAAATATGAGAGTTATGCCCAAGAACCATGAGTATATTAATAAGCAAGAACATTCTTCAATTCTTTTCTCTACTTTAACACAAACTGTATGTACATATATATTGAAAGTCAGCCAGCGATGTCAAACAGAAATACAAATAGAATGTTGAATCACCAGCTATTTACACACAAACACCTATAAAGCTCTTATAAGCATGCGACTTATAGACCCATCATGCAATTTTCATATTTTATCTTTAAGTCTTGGGTTGTATTTGAATGAGGGCTTGATATTGATAAAATACTATTGCTTAAGCAATTTATCATATACTGGCCAAAAGTCCTAACCGGCCACTTTAAAAATGACGATAACTTTTTTAAAAGTTCTAACATTTTTAATGAAATTTGATGTGTGAATTTTTAAGCATAATGTACATGGATTTCCATTAAGGTTTACCAATAGTTATCAAATTTGGATGTGTAATAAAGGAAAAGCTCAAAAAGCTCTAAATCTTCATAGAGCTCGGGATATTACACTTTCAACAAACCAAAGTACGCAAATCGTTAGCTGCAACCCTGACCAAGAAAAAAATCAGAAAACATTGTCAATTTTGTGTGACCTTTGACTACAGGAGAAACAGAAACAACAGGAGGCATGGTAAAATGGTGTTTAAATTCAACCGGCAAACCATTTTATCTAGCGATTATGCTCAAATATGGTCTGGTGTGAAAAGAATGATGTTTCAAACTGATTTTTTTCACATATCCTACATTTTGTAGCTCAACGGAAATTATCAGTCTATATTTTATGTATTTTTGACAAAAACGTGTTTTAGATGTTGTTTCTAGGAACCGTTTTTCTGCATACATAAGCTCTATCACTTTCTTCTAGGGTCATATGCCGCGCACAATTGTCGAACATTTTCAGTTTTTTTCCTAGTCTATGTTGCAGCTAACGACCCATGAGACAAAACTCGCTACGTTGACAATATTTTGAGCTCTGTGTAAATTTAGAGCTTTTTGAGCTTTTCTCATGTTGCACTTTAAATTCAATGAAAAAACGGTAACTTTTCGCCAAAATCATCTGGAAAGTTGCTTAAAAATTCACATATCAAATTTCACGAAAATCCACACAGCGCAGAAAAAAATATCTTTGTTTTTAAAGTGGCCGGTTAGAAGTTTTGACTAGTATATTTCTTTTATTGTTTTAGAATGTAAGATATAAAAGATATGCTTATTCTATCTAAGATATGTTTCTTTCTGCATAAAAAGTACTTGTAGTTTGTATCTATTTCTTAAGCATCTTTGTTTTACTAAAATCTTTACTTTTATAAGAACTTATCATGTTCAAGAGCATTACAATTGGTGTGCATCTAATTGTCCTTTGGAAGCAGTGATTTTGTTTGATTTTCTAAAAAAAGGTCTTTTAAATGTAACATATATTACTCTCTTTGATAGCTAAATCAAAATGTATATGGCAATGTTTTATTCATATGAACATAATATGGTCATAGTCATGTAAATTTTTAGTATTGAACTGAATTGTGCAGTTTCTTGGCAAAACTAGGATTGCATGCAATGTACTTTCCATTCAATTGGAAACAATAGAGAGCTTAATTGCTTCAAGGAATTTTCAGACCATTTTAACAGTAACACTCTTATCGGGGTGGTTTATCCAACTAAAAATGATTTCCTTGTATTTTTTTGTACACATCAGTCCATTCATCACATCATCCTTTTTAAGCCTCTAGCTGCTTATACAACGAAGATTAATGATAATCAACTCGTTTGTACAGGCTGATGAAACCTTGTACCTATGATATGGAGTGAAATGCGCTACCAAATCCAATGTGCTACCAATGGGCTACGATCATGATCAACTCTAAGCAATATTTTTAACTTTTCTGTACTAAATTGATGGAAATATTGCTTAAAAATATTGTAGGAACAGCTTTTTTTCATTTATTTGGTCAACATTTTTCACAATGAAAACTGTCTCTTATCATCAGAAGTAACATATATAACTTGTGTTTTATTCTAAAAAGTGTGAAAAAAGCCTCAAACATAGAAGAAACCATAAGCTGCCTCAACATTGTGTTTGGAAGCTGCCTCAACATTGTGTTTGGTGCATTTCCGTAAACTATGATAGCGGCTCAATAATAATTATACCTATAAATAAATGGTAACGTATTTTGCACGCTTTTAAAACCACACTGAGTCTTGAAATGATTGAAATTTATATTGAAACCTAAAACATACTTTGAACAGTTGTGGCTTATAGTTGATTTAGACAATGAGAGATTTTACAATAATTGTTATCAGCTGAGATATGAATAAGCCTATGGTAATTGATGGGTAAATTGGTTACTTTAGAGTAACGTATTGTGCAAATAGCTTGATGGAGATTTGCATAAAAAATAATAAAATCTCCCAAAGAACAGAAGCTTATAGAAAAATACAGTAAACAAAACATTCAGTAGAGCATTGATGAATATAACATTTCTTTTGAATACATAAAATTGAAATTTAAATGTAACGTATTTAACTCATATGCATTGCTTTTAAGGGCTATATTTTTCAAGTCATAATGTAAATGGGCTTCAAATATCTCCAGAATCACAAATAAAATTAACAAAACACAATATCATTTAATTTTTACCAAATTACAGGTAATTTCTATAACAAGACAAACAACTAAAATTGTTTTATAAAAATTTTATGGGTTGGTTTCTTTAAAGTAACGTTTCTCGCATTTGTCCCAGTGGCCAGACTGCTACCAAGTTTCAAAATGTTCAATATTGCATAGGCTTTTAGAAATGCATTGTTAACAATCTTCCCAATGGGACAGCTATGGAAAAATCATTTCTATCTATGCCTTCCTTTGAAATTAAAAAGTAACGTATTTTACTTCCATATCATGCCATTGAGGGAGATTTATTTACAAAGTATTACTATGAATTTGCTCTACATACCTTCAGCAACATAAATTTTGGTATTAAAAGATCACTTCTGGTCATTTTGACTCATTTTTTCACTGTACAAACCTAAAATCTTGTCTTGAATATTTGATAGGTAACTAACTTTGAGGTAACGTATCTCACTAACGCCCCATTTGTCAGAGTGCTAACAAGTCTCAAAATGTTCTATATACCATGGACTATCAAACAGGCAATGTTAACAAAATTCCCAGTGAGACAGGGATAGACAATTTATTTCTATATTCATATTTTTCTTTGAAATTTAAGGGTAACGTATTTTACTGCAATGTCACGACTCTTAAGATGACCAGACTTTTCAAAAAAATCCATAAATGGACCCCGCAGTTAATCAGCAACACAAATATATGCATAAAAAGTCAACTTTTTGTCATTTACACTTCAAATTTTTGGGTAGTCTTTTAAAATTCATTTTCAAAATTTTGTAGGGTGTGCTACTTTAAAGTAACGTATCTTACAAAAGCCCCACTCGCCAGAGTGCTAACATGTCTCAAAATGTTCTACATAACATGGGCTTTCAGAAAAATATGGTCTACAAAATTCCCCCTGGGGGGGGGGGGAACAAAACCCATTCTGGCTCATGGACTATTTGTTGTCAAAATGGACTTATGGTTTATTTACCTTCCGGTCTTTGTGATTGGTTGTCAAAAGTGAAAGTGTGTTTCCTGTTCTGAATTACACAACGTTTAGTGAACTTTGAACTTACAGTGATTCAGTGATAGTTGAACTTAAATTTAAATTACTTAATTGTATTTCAGATTATAGAATTTGAATTTAATTTGGGTGATTGAATTAATAGTTTATTATCATAGACTGCTAATTACATTAGAAAGTTATTTTTAATGCATACTTGTTAATACTTATGCATTAAATATTTTCATTAATACTTAGAATATTTGTTTGATATTACCCTATGAGAACCTGACTACCATTTAGTGATATAAAAACTCAGATAATTTTGTATTGTGAAATCATAAGATTGCACATTACTTTACTTATATTGTACAATGATTCATATCCCTGAAACAATTAGTTTCTTTGAAATGAATTGTCTATTGATGTAATACAGTCTAATTACTTGATAGTTTACAAACGAAATCCACTAACATGTATACTCTAGTGTGTATCGATGTATGAAAACTATTTCAGGCACGCTCTGACTACCAGATATCTTAACTTTAGTGAAGTGCTATTGAGATTTCCATTAAAGGGAAGTAATTTGCAGTTTATACTTTATTGCTTATTTCGAGAAAGCAATCGTCTTAAATAGTCTTTACTTGCCTTTAACATTTAAGGAAAGTATTCATTTAGTAATGTGAAAACATCGTGTGAAGATATTACTTAGTGATTATGTGACTTAATTCTAGCCTAAGCCTTTACTAAAGTATAAAGAAACTTATACTTAATCTGAGACTTGAATCTCTGTTGAACGTACTTATGTTAATTGAGTCCAACTACTTTAATCAGATTTCAGAAAATTAATCTGGTTGTAGGTACTTACCCTTTACATGGTAAACACCCTTTACACTTTTCAGGTTTTAAAAACTTAAACTTGATTTTAGGTGGTATATATTTACAGGTTTAATTATTGTGAAACATTTTTGACCTGTCACTCATTATTTTTCGTCAACTTTCGTTAATATCCGCGAGGTTATTAAAAGAATTCTATTTAAAGATTAAATAAAATACACCAATTGTTATAATTGGGTCCGTAACGCAGTGGTCTAAACCGTTAGCCATTTAGAGTCATTGGACTGACCAGACCTGGTTCGAATACGCGCGCAGTTGGATAAAATAATCTTTGTCCCAATTTGGTTTTCCTTTATTTTTATTATTAAATAAAGGAACAGTTTTATTGTCTCTTAAATTTCTTGTTTGTAATATTCTATATTCGCAGTTTTTTCCCAATTCAAATCTCTAATTACTTTATTTTTCATGGAATTAATAAGTTGTTGTCACCTATTCAAGCTGAGGTCACGAGGCTTTTGATAGTTATAACTTAGTTTCTCTAAGGTAGCACCTGAGCGACTGAATCGAATTATCTTCTTTCGTTCATGATATTTTATGAATATGATATTATTACTAATTTTATGAACGTACGATACATTTCTTGGCTTGCCGTTACTTCTTTTACTTCTGTTTACGGTATTCTTTTTCCGTTTTTTATTCTATTTTGAGGAGTGTGATGAGGAGCGTGATGATGAGGAGCGTGATAAATTTATCCTGTTTTTTTCTTTAAAAAAATGTTGTGCGTAAACTTCTGAGCAAAAGGAAATCATTTGATGCAGAGTAACAAACGGATCACCCATTCAGAACGATGAACAAAATTAAGTAAACTGTGCCGTGGTTTTTATATCAAAGATTTGAATTACAGCAATTAAAAGTAACATCGTATTTTCAATTTTTAAGAAAATATATAAATAAAAAAAGAAAAAACGAGAATGAGATTCGATCTTTGGACCTCTGCTTTGCAAGTTCCCGACCTTTCACTTAAGCTGTGTACGGTTATTTACCACATCTTGGTATATTTTAGTATTTAAATGTACTGTTTGCGTATTTTTAATCTATATAAGGTAGTGGGTACCGAATATCAATGAAGGTCAACAGGAATATTAAATGAGCGACAGGTCAACAATGTTTCACAATACTTACAGGTTTATTTACTTACAGGTAAACTTGTCTCTAGTGTAAAGTACTTAGGTGCGCATGTGTCCCTATTGTGATTGATTATTAAAGGGAAATAACTTAGTGCAATTGACTTTACAAATGCTATCCCTTAGTAAGGGGAGATTATTATTTCATATTGTGTGTTACCAAGTGTCAAGTGTTGATTAACTCAACTTTAAAGGGTCAATATTTTGATTTAACATTAAATCCCTTGTTCTATTTTTAGAACACAGTCCTTGTAGTGCTTAAATCCATACTTACTGTGAAAATTGATATTTTATGATAGTGTGAAGTTAAAGTGAGGATTTATTGATTTAAAGTGAACGTCTATTCTTACTTAAATCATGTGGAGTTCGGAGGAAACCAAATCTGACACAGCTTCAGGAGGAATGACTACGGACTCAGGAGGAATTTCGGAAAGTGATAGGAAGTTGTTGGATGCCTTCCACAGCTTACACCTTTCACCTCACATTGAGAAGTCAGCAGACTTAGTGGATTTTATGTCCAAGTTTGGAAAACTTGTGTCGGACCATGAGACCAAGTCGACAGCAGCACACCATTTTCCGAAACTTTCAACATTCTTCGGAGATGATTCCAAGAGTGACACGTCCTGGGAAACATTTTTCTATGAGATCCGATCTCTATTATCCGAGAATGTGTTCACACCTGAACAGATTTTGCTTGGGATTAGGAGGTCAGTTAAGGGTAATGCTGCTGGTGTACTCAGGCGTATGGGACCCGGAGCTACGTTAGATAGAGTTCTAACGAAATTTATAAGTACCTTCGGTAACATAGAAACGACTGAAAGCGTACTAAAAAAGTTTTATTCTTGCCAGCAGAAGCCGAAGGAAAAGATTTACTCTCAAGCGGTAACTATGAAGGCTTTACCAGCTGATGATGCTACTTTACAACGAGTTCTTTATCATGGATTACTCCCAGAGCTCAAACATATGGCAACATATAAGAATGATGTCATAACTGACTATGACAAGTTCAAAATTGGACTTAGAAAACTGGAAGCTGACCTCAGCAACACAGATTCGACACAATGCCATGCCTCTGTAGCAGTGCAGAATAAGTCTACAGAGATGAGTGAAGTCAAGGATTTACTGATGAAACTTCATGAAAGGATTGACAGGATTGAAAAGCAACAAGAAAGTATGAGAGAGAGTCAATCCTCAAACCCCAATCAGGGAGGCAATGATCATTTTAGGAGAGGAGGGAATCAGTTCAGAGGAGGTAGAGGAAGAGGTTCACGAGGGAGAGGACAAAGAAATGATGGTGGGCTGAGAACAGACCAAAGACCTCTAGCCTCACAGAGTTTTGCGCCGACATGCTTTGGTTGCAACGGTAAAGGGCACAAGGTGAAGGATTGCCCCAGCAATGCGCAGAAGCAGTGCTACAACTGCCAGGGCTTTGGACACATTTCAAAGTATTGCCCAAACTAATATGTGCCTCGGTTGCAGGGTCGAACTCTGGCACATCCATCACAGACTCTAAGCTAGTTGGAACAACAAATGAAGTGTTCATAAAGATCGAAGATATTGACACTAAAGCTTTAGTAGACACGGGGAGTTGTATAAGCACCGTATCAGAAACTTTCTATAGGACTTGTCTGAATGGTTTGGAGTTGAAGCCGTTAGATATTTTGATTAGAGTAGAATGCGCAGACGGTCAACAATTACCCTATAGAGGATATGTTGAGGCAGATCTTTCGGTTCCAAGTGGAATACCTAGCTCCTCAACCACTACATGTTTATTTCTGGTGACCCCAGACACACATTATTCATCATCAACCCCTGTGATATTGGGCACTAATATACTAGACGAGTTATTAGGTGAGTGCCAGGAGAATTTTGGACCACAATTTCTTCAATGTGCATCACTACATACCCCGTGGTACTTGGCATTTAGATGTATGGTTCTCAGAAATAAAGAATTGAAGAAACATGGAAACTCTATTGCTGTTATTAAGTCAGCAGAACCGAGTAGGATAATTTTAGGTCCAAACGAGACTAGAACAATCCGTGGTTATACTGACAAAGAGTTGCCATGTCAAGATACTAGTGCTTTGATACATGAGACAAAAGACTCCGTTTTACCAGATTTTGTAGACATCACTCCAGCAGTGATTAATTACCAGTATGGCAAGACAAAAGAGATAGATATTACCATTTCTAATGTAACCCTCAACAGTGTTGTAATTTCACCGAGAGCGTTACTATGTGAACTTCAACCTGTTAGAATTGAGGAAGTGACTACAAAAGAGGAGACTACCATAGAAGATGAGATCTTGGGTCAGATTCATATTGACACCATTGACAAGTTGAACCCAAGCCAACTTAATGAGATCAATGGACTATTAAAGAAACACATCGACATATTTTCAACCGGAGAAGACGACATAGGATTCTGTGATAAGATTAAACACAGAATTGATCTCACTGATGATATACCATTTAAACAGAAGACCAGAAGAATCCCACCAGCTATGATCTCAGAAGTAAGACAGCACATAGAACAACTTTTGTCTACTGGGATCATACGCAAGTCCAAGTCACCGTGGTCGTCGAATATCGTAATTGCGCGTAAGAAGAATGGAAAGCTGCGTCTATGCGTGGATTTTAGACAACTTAATAACAGGAGTGTAAAAGACGCCTACGCACTTCCCAAGATCGAAGAGATCTTTGACGTCCTTCAAGGAAGCAAGTTCTTCTCGACCATAGACATGAAGTCGGGATACCATCAGGTGGAGGTAGAAGAGAGCCATAAAGAAAGAACAGCCTTTAGCGTAGCAAATTTAGGATTTTTCGAATATGTAAAAATGCCTTTTGGATTGACCAATTCGCCTGCTACCTACCAACGCCTGATGGAGGAGTGTCTAGGTGATTATAACAGGACGATCTGTGTCATCTATTTAGACGATCTTATAATCTTCTCGGACACCTTTGAGGAACATCTCAGACGATTAGACCTGGTTATGACAAGGCTAAAGGAGTGCAATCTAAAGTTATCTCCCGAGAAATGCTTCTTTATACAGGACAAGGTACCATTTCTCGGACACATCGTGAGTGAGGCTGGTATAGAAACAGATCCCAGCAAGATAGAAAAGATTAAGAATTGGCCTACTCCTTCTAATGCAGACGAACTTAGATCTTTTCTAGCCTTTTGTGGATACTATAGGAGGTTTATCAAGGATTTTTCCAAGATAACCCGCCCTTTAGCAGATTTGTTGCCGCCGACCACAACAAAGAAGGCAAAAAAGGATACAAAGCCATGGGTCTGGACAGAGATTGAACAGAAAGTATTTGACGAATTGAAGGAGATCCTGATAAATCCACCCATATTGGCTTATCCTGATTTCACTAAGCCCTTTGAACTTCACACAGATGCTTCTGGAAGAGGGCTTGGCGCAGTTCTCTATCAGTCTGACGGAAAGATGAAGAGAGTAATCGCTTATGCAAGCAGAGCATTGAATAAGGCTGAAAAGAACTACAGCGCATACAAGCTTGAGTTCTTGGCGTTGAAATGGGCCGTTACGGAAAAATTTTCCGACTATTTAGCCATCAAACATTTCACGGTGTTAACTGATAATAACCCGTTAACATATGTCTTAACTTCCGCAAAGCTTGATGCAACAGGCCAGCGATGGGCATCGGCTCTTGGAGAGTTTGACTTTGACATCCAGTATAGATCTGGGATGAAGAACACGGATGCGGATGCAATGTCAAGGTATCCCCATGCGAAAGTCCAAGAGTCAGATGATGAAAGAATGGAAGTAAAGAATGATGTAGTCAAGGCCATATGTAGTGACACAGACAGAGAACCAGTGATAGAGACCCTATGTTCGAGCATAAATATCGTAGAGATTACCGAGGTCCAAGGACAGCCGATGGCACAGATAGAAATGAGAGAGATCAGACGACAGCAAAGGAATGATAGAATGATAGATAAGTGGAGAATCGCTGTCATTGACAAGAGAGTGCCAACCAGAAATTTGACAAAGGAAGACTTCATAATGAAACGTCAGTACAGTCATCTTATCATGAAGAGAGGAATACTTTATAGAAAAGTAAAGGATGAAGAGAACTTCATAGAGCAGCTTGTTCTGCCAAAATGTTATAGAGAAGAAGTCTTAAGAGGCTTACACAATGAAGTAGGACACCCTGGAAGAGACAGGACTTTAAATCTCCTGAGAGAGAGATTCTTTTGGCCAGGCATGGCAAAAGATGCAGAAGAGTGGGTTGAGAATTGCGACAGATGCATCAGAAGGAAGTGTGGTGCAGACATCAGAGCTCCTCTGGTGAATGTCCATACAAGTTACCCACTGGAATTGGTTTGCATGGATTTCTTAACTCTGGAACAGTCAAAAGGAGGGATTGGCAATATACTTGTCATCACCGACCATTTCACGAAGTTTGCAATGGCCATACCGACCAGAAACCAAACAGCAAAAACAACAGCTGAAGCCTTTTACAATAACTTCATTCTCCATTACGGAATTCCAACTAGGCTTCATTCAGATCAAGGCGCGAACTTCGAATCAAACATCATTAAGGAACTTTGCCAAATCACGAACATGGAGAAGTCAAGAACATCCATCTACCACCCACAAGGGAATGCAGGACCAGAAAGGTTCAACCGAACTTTGCTTGGAATGTTGGGAACGTTAGAGAATGATCAGAAAGCAGACTGGAAAAGATATGTGAATCCCCTCGTATATGCCTACAATTGTACTCCCCAAAGTTCAACAAAACACTCGCCATTCGAGATTATGTTCGGACGAAAGCCAAAACTTCCTATTGATGCAATGTTCGAACAGGTTACAGAAAATTTCAACCGAACTACCAGAGAGTACATTGAGGACTTACAGGAAAGAATGGAAGTTACTAGAAAGATCGTTTCCAAGCATTTGGATGCTGCGAAAGACAGACAGAAAGAAGTTTACGATAGAAAGGCGAAAGCAGCAAGGTTTGAGGTTGGAGATCGAGTTCTAGTCAAAGTCCTAGCTTTTGAAGGAAAGCATAAGATCAAGGATAGATTCGAAGAAGAGATTTATACCGTCATCGAACAGCCAAATGAGAAGATTCCAGTGTATAGGGTCAAGTCAGAACAATCAGAGGTTGTGAGGACCCTTCACAGGAATCATTTGTATCCTATAGGGGATAAAAAGATGATAGGACCAGTCCCGAGGAAAAGACAATCCTTGGAGAAGAGGTTAGATGATGTGGCCACAGATGAAAGAGATGAGGAAGAAAGGAAGGAGAAGAAAGGTTTCGAAACCAGAAGAAGAGACGATTCTAGCGATGAATCAGATGATGATAGAGTTGGACACGGATTTGTTAGGGAAACAAGTCATCATGGGGACACCCTTGAGTCCATAGATGTGAGAAGAGATGACGACAGATTAGAAGATAGAGAAGATAGAGAAGATTGCTCACAGAGCAATCATGATGAGAATGTTGAAGATGAAGAGGCTACAGATGATGATGGTAATGGAAGAGCAGAAGATGAAGAAGTTCAAACAAGAAAAACAGAAGATCAAAATCGAAGAACAGAGAGAAGACAGGAATTTCAAGGAAATACAAGACAAGAAGAGGGAAGAGAAGTACCTATACCCGTACCAAGACGTTCACAGAGAGAGAGAAGAGCTCCCAAGTGGTTTGAGTCATATCAGATGAATCAAGTGACGCATCAGATGAGACCACATGACTCTAGAATAGAAGCTCTAAATGTTTTGACGTCCTCTGGTGTTTTGGATTGTATAGACAGAGATGTTGCCTACAGACTTTTAGATTCCATTATCAAGTGATTTTTTTAGATAAGTGATTTTTTATGTTTTTACCTATTGCAAATCTTTAACCTTTGTATTGCAGTGCGAGGACGCCCAAATTTTCAGAGAGGGGAGGAACAAGATGAATTTTTGATTTAATGTAAATACCGTATTTTTCAGAGTTTTTGAGTAGTGAGAAACTTTGGAATTAATTTAATTTTTTTCACAGCTTTGAAGATTTGACATTGGAGGAAGAAACTATCGTATTTATTTATAATGTCATGCTATGCATTAATAATGTATAGATTTTGTATTTTAGGTAAAATGACGAGACGTCATTTACGGGCCAGGGAAGGATGTAGTAGGGTCACTTTTGGTTGGACAGGTCAATTAAGTTGTACTATACTTTTCCTATTGCGCAACACGGTTTCGCTTGATTTCACATTTCCCTCCACAAGTGGTCAGTTGGTCATGTGACTTTTTGAAATCCTCAGTTGGACAGAATTGATTGAATAGGCAACATCTATGTTTAAATCCTTTGTTTAGAAAATTAGCGGGAAATGGATCACTTTCATTTGTAAGTTATCTTTGATTTCATATTTTCCTTTCTTATGGTGTTTTCTTAAATTGGAAATACGTGGAGATGATATTCCGTTGTTTCAATCGGTTTGATATCAGTTCGGTTGTTGAAATATCTCGAATTTGGATTTCGGTCCTTTTAGTCCTTTGGCGCGCTCGCGATCCTTTAATTAACAAGTCCTTCTTTTACCCTAGCTCGCACTATTACTCTTTAATATCTTCAGTACTGACAGTCACGGGATGATTGTAGACATGTGTTGATGTTTTGGTGTGTGTGAAACACTTAATTCCTTAAATTGGTATGTTATCTTTAATTGTATACAGAAGTCATGTTTATCCTTTCCATGTAAAGCATGTTTAGCGAACGTTTGTGAACAGTACAGCAGAAATGTAATTTCACTGTTAAAGGGTTCAGAAAAGAGAATGATAAGGTTATGTATAAAAGGGTTAAACGAATCTTTTGTAATATGGATAGAAAGTAAGTTAATATAATTACTTTAGAACATTGTAGGAATAGGAGTATTATGTCAGCAAATGACATAATAATCCTTTCTCGCAATGTTCACGTTGAAAATTACGCAGCCGTGACCGAATTATTGTTGAGAGTAGCTTTCTTTGATTTTATTGCAAATTGTTCCATGTTTTACATTTCAGAGTGTTGGTTTGTTTGTAAATAACTGAAGGTGATAATGATGCCACATTATTAAACTATGAAAATTGGAAAAACTGACTTTATTTACTCCTAGCCGTCCATTATTGAATCCACTTAAATAAGCAGTAAGCCCTATCTATTTAGTAGAAAACCCTGTTATATACGCATAATACAATATATATAGAAAAGAAGATGGAGATTCAAACTTCAATCATATGAAATAAAATAAAAGCAAAATGAAAAAAAATAAATAAATAAAAAACACATGATACTATTATTAACTGATCTGTTTGAGAACATCCTTAACAGAAAACATGTTATCAAACTGAATAAAAAAAGAACTTAAATGTCAAATTCTATTCAAAGTAAGATTTCTTCAGTAGTAAGATCATTTGGTTCAGATGAACTCGATTTCTTAGGAATCATCTTATAAATATTATTTGAAAGTGCTTGATTTAAATAATAAATTCTAGTTATTAATATGAAAATACATATAACTTGTAAATCAATATCTTATTTTGAACAGCTAGAAATATTTGATATTGTCCTATTATTGATGAATGCGTTTTGAATATGACCATGGGGGATTAGGGATACATTATTTTAAAACCTGTCCAATGTTTTTATTCAAAACATAGAAAACCGTATAATGCAGCCTGGATCAAACAACAGTTTTTCAAAAACTGTTTTGTAATGAAAATTATTGAGCAATAAAATCAGGGTTTTTGGTTATGAACTTGATTTTACAAATATTGCACATTTTATTAAAATGACTGATCACTCAGACATGTTTGACCTAGTTTTTACTCCTTCCCCCTGTTTTCTACAATTTTTTTTACATCAAAGTGATTCTCACAGGAGATACATCTGTGGTTACACTCCTGTCTGTTTTGGTCTTAAACATATAGTAAAAATGACATTTTTGAGGTCTAAAAAAAAACCACAATACTTCATTGTACACAATTACACTCGAAATCCTTTTGGTACAAAAGTGTGTGATGACTTATATCAAAGCTCTGGTCTATAGAATAAATGTTTCTACCTTAATTAATCTAATCCTGTGTGTGATATGTAGCAGTTGTCTGGCACTTAGCATAACATAATTTCAAGCCAGTTACTGTTATTCAAGTATTAAAACAATGCGACAAAAGGAGCATATCACTTTTTCTAACCAAACTATTTTGGGACAACCGAAGTAGGTCCTTTTACTTCAAATAGGTGCAGTCTTAGTACTGGTTTGAATGACAGCTATTGAATGATAACTTGAATCTTTGGCCTCGTGTTCTGATTTCATAATTGTTTGTGCTATTATTTTGAGTCTGTATTTTCTTTCTTTATGCTCATTTCTCCGGATAACTCATACATCAGCATGAAGGTTGAGTGAATATATCATTCTAACAAGAGCACCGCCTATGGGTGCAACCCTTGGCTGTGCTTGGCTGCAGGTGCTGGATAATACAAAAAGCTGAGTAGAAAAAGGGACTCTTACAAAAATCCTTTTTCAGAGTTGTCCCCCTTGATTGTCTGGATAGCTCTTGAGATAGTGAACATACATGATAATTTTATGGAGATATCTTCAATTACAACAGGTCAACAACAACAATGCCAACGCCGCTAAAATGATCTCCATACCTCAAATTTTCTTAGAAAACAGACAAGCTAAAAAAGGCAATCACTTTACCATCATGTGTAATTAATTGTGCCTATGTTGAAATAAAGTAGTACTTAGTGCATTTAAGCCGGGTGTGCATGCTATAAAGTAGGGCCATTATTGTTGTTAAAATCTTTAAAATCTAGATAGGTATTGTTTGCAAAATAATATTTTCATAAAAAACATATATTATTCATTGATGAAAACCAAATAATTTGCGGCCTACTTTGATGCATTGCATCAAAATTTTGTCTTGTATCTTTACTTTGAACGAGTATTTCAAAACCACACTAATCAATCCTACTCTGCATTATATCATTGGATCTGCGCCGGAATCTTCGGAAATCCGTGTCCATTTTTGTCATAAAAAATACAAACTTTAAGTATTTGTATCCTGGCAGAGATTAACAGCGTTTCAATTAAAGAAATATATCGTTTGCAAATGTTGGCTTGAAGATAGTTTAGTTAAAACCGAACGTTATATAAACGCCGACGTCGAAACTATTTGTACAACGTCACAATGGTTTTAATGGCACGGTCAATACGCTTGAGTGAAGACCGAGGAACGTTACTCATAAGTCAAGTACGCTAGTCATACGCTGGCAGTAAATTATCACTCAAGCTGGGTTTCAAGTCTCATTCTTCTTTTGTAAGGCTACACAATTAAATTTTGATCTAAGGCGAAATCAGATTCAGAGACGGCGAAGATTCACAAAATCGAGCACAATCAAGAAAAGACCGCTGAGTTGGACGCAACAACTTGCCGAAGTTGAAATTTAATTAAATTTCAAATTCGGCAAGTTGTTGCGTCCCACGCAGCGGTCTTTTGAACATACCCTATCTCATCAGAGGGAGGAACAATAGCTGTATATCCCTCTACCCCCTACATTCGAACGTTTCTTGTTTTACTGACCGATGGTCAGGAGAGACGTGACAATGGCTCATTTTTCGTCCGTCTACCCGTGCGTCTGTCTGACTTTCGATAGACTTAATCTCGTAATAGGGTCAACAACTATCATTTGATTCTCTGCAATCAAATGTCGTTATCTCGACAGAGTTTAAAATTCCCCTGGGTTCAATTCAAACATACAATAGTTTGAACTATTTTATAAGGTTCATTCCTTTCGAAAAAGGACTAGTCTCACGGGAAAAGGGGACATATATGTGTCAACACAGTCCACAGATTCCAATTGATTTTCTTTAACCGTTCGTTGAATGACCCCCTTTTTTGAAGAAGAGCTAATGAGATTATATCGTTTTCAAAACTTTTATTTAATCTAAATCGCTTCAAAACACGTGCATGCAAAGTATTTACCATCATATGGACCATTTCCTATGATAATGGGTTCCACAAGTATTATCGGAATAGGACGCTTATCAAATTCATTAAATTGCTTTGCTCTTGACTTTAGACTTACTTAACATAGAGGTGGTCTTTTCGTTATTAGTTTAATTTACTTAGAAAAAATAAAAAGTATCCACCCAATAAAACTTCGGTATTCTTTAAACAGTACAAACATACATTCTTTGAAATGTATTGCAAATACGCCATGATTTGAAGGGGCCGCTACCGAATTGTGGGCGTTTACGTAGCCAGTGGGTCGTTTTCAAAAATCGCACACCCTCAATTAAATATTAAATTGATTTTTCTGACAGTTTTTATGCTTTCAAAAATGCAATACATGTATTTGTGCGTTTGGTATTCTGGATTGATAAGACAACCCGATAACTTCTGCTGCTTCCGACCAATGTCACGTCAAGTGAACGCAAACAAACGTTAAACATCTAACCAAACTTTTGTTTACACGTTCCTTGTCAAGAAAACCAATCCCAAAATTCCCTGTTTCATTTCTTTGCTGACAACAAAACAATATTTTCATTCTTCAGTGAACGTTTTCTCTGAATATCAAGGAAAATTGCCCGCCTTGCACCGGTTAAGACTTAAATGGCAACCGGCTTGGTTTTAAAGTTTGACTATTCTTAAGGGTTAGACATTTATTTCAATTCCGTTTTGAAATAGTGGTTAAGAAGCGTGGTAGCAATCGCGTCAACGTGAATGAGAAAATTTGGCGTGACGTCTTCCCAGTGGCCCTATTGCGCTGAAGAGGGTAAATAACAATACTACTCTATCGGATATGGTCAGCATATGTCTTTTTTGCTCGTCTTTTTCAACGAAAGTCCGTAAAATTTTCTCAACGGTATTTGTTTACAAATGTTGTCACGTTTTTCTCAGTCTCATTAAATGTCTGTGTTGTACGAAACACTTATTGTTTGATTTTCTTAACCACAGAGCTCTAGAGGCTAAATTCATTTGAGAAGAAACTTAAGATCGGATACGTGATGTACGTCGACGTAGAAAATAAAGATTTCGATATTTCTTGAAAAACACCAAAATGACACGTTGTTTGAATGAAAAATGACGTGTCCATGAGAAAACGAAGCACTGCAAATACATTGGTACATTAATTGATAATTTGATCATAAAGATGTAAACGATATTGACAAAAGAAAAGTGGATACTTTCTTTATTTGCTGAGTATATATCATGTAACTCTATCTCGTACAGTTCAGATATATCATGTCATGAGCTAAGGATTCAGTAGAGCGTCCCAGGCCAACGTCAAAGGTATCTTTGTTTCTTTCTTGGAATCTTATCGGCTCCATGTCAACCGTTAGACCTAAGAGCTTTAGAAAGGTCTAAGCCATTAGATACTCATGCGGTATTCATACCGTTACATTCGTTATCCATACCATACTCGTTCGTTTCCATACGATACTCAGACATCAGTATAAATAACATTGACTGTAACATACGCCAGCGAACGTCTTATGTACGTTTTGAGTTATACGCTGGTCATACGCTAACAACCGATGCACTCAGCTGATCATTCGCCTAGGATAAACAATCGGCAAGAGCGCTCGCTGGTTATAGGCTTAAAAGTTCTGCATATTAGCAGGCTTTCTTTGTTTCTAATACACAGGGCAAACGTTACTTTTATACGCTGTGGTCCAGCAGCCCTTTTAATGAGCATTTCTCGGATGCTTTTTAAAACAACAAAAAGTATCGACCAAATTGTGTCATTTATTGGTCCCCAACCCCTAGTTCTCCGACATGATTAAATGACTCCACTAAAACAACGTCATTTGCCTTCAAAACATATCGACATTTACACCAAATATACGAATGCCAGAGTAACGATATGTATACGCCGCCTCATA